>CM036774.1:5109463-5709463 GCA_020796225.1 Arion vulgaris
GAGCTTAATTTAACATTTGCAAATTAACGCTATTATTAACCAACCCTTCAATGACAACAGTTACCAAATTAATAATAACAGATTTATATTGCACTTTGTTGAAAACCATAAAATCATTAATGTACTCTTTTGTCATTGCGGTACGAGACAATATCAACAGAAATTCTATAAAAATATTTATGTACAAGCACGAAGTATGCATAAAAGAATACATAAAGCAACCTTGGTATCACCAGATCACAGAACAGAAAATCAAATTGACCACATATGCATAAACAAGAAATTCAGGTCATCTCTACAAGATGTAAGGGTCCTAAGGGGGCAGATGTAGATTCGGATCACCATTTGCTGATAAGTAAAATTAAACTGAAGCTTAAGCGATACATAACATCCCATGAACATAGACACCAATATAATGTAGGATACCTCAGAAGTCAAGAAACAAAGGAACAGTTCACGGTCACAGTCTCTAATAAGTATGAGGTGTTGCGGCAATTAGAAGATGAGGTGAGTGGGAAGAATGCTGGCAGCAAGCCAAAAATATTTGGAATGAAACATGCACAGAGGTATTAGGAAAGAAGGAGCGGAATCATAAGGCATGGATAACTCCAGAAACTCTCAAGGAAATAGAAGAAAGGAAAAGAGGAAAGCAGATTTAAATAATAGCAAAACTAGAACTGCCAAAGCCATAGCCCATGAAAAGTACACAGAAGCTAGCAAGAAAGTGAAGAAACAAATAAAGTTAGATAAAAGACAATACGTAGAAGATCTAGCAAAGAGAAGCAGAGGTAGCTGCAGGAAAAGGAACCTTAGGGATCTTTACAATATCACTAGAAAGCTAGCAGGAAAATACAGACCATCAAATGGGTTGATCAAAAATAGTAGTGGGAAACTATCACTAATGTTAGAGACCAAATGGAAAGATGGATGGAATACTTCAAGGAACTCCTGAACAGACCAGCACCTACAAACCCCCCAGATATCCAACGGCAGAAATTGACTTGGACATCAACTGTGAGAAACCATCCAAGGAGGAGATTAGTAAGCCATTAAACTTTTAAAAGATGGAAAAGCGGCGGTCCAGATGGTATTCCAGCAGAGGCGGTTAAAGCCAACATAAACACATCCACAGAAATACTGTATAAATTATTTAGCAGAATCTGGGAGACTGAAGAAATACCAGCAAACTGGAGAGAAGGATACCTGGTGAAGCTACCAAAGAAAGGGGACCTTCAGAAGTGTGAAAACTATAGGGAATAATGCTGTTGTCAGTACCTGGGAAAATACTAAGCAGAGTCATCCTGGAGAGACTGAGAGATACCATCGATATAAAGCTAAGAGATGAACAGGCAGGCTTCCGACCAAATAGATCCTGTGCTGACCAGATAGCCACATTACGTATAATAATAGAGCAAAGTATTGAATGGAAATCCCCACTTTATATCGGATTTGTTGATTATGAGAAGGCTTTTGACAGTATTGATAGGGGAAACCCTTTGGAAATTAATGAGGCATTATGGAATCCACAGAAAATTATTAACCTAATAAAAGCAACATATACAGATATGAAATGTAGAGTTCTTCATGAAGGTAAACTAACAGATACTTTCGGAATAGAAACAGGAGTGCGTCAGGGATGTCTTCTATCACCTTTGTTGTTCTTACTGACAATAGACTGGATTATGAAGACCACAGTAACTAACACCAGAAATGGAATCCAATGGACTCTGACAGAGCAACAGATGATCTGGACTTCGCTGATGATATAGCCCTTCTGTCACATACACAAAATCAGATGCAGGATAAGCTTAACACATTGAATCAAAGGTCCCAGCAACTAGGCTGAACATTCATAAGGGAAAGACAAAGATATTGAGAATTAACCAAGCAAACGACAACTCGATTCCCTGGGAAATCCCACTTCAAGAGGTAGAATCATACACATATTTGGGCAGCAACGTAGACAAAGAGGGTGGAACAGATAGAGATGTTAAAATAAGAATACAGAAGGCAAGGGAGCTTTCATTGCACTGGGAAACATTTGGAAGTCCAAAGAAATCAAATCTAGAACAAAAATTCGATATTTAACTCTAATGTTAAAGCAGTTCTACTGTATGGGTCAGAAACATGGAGAACAACTAAAACAATAGCATAAATTGCAAACATTCATCAACTGGTGTCTGCGCAGAATAGAGGGAATAAGATGGTATGATAGGGTCACAAATGAGGAACTTATGAGAGAACAAGACAGATTCCAGTGAACGAACAGGTTAAAAAAGACGCTGGCGCTGGATAGGACACACTTTGCGAAAACCTGAGGGGAATATAACAAGAAGGGTCCTTGCTGGAACCCGCAGGGACAGCGAAAGAAAAGGAGGCCGAGAAATACATGGAGACGAGATTTGGAGGCAGAGATCAACAATATAAAGAAGAGCTGGAGGGAGCTGCAGGAGATAGCTAGAGATAGGAAGACTTGGCATGAGTTGGTTGAGGGCCTATGCCCAACCTGGGTAAAAGGCAAGAGAGAGACGAAGTATGGGTGTGAAGCATGAACATTTAATAGGCAGTGGAAAAACATATATGTACTTTTGAATATAAGTGTTACAAAAGAGTTCTTTGTATATCATGGACAGAGAAGAGAACAAATAGATCTACACAGAAATAAATCAAAATCAAAGAAAACTGGCTGATGTTACAAATAAGAAAGAGAAAATTTGGGTATTTTGGACATATAAAAAGTCTCGAACGGCTGGAGAAGACCATCATGAAAGAAGACATACCGGCAAAGAGAAGAAGAGGAAGACCACAGAGAAGATGGATTCAGGATGCAATTGATGGTTTGAACATGACGGCTGCAGAGGCAGAACATCTGGCCTATGAGAGAGAGAAACTCCAAAGGACTGTTGGGGTGGCAAAGTTCTGCTCACGACAATCTATCTGATGATACGCACAAAGAACACTTGATCGTACGCATGTTTTTGCTAAATACTATCTCCAAGAAAAAATATTTGGCAGATTGTCAACAAGATAATATGAACACTATTATCCTTCTTCTTCTTCGAACGCTCCATATCGACCACTTGTTAACCATTCTTTGTGATTTGTATGTGATCTGAGCCCAAGAGTGAATATGCATTGTGCCAGTTATGCGCCTACAAGTATGCTAGCACATCCAATTTCTGTGACATTTTTTATTTACTAGAATAGCTTTCCTAGACTCCTACATTAGTCACCTCTTACGACATGCCTTGTAGGTCGCAATTGTACTACCTCTGCTTCCTTACGCGCCCTTTTATCACATGGACGAAATTCCCATGTGTATTTTATTTCTCTTGAAATCCCTAATATTGTTGCCATTACTACAGAGTTCGTGCTTTCTACAACACTCTCCACAGTTGGCGTGAAATTTATTTCACGAGGTACACCCTGAGTCATATTATAAAACCAAATACAATTAATTCAATCATTCTCCATTATACTCCCCTTTATAAAATACAATTAAATGAAACATTTGAAAAAAGTTGTTAAATTATTCAAGAGTTTATTTTGTTGTTCGAATGTGAAATATCAAGTACAAGCAAATAAAAACCACAACGTACAATATTTTATTGCTTGCAAAATTAATGGATAAACTCTATTTGTTTTTAAGTATCGCGCGTGTATCCATTGCTAAGGGTTTATTAAGTTCTGTCCTTGTTTCAAAGTGTTCATTCATGCAGAAAAAACCTGATCGATTCTGCTTTCTCTTGTTTCATTTTGTTTCATTATCCAACAAAAAGCATTTATATTTGTAAGATTAAAACACAAAACACAGTAAATTAATAACAACAAACGAGACCCGTAATAAAATGAAGAATAATTAAATGAACGTTTTTATTTAATAATACTTACTTTTCAATAAATTTCAGATCGAAGTAATCGAAGTAATGTCTCCAATACGTGATAACTATGCCAACAGAGCACTCACAACAGGCCAGCGGTTAAAACACTCGACAGGATGCTCGGGATATTGAATCTAATATTGTATTTGCTTCCACGAGAAACGAGCGGTTATTGAACCAAATTGAAATGCGCTGATAACTTCGGTGCACCATACTATTTGTATGTATCTAACTTTACCAATGTTTCTCACAAAGTCTGTAACAAACTACATCAGCGGCGTGTTTATAACTACAGTAAAATGTGGAACCACATGGAGGCGTTTACCTGTACGTTTTCAGGTTACCTATCCTCGCAGAAATCACAATGGAACGTTAAAATTAAATATGGTTCCCTCCTTCCCTCCACCCAATCTTTCAAATATTCCGCCCCTTATCACATTATAGTTTAGTGATCGATAGATCGAGCGACATATCCGTTCCTCGATAAATACACAATAAATACACTGGAAAATGATCCATGCTTTTTTTGATTAACTGTAATTGTATTTCTTTGTTGTTAGCAACTGTTTCATATCTGGAGGATGTTTGTGGTGTGATAGTTAGATTATCGCCTCTTGTTGCAGAGGTATTAGGTTCGTTTCCTGCGACTGCGCTATTTTCCCAGAGAATCCTGATCTCTAGGTAGGTGAAACCGCGTTCCTAGTCCTATCGGAGCAGGACGATAAAATGTAGTTTCCTCTTTCAAATTGAGCACGTAAAAGGGACCTTGGCAGTTCAAAATCGAGAAGAGCAGGTTGGAAAGATGCTGCCCGGGTAAAATTCATTAGAAAGATTTGTATTTTTTATTTACCATCTTATATTCACCATTTTCAAAATTGCATCGGGGACCCTAGTCGGTGCTACGGATTTTATGCACTGCCCCTGAGATCTTCCTGTGTAAGAAAGAGATCGGAGCACACATGGTTACTCACCGAAGTGCAATGATAATGGTCCTATCACTCAAACAATCTTTATTTCTTTCTCTTTCCTCTCTTCTCTCTACAGTTTTCATGTTATCTCTTTTTCTCTCTTTTTCCCCGTCTTTTTAATTGTCTTTTATCTTTCTTGTTTCCTTTCATTCTCTTTCTCTCTCTCTCTCTTTCTTTCTCTCCAAACTATCATTTCTTCCCTTTCATAACTATGGATAATGGCCAAACTGTAGGTAGAAACAGGTGAAACAAAATTAATTCTTTGTATCAAAACACTCTTACCTTTAATTTTTATTCAACTTTTTCTGTTATTCTTCTTCTTCTTTGCGTTCGTTCTTTACGACCAATTTTAATCACTCTTTGTGATATGTTTGATCTTTGCCAAGAACGTTATACGTTGCACATTGGTTTGTAGGCCCCTAAACGCATAGACTTCTACACGTTTAGGACATGTGCATCCGATTTCAGCCAAATCTCCTTAGTCGCCTCTTACGACATGCGTGGCAGGTAACAGTGGTCCCATTCTTTACACCCCAAATTTGGGCCCCGGTAACCACTCGGGCGTTTTTCTGTTATAACTCTAACTTCCTTAATACTTATTTATTTTACTGTCTTTCTATATCACAACTTGTCTGTATATTTCACAATTTCATTCTCTATTTCCCCCTTTCTCTCACTATTTTCTACTTTCTCTCCATTACTTTCTCTCTCTATTTTTCCTTGCGCTCTCCATTTCTCTCTTTCTCTCTCCATTTCTCACTATATTTTTACTACTTTCTTTCTATATTTCTCACTTTCATTTTCACTTTCTCTCTATTTCTCACTTTCTCTCTATTTCTCACTTTCATTTCTCACTTTCTCTCTCATTTCTCTCTTCTCTCTATTTCTCACTTTCTATTTCCATTTCTCACTTTCTCTATTTCTCTATTTCTCACTTTCTATTTCTACTTTCTCTCTCTATTTCTCTATTTCACTTTCTATTCTCACTTTCTCTCTCTATTTCACTTTCTATTTCTCACTTCTCTCTATTTCACTTTCTCTCTCCATTTCTCACTTTCTCTCATTTTTCACTTCATTTCTCACTCTCTCTCTATTTCTCACTTTCTCTCTCTATTTCTCACTTTCTCTCTCAATTTCTCACTTTCTATTTCTCACTTTTCTCTTTCTCTCTATTTCTCACTTCAATTTCTTACTTTCTCTCATTTCTCTCTTTCTATTTCTCACTTTTTCTACATTTCTTAGCTCTCTCTCTCCTTTCTCTCTCTTCTCTCTTTTCACATTTTATCTTCATATCTCTCTTTATTTTCCTCCAATTCTAAAACTAATATTTCATACTCTCCTTGAAAATATTGCATTTTATCAATGACATTTCCTTTAATCTAATTCTTATCATAAATATTATCTAAAACTGTTATCAAATAGCGATGACGTGTCTGTTACCATAACAACGAGTATAGCATATCCTGTCGCAATGTGATTTTACAATAATTCTATTATTTGATTTCAAACAATGGCTGCCCACTCATTTTTTTTTGGGTAAGATCGCCCACAGAACTTATTCTGAAACACAATCTTCTGCGTTGCTGAAAACTAATTTTATGGCTAAAGTATAGCTAGAAAACAAAAAGTTTGGTTGAAAAAAAAGTTAAATTTCAGAATCATCATCAAGTAGCTTGTCCATTCTGGAACTTGGCTCACATGACATCAGTCCTGAAAACTCTCTGTTCTGTGCAAGTTGACTGGCGTCAGCAGTAGTCATTCTCAGATCGTCAATGACGTCATGCACCAATCGTCTTCTACAGGGTGTTCAAGATCATTGCAGCCCCATTGATAAATTAAAAGTTGCCAGGCGCGCATTGCGTTTTGTCTATTTACTATTTAAACCGGTTCTGACTAGCTCGTCCATTCGTCACATTTGTTCATCGCCCCTTCCCGCACCACAATTATACACCATCACAAAAAGACTCGCTCTCTTGACCTACACTACGTCATAATTGAACTTTCTCATTTTCATAAACATATACCAGATTGGCTCCCTTGGCGAGGCTACTTTTATCTTGAACATCTTATATTATATTCCCAACGTAGCATTCATTAAATCAAGATATTGAATGCACAAATATAGTACATTGCACATTTCGAATAAAATCATCATCATCAATTAGCTTGTCATGAGCAGAACTTTGCCATCCCAACAGTCCTCTGGAATTTCTCTCTCTCTCTCTCATAGGCCAGATGTCCTGCCTCTGCAGCTGTCATGTTCAAACCATCAGTTACATCCTGAATCCATCTTCTCCGTGGTCTTCCTCTTCTTCTCTTTGCCGGTATGCCTCCTTCCATGATGGTCTTCTCCAGTCCTTCGTGTCTTTACATGTCCAAAATATATAAATTTTCTTTTTCTTATTTGTAGCATCAGTCAGTTTTCTTTGATTTTAAGTTCTTTCTGGATAGAATCTATTTGTTCTTTTCTCTGTCCAAGATCGAATAAAATAAATGTCTGAAAACGTTAATGAACATAAAATACACGAATTTAGGAGACGTGATGAAACCTGAGAAGTGCCTAGTCAACTACTAGTAACAACTGTTATAAGAAGGTGAAGATGGAGATATGTTGGACATACTTTTAGAAAAAATTATCCAAGTACCAAAAGCATGCACTGAAATTGGAGACAAGGGGTTCAGTGAAGAGAGGACGTCGTAGAGAAACTTTGAAACAAATTTTGATGAGACGCAAGAGATATCGGACTCAATTTCTTGGAAGATATTAAAAGAATTGCACAGGATAGAACGGCATAAAGAAATTACTTGCATGTTTCTGGTAACGTATAAAAGTACGCGAGGAAAATATATATATATTCCATCCATCTTTTTCTTGGTCTACCCCTTCTTTCTTGATGATTCCATTTTCAGGTTGTACGCTCTTGCAACTGGTGTATTCGGGTTCATTCTCACCAAGTGGCCAAACCAATTGAATCTCTGTTTTTCAATAAATCTAATAGCAGGTGTTGTTCCGACTGTTCTTCTAATTTCCTCATTTCTTATATGGTCTCTTCTTGTTTTATTTACTGCTTTCCTCAAGCATCTCATTTCACATATGATTATTTTCATTTCTTGTTCTTTTATCAGTGCCCATGTTTGGCACTGGTAGCACAGCTAGTGAAATCAACTATTACTATTAAAACTATAATTTTAGAGGTCTTCATCATCATCATCATCAGGTGCCGTCTCCACATCGAAAGTTAGCTGCAATGAATCTCCAGCATTCTCTGCCTTTCGCCTTGGTGTTGCACACTGCCAGACAATAACCTGTACAGTTCTTAAAGTTTCCCTCCCACTTATCTCTCGGTCTTCCTCTTGCTCTTCCCCCTCAACTTTCCTCTCTAGTAAATGTTTTATCATGGTGTCATGTCTTTTTATGTGCCCAAAATACTTTACTTGTCTGAATTTTATTTCTCTTAATAATTGTTTCTTCATGCCTAGTTTTCCTAAAACTTGTTTATTTGTCTGTTTTTCTGTTCATGAAACTCTGCTTATTCTTCTATATATTCACATCTCAAATGCATCAATTATGTCTTCTAACTGCTTGTTCATTGTCCATGTTTCCGAGCTATACATTAATATAGGATATATATAGCATTTGATCATTCTCACTTTTAGCCTGTTTGTAATTTGTTTGGATGTCAGTAACTTTCTCATACTATTGAAATTATCTTTGACCATTCCTATTCTCTTTTAATTTCTGTTATACATCTGCCATCATCTGTTATCATCTGACCAAGATATAAGAAACTTTAGACGTCTTACCCAACCTAAATTTTTCTTTACATTTTTATGATATTTTACAGTACTAGAATCTTCGAGAAATTATTTTGTTACTACAATAGTAGTAAAACGTAAATTGCAGTTGCATACACTAACCCTTTCGCTGCTACATACTTTCAGAAAGCTGACATAAAAATAGCTACTCTTGTTTCTAGGTCACAAACGTGAATGTACGCCTATAGCAGTGACAGTAGCAATGTATAACGTGTTAACACGTCTTTAGCCCACAGAGGAGAGATAATAACAGACGTGTTAATGCGTCTAGAAGTGAATGGGGAAAACGTATACATACGTCCTTAGCACCTAAAGGGCTAATTATATTGGACTTCTATTATATTTTCGTTGTTCACATAATATCAAATGCTATTGGGGGTTCACGTGGTATAGGACAAGCTGGTGACCTGCCAGTCCACCACTGCACAGCTCCCTTGTAGTTATAAGATGTAGGAACTGAGACCACTTATCGCCCGTGTGTTGGCTCACAAGGGAGCAAAAATAGTAGCAATGCGAAATATAAGGCATGTCGTAAGAGGCAACTGAGGTAGGGGCCTAGTCTTCTTCTTCTTCTTTGTGATCGTTCTTTACGACCAATTTTAATCAGTCTTTGTGATATGCTTGATCTTTGCCAAGAACGTGTTTACGTTGCATATTGGTTTGGTAGGCCCTTAAACGCATAGACTTCTACACGTTTAGGACACGTGCATCGGAAAGTCAGCCAAACATCCTTAGTCGCCTCTTGCGACATGCGTAGCAGGTAACAGTGGTTCTATTCTTTACATCCCAAATTTGGGCCCGGTAACCACTCGGCCGAGGGCCTAGTGAAGCTACTCTAGTAAATAAAAAGCGTCGCAGTAATCGGATATGCTGGCTTACTTCTAGGCCCATACTGGCACAACATATAGAATCACTCTTATCACATACAAATCACAAAGAGTGGTTTAACAAGTGGTCGATAAGCAACCTTTCGAAGAAGAAAACCACTTATGACCTTTGCATTCTAATATTGCTAGATAATGTCGAATTCAGTTTAAAAACAACACAACGTGATAAACAACGAAAACATGATATTATGTCGCAAACAGGTGGGGGCGCGGGGGTGGGGGCGGCTCGTCATCAAGGACCAATGGGGCTCGGCCCACCAAAAATAGAAAGGGGAATAACTTCCCGGAATAGACAAATAATAGTAAATACTCCAAAAACCATGATTTTTCTCAAAATTTGTGTATGGCCCCACCAAGAAAAATGACCACGAGCCGCCACTGGTCACAAACTAACTTTAACGATAAGTGGTACCAGTGTTAATTCAATTGTTATCAATAAATAACCATAGTCCTATAGAATTGTGTGAAATTTAAATAAAACTTGCAGTGTCCTAACAAAAATAAATAAAAATATGTCCAAATCAAGGGGAATTTCCGATTTACCGCATGAGCTAAAAGGCGTTTTGTTACCAAAGGTCACGGTCTGACGGATATTTCATTTCCTGTTTGTTAAATGTATATAGTTCAACAGGAAACACTGATCAGACAACGTCACATAATCCAGAATCCCACTATAAAATGATTGATGATCTTCCACTCCCAGTCTAGCAATAGCACCAGACGTCGACGAATAGATTATCAATTTATCTGCACAAATAAAATTAGAACCAATTTATTCCTCATTTATCACATTTATGTAGTACTCTATAAATGATACTGGAGATGAGGCTCTCATGTCATCGTGAACTTTGACTTAAGCCTTTAGCTGCTAAGGATGTATATATACGATTTTCCCATTCACTTATAAAGACGCATTAACACGTCTGTTATTATCTCTCCTCTGTGGGCTAAGACGTATTAACACGTTATACATTGTTACTGTCACTGCTATAGGCGTAAATTCACGTTTGTGACCTAGAAACAAAGAGTAGCCTTCAGAAAGTATGTAGCAGCTAAAGTGCTAGAGTATGTCCTAGAGTATGTGAAAACAGACAGCGTGTAAGAAGTAGCACCCTTACATAAAATAGGTCAGCTTGGTTTCAGTATATTGTACACTTGGATCAGTCCATATTCTCGGCATGGTAGGATGATTTCTTTGATAAAAGGAGCAGATTTGATACAGTCTTGGACCATAGATGTCTAGTTAATTTATTGAATCATTGATAGATTCTTCTTTTTATCGATCGTTATTTGTGGCCATTTTGATCATTCTTATTGTGATATAGAAACAGCTTCTGCCAAGAACGTATTTTACATCATATATCATTCAGGGCAATTTGGAGCTCTGGCACTTATATTTCAGCGACGTGTCCGGTTTCAGCCAGCGTTTACTGGTTTCGCTCTTTGTCAGCCTTTGGCTGTCCCCAGCCAACCTGATTGATCGACTGATATATCGTTTGATATATTGATTGATATATTGATTTTCTCCACAGTATACAGAGTCTTCTACAACAGAACATCGAGAAAGAAGGCAAGAAGAAGACCACGGAAAAGATGGTTAGATGGCGTAGCAGATTCCTGTGAAAGAGCAAAGATAACAATCACACAAGCCACCAGAACAGCACAAGACAAAACAGAAAACCACGACACTGGGCAACAACCCGGTAGCAGTGTGACGACAAAGAAGAAGAAGAATATTGATTTTGATATTGATTGTTTGATATGATGATTGATAGTTTTTTATAAAAATATTTATTGATTAATATATTAATTGACTGACATATTAATTGATCGATAAATTGTTGGATGGATACATTGTTTTATTGATATATTAAGTGATTGAAAGATATATTGATTGATTGATTGATTGATTGATTGATATATTAAGTGGTTGCTATATTAACTGATTAATGGATATATTAATTGATATAGTTTTTGATTGATTAATTGGTCTATATATTGATTGATATATTTATTGATTGATTGGTCTATATATTGATTGATTGATTGATTGATAGACCAATCATCATTACACTTGGGGAAGCAATCTTGCACGTTCAGATCTATGTTTTACACATCACAAATTTCATCAACAGCAGCAGTGTACGAACCGAGTAGCACCGTCAAGGGGTTATTGGCTAAAATTCAGATGTACCTATGTTACATGTAGTAGGTGCTTAACGAGTACGCAAAGTACTCACGTTCTCTGCGCAAACCACACAGATCACATTTAGTTATCAAATTGGTTGATAACAAGGAACTCAAACAAAGAAAAATACAATGTGTACATACAACAAGTGCAGCAATTTAAATATCTCGGAGTCCTGGTAACATCATATGTCAGATGCCCAGCAGAAATAAAGAGCAAAATAGGGCAGGCCAAAGTAACGTTCCATCATTATATGCAACAAGTCATTGTTAATTGAGATCAGAATGAGATTTATACAGTGCTACATAGAACCAATGAGAGTCGCTGTAGCGTAGTTGTTAGTGAACTCGCTTCGCAAGGCTGGTGGTCTGGGTTCAGCTCCCGCAATGCGTGGAATTTTTCCCGACCACGACGGCTCTCAGGTCGACCCAGTCTCCGCTGGGTAACATACATGCTCTGCGAAAGTAAAGGCGGCCGGCGTGATGCTGACCACATCACCCATCGTGTGCCGACGGTCAATGAAAATACAGGCCTAACACTCTATTGACCTATATACCACGAGGTATGAAAGGGTTCCTTTTTTTTTTTTTTACATAGAACCAATACTGACATACGGATTTGAGTCATGGACAATTAACACACAGAATACCCACGAAGTCGGAGAAAGCTCTCCTGAATGCCAAGGAACACCGATGAAAAGGAAAGCAAGTCTTCACGTAAAAATCAGTCTGAAGCGCATACTGGACGCCATGACTACGCCAGAATTCATAAGCGGGAGAATGAGAAAAAGAAGAACACACAGATCGAAAAATCTCTGATGGCCACAGAGATGTGGTTTTATAGAAGAATGATGAGAATCCCATGGACTGCTAAAATGACTAATGTGGAGATTTTGAATGAGATCAAGACAGAGAGAAAGCTTATCATCAATATAAGAAAGAGGCAGTCATCATTTTTCGGGCATGTGATGAGGAAGGTAATTTTAGAACACATTGTAAAAGTTAATTGCATATCCTTTATAGGACTTTGTGAATCATCTTCAGCTTTTTAACGCTGTCTGTGATTTTTCTAGGCATTATTACATTCAGTAGTTTGCCATTTCTTTCTGAACAGGTGGTGCTATCATCCTTTTGTAAAAATCCACCCGAAACAATTTGCCCCCAATCTGTCCGCATCGAGATTCGAATTCAGAACGACGGGGTTAATAGACCGAGTCACTATCCCCTAAGCTACAGACGTCACCAGAACACATTGTAACATGTGGTAAAATCGATAGTAGACGAGACAGAGGAAGACAGAGAGAGAGAAACTTTTGGACAGCCTAACTTCATGGCAAGGAAGAGCGTCAACATCTGACATGATAGCAAACAACATAGACAGAGATTTGTGGAGATCCATGCTCGCCTACGCTAGCAGGTAAGGCACCTAATGATGATGATGACGACGATGATGATGATGTACATACGACTAAAATCACACAAGTTTGATTAAAACCTCTTGTGTATTCAGGTCTGCTATTTTAGCTACATATACGATCAGTAACTAAAGTAGACTACCCAAATAAAACCAACCGATTCCATCAAAGCTTTACAGCCAATCCCAAACATATTTCATTGTTACTACATTTAGTTTTGTCAACAATCTTCTCATCCATTGTTTACAATATTTATCTTGTATACACATCAATTTCTATTGTATTATTATTTCCTTTTCCAATATATTACTTTCAAAACAAGACAAAAACAGAACATCACGACACTTGGCAACAATCCGGTAACAGTGTAACGACAAAGTAAAGAAAGAAGAAGAAGATACACTACTTGGACACTAATCCAGGGGTTCTTAAACTTTTAACATTTGTGGGATACTTGAAGTCGTGGATACTTGAAGTCGAGGAACTGTTGAAATCGTGGGATACTTGAAGTCGAGGAACTGTTGAAATCGTAGGATACTTGAAGTCGAGGAACTGTTGAAATCGTGGTATACTTGAAATCGTGGATACTTGAAGTCGTGGGACACTTGAAGTCGTGGGACACTTGAAGTCGTGGGATACTTGAAGTCGTGAGACACTTAAAGCCGTGGGACACTTGAAGCCGTGGGATACTTGAAGTCGTGGGATACTTGAAGTCGTTTGACACTTGAAGTCGTGGGACACTTGAAGTCGTGGGACACTTGAAGTCGTGGGACACTTGAAGTCGTGGGATACTTGAAGTCGTGGGATACTTGAAGTCGTGGGATACTTGAAGTCATGGGACACTTGAAGTCGTGGGATATTGAAGTCGTGGGATACTTGAAGTCGTGGGATACTTAAGTCGTGGACACTTGAAGTCGTGGGACACTTGAAGTCGTGGGATACTTGAAGTCGTGGGATACTTGAAGTCGTGGGATACTTGAAGTCGTGGGATACTTGAAGTCGTGGGATACTTGAAGTCATGAGACAATTGAAGTCGTGGGATACTTGAAGTCGTGGGATACTTGAAGTCGTGGGATACTTGAAGTCGTTTGACACTTGAAGTCGTGGGACACTTGAAGTCGTGGGACACTTGAAGTCATGGGACACTTGAAGCTGTGGGACACTTGAAGCCGTGGGATACTTGAAGTCGTGGGACACTTGAAGTCATGGGACACTTGAAGTCATGGGACACTTGAAGCTGTGGGACACTTGAAGTCGTGGGACACTTGAAGCTGTGGGACACTTGAAGTCGTTTGACACTTGAAGTCGTGGGACACTTGAAGTCGTGTGATACTTGAAGCTGTGGGATACTTGAAGTCGTTTGACACTTGAAGTCGTTTGACACTTGAAGTCGTTTGACACTTGAAGTCGTGGGACACTTGAAGTCATGGGACACTTGAAGTCATGGGACACTTGAAGTCGTGGGACACTTGAAGTCGTGGGACACTTGAAGCTGTGGGATACTTGAAGTCGTTTGACACTTGAAGCCGTGGGATACTTGAAGTCGTGGGTCACTTGAAGTCATGGGACACTTGAAGTCATGGGACACTTGAAGTCGTGGGACACTTGAAGTCGTGGGACACTTGAAGCTGTGGGATACTTGAAGTCGTTTGACACTTGAAGTCATGAGACACTTGAAGTCTGTTTGACACTAAGTCGTAGGACATCAATTCAGTGATAGAATATTACTTAAACGTAGACACAGAAGTCATGGACACTTGAAGCATCGGACACAAGTGTCGACAAAGTGAAGTCAAGGACACTACTGGACCTAAGTCAGGGTCACTTTAAATCTGGGAACTTGAATCGAGGAACTTTGAAGTCGAGAACGTTGAAGTCATGGATACTTAAAGTCGTGGAACTTGAAGTCTAGGACACTTGAATCGTTGGACACTTGAAGTCAGTCGAGCGAAGAACTTGAAGTCATAGCAGGACACTTTTGAAGTCGTGGGACACTTGAAGTCGAGAACTTGAAACGTGGACACTTGAAGTCGTAGGACAATTGAAGTCATGGACACTTGAAGCCGTGGGACACTTGAAGTCATGGACACTTGAAGCGTGGGACATTGCGAAGTCGTAGGACAATTGAAGTCATGGGACACTTGAAGTCGTGGACACTTGAAGTCATGAGACACTTGAAGTCGTGGACACTTGAAGTCGTAGGACAATTGAAGTCATGGGTCACTTGAAGTCGTGGGACACTTGAAGTCATGAGACACTTGAAGCCGTGGGACACTTGAAGTCGTAGGACAATTGAAGTCATGGGACACTTGAAGCCGTGGGACACTTGAAGTCATGAGACACTTGAAGCCGTGGACACTTGAAGTCGTGGAAAATTGAAGTCATGGACACTTGAAGTCGTGGGACACTTGAAGTCATGGGACACTTGAAGCCGTGGGACACTTGAAGTCGTGAGACACTTGAAGTCATTGGACACTTGAAGTCGTGAGACACTTGAAGTCGTAGGACACTTGAAGTCGTGAGACACTTGAAGTCGTAGGACACTTGAAGTCATGAGACACTTGAAGTCATGGGACACTTGAAGTCATGAGACACTTGAAGTCATGGGACACTTGAAGTCATGAGACACTTCGTGAGAGTCATGGACACTTGAAGCTAACAACATGGGACACTTGAAGTCATGGGACACTTGAAATCATGGACACTTGAAGTCGTGGGACACTTGAAGTCTGAGGACACTTGAAGTCTGTGGAGACACTTGAAGTCGTGAGACACTTGAAGTTGTATGAAAACTCGCATGCACACTAAATACACAACTTGATAAATCAGAAAGAGAATGGAAAGAAATATAAAAATAATAGGAAAATTAAACGTACCTTTCTTGATACTGTTGTTGTTCTTCTTCGATAGTTACATATCGATCACTTGTTAACCACTTTTTGTGATTTAAATAGGATCCGACATCAGTGTGGTACAACATCAGTACTAGACTTCATCAAGAAACAACAAATTAAATGGTTCGGTCACGTAAGCAGATTACCATCAGACAGTGCACCTCAAAGAGCAATGCTGCTCCGATACAATGGGTACAAAGCAAAAGGCCGGCCACGCAAAAGATGGACCTCAGAGATAACAGAGGCGACGAAAGAGACTATCTACGAAGCGCATACTAGGGCCCGTTTTAGAAATCTCTTCCTGACCTGACGCTGTGAGGCATAACAGGATTCGAGAAAGAAAGAAAGATAGGTTCCGAGCTGAAGAGCGATTGCACATTGTGCCAGTCATGTGCCTGCAAGTAGGCCAGCACATCCATTTTCTGCGATGTTTTTATTTACTAGGGTAGTATCCCTAGGCCCTTCCTCAGTCACCTCTTACGACATGCTTTGTAGGTTGCAGTGGTACTATTATTTGCTCCCCCTGCTGGAAACGACAACACACATCCAATTCATCATTTAATTTATGCCTATGAAAAGAATGAGCCTGATGTGTCTTGGTGATGTTTTTTACCCTGATGCCTGCTGGTACCTCACTGCCAACCCCTGATCTGGGGTTTCCTGGGGCAGCTAGGAATGGCACCTGGCTCACTGATGCTCCTGGGAATACCCTTTGAGAACCACTGATATAATCCATAAAACTTCTAAAAAGTGTTAGCAATGTATTAACGGACAGTGTTATTAAAGGAAATAATGCGCTGTACATTTATATATAAATATATCTAGTTGTTCCTTGTTCCCTAGGGAATACATAGGAATAGAACAAGATTCATGGCTTATTGTTGTTGCTGTCAAGGATTACCGCCGAGATTGTACTAGGAATCCACTCTTTATCTTGTGCTTCTTCGGGAAGCGGTTATTTGTATTTTTTCAAAGATTCCTGATTTCAGTGTAGGTGAGATCGAGTTGTTAGTCCTATCGGAGACGGACGATAAAACGTAAAACCCGTGTTCAATTTGAGCACGTAAAAGAACCCTTGGAAATCCAAAATTGAGAAGAGCAGGCTGGAAAGCCACTGCACTAGAAAAATTCATGAGAAAAGATTAAAATTAAAATTCCTACAAATATATCTTTACTATCTTCAAAATTACATCAGGGACCCTCGTCGGTGCTACTGAGTTCGTGCACTGCAGCTGAGATCTTTCTATGTAAGAAAGAGATCGAAGCCCACATGGTTACTCACCGAAGTGCAATGATGATAGTTCTGTCAATCAATCTATCAATCAATCTGTTTATATGGTCAATGTTTTTTTGGTCGTAGAAGGAATTAGGCAAGTCTGTTTAATATATGTTTATATTGTCAATGTTTTTTATGTTAGCAGATATTTTTTGTATTTAACTTTGTACTTGTCAACATTTCAAACGTCTATTTATGTACGTTTTCAAATCATGGTTGGCTATTTCACTTAGATTGAACGAGTTGCCCAGGATAGAGCGGTATGGAGAAATTACTTGCAGGCCCTATGTAACGTATAACGGTACGAGAGGAATTATTATTATTATTTCGCTTAAATAGAGAGAGAGAGAGAGGGAGAGAGAGATGGTATTATACAGGGTGTTCAAGATAATTGCAGCTCCATTGACAATTCGAAAGTTGCCAGGTACAGCATTGAGTTGTGTTTATTTACTATTTAAACCGGTTCTGCCTAGCTCGTCCTACGTCACATTTGTTCATCGCCCTTCCCGCACTACAATTACACACCGTCAAACAACCTTGACCTATACTACGTCATAACTGAACCTTCTCATTTCCATACATATATGCCAGATTAGCTCCATTCACGGGCTGCTTTTAAGTTGAACACCCTACATTATTTCATGTGATGAAGTTAGACAAGATCTTAAAAATGTTTAGAAACGCAGATGCGGGTTCAGTGCACAATTCTTCTTCTTCTTCAAACGCTCCATATCGACCACTTGTTAACCACTCTTTGGTATTTGTATGTGATCTGAGCTTAAGAGCGATTGTACATTGTGCCAGTTATGCACCTACAAGTAGGTCAGCACATCATATTTCTGCGACGCTTTTCATTTACTAGGGTAGATTCCCTAGGTCCTACGTCAGTTGCCTCTCACAACATACCTTGTAGGTCGCAGTGGTACTATTCTTTGCTTCCATTGTGAACCCCGAGAACACACGGGTGAATGAGCAATACGAGATTTGCGCGAGAGAATAAATAGTCTAACTTAGATTCTGAATAGACAATATATTGTTCCAGGGACGTAACTACTGGGGAAAAAGGAAACGTTCTGAAATTAGTAACGGTTATTTCCCTTACTAGATATTCACAAAGTCAGGTCGTTGTGTATTGGGAAGGCGATGGCGAAATTGATAAAGCGCTGTGCTAGCGACACCTTGCCGTGTATATTCTGTGGTTTGTAGCCAGCTTGGGTCCAGTGTATCCAAAGTCTTTGTCAAATTGAGATTATAATGAGAGTTATACAGTCACCTCTGAAGTCTGAGACGGTTCGCCTGTATGGCAAGGAAATCAATAAAGGGAAGCAGGCTTCACGCAAAAATCAGTGAGGAGCGCCACACTAGGCGCCATGACTACGTCTGAATTCATAGCGGGCGAACGCAGAAGAAGAAGAGTTATATAGTGATACATATATTGGTTATTGGTTATTGGTTATTGGTTACTAAACTGACGTCATTGCACTCCGGGCAGACCCATAGGTGCTCAGTCTCCCCAACAGATATCGAAGAGTATGCATACTGATGGTTCCTGTGGCTCGCTGATTAAACACACCTCTCAATCTGCCTCTCAGGCATCCAGTTCGACTTGAACAACGGGTAACTCCAAACTGCTTACATCGCTTGATCGATTCAACATTGATTTTAGTGCTACATATAACCAATGCTGACATACAGATGCGAATCATGGATAATAAACAAAAAGATCGAACATTCTCTCTCTGACGGCCACAGATATGTGGTTTTACAGAAGAATGGTGAAAATTCCATGGATTGCTAAAATGATTAATGTTGAGATGTTGAATGAGATCAAGACACAGATCAAACGTATTATCAATATAAGAAAGAGGCAGTCATCATTTTTTGTACATGTGTTGAGGAAGGGAGGTTTAGAAGTCATTGTAACAAACGCTATAATCGAGAGGAGACTAGACAGAGGAAGACAGAGAGAGAGAAACCATGGGAGACTGACAAGACGACAGAGAGAGAAACCATGGGCGACTGACAAGACGACAGAGAGAGAAACCATGGGAGACTGACAAGACGACAGAGAGAGAAACCATGGGAGACTGACAAGACGACAGAGAGAGAAACCATGGGAGACTGACAAGACGACAGAGAGAGAAACCATGGGAGACTGACAAGACGACAGAGAGAGAAACCATGGGAGACTGACAAGACGACAGAGAGAGAAACCATGGAAGACTGACAAGACGACAGAGAGAGAAACCATGGGAGACTGACAAGACGACAGAGAGAGAAACCATGGGAGACTGACAAGACGACAGAGAGAGAAATCATGGGAGAATGACAAGACGACAGAGAGAGAAACCATGGGCGACTGACAAGACGACAGAGAGAGAAACCATGGGAGATTGACAAGACGACAGAGAGAGAAACCATGGGAGACTGACAAGAGGACAGAGAGAGAAACCATGGGAGACTGACAAGACGACAGAGAGAGAAAATCTTTGGATAGCATGACTTAAGCGTCAACATCTGAGATGATGGCAAACACCAGAAATATAGATTTGTAGAGATCCATGTTCGCCTACGACAGTCGGCTCAGCACTGATGATGATGATGATGATGTATGATGATGATGATGATGATGATGATGATGATGATGATGATGATGATGATGATGATGATGATGATGATGATGATGATGATGATGATGATGATGATGATGATGATAACACGGTACGCATTTGGACTAAATAAGACCCTCATCCTTTTGTTGGGGTATAAATTACAAGGACCTGATTGATTGATTGATTGATTGACTGATTGAGTGATTGATTGATTGACTGATTGATTGGTCTATTGAGTGATTGATTGATTGATTGATTGACTGGGTGATTGATTGATTGATTGATTGATTGACTAAGTGATTGATTGATTGACTGGTTGATTGACTGATTGATTGGCCTATTGAGTGATTGATTGATTGACTGCATTATTGATTGATTTATTTATTAACTGATTGAGTGATTGGTTGATTGGCTGATTGTGTGATTGATTGATTGATTGATTACATTATTGTTTGGTTGATTGATTGATTGATTGATTGATTGCATGATAAGACCATCATCTTTGCACTTCGATCAGTAACTGTGTGTGCTCTAATTGCTTTCTTGCACAAGAAAATCTCAGCTGAAGGGCACGAACTCAGTAGCACCGACGAGGGTAACTGGCAATAAGGAAACCTCGTATTCGCCAAAAAATCAGTTAGATACTCCATATTAGACGAATTGGTTTCATAGTGACTTGACTTATTCCTCTCTGCTCCTCGTTCAGCATAGGGCTTCAACAGTTGTTCGCCATTCTTCTCGATCTCTGGCTGTTCTCTTTATGGTTTCCCTGGACAGTTCAAAACTGTTCAGTTCCTCAAGAAGACTTCATCTCCAGGTCTGTTTAAGGCGTCCTCTTTTTCGTTTTCCTTGCGGGTTCCACTCAACTGTCTTCCAGACCGATCGCCATTTTCTCCTCTTGACTTGGGTCATCATGGGTTCCTGTCCGGTTCTTATCCACAGATCTGCCCGTCTGCCCAGCGTGTTCGTAGCGCGTTGGACTACGGGTGACTTCCCTCTGTGTGTGCGGATTCAATACCGCGGGATGGCAGGAAAAGACACAGATTCCCAGATTTACGGTGTTCGTGGCACCGAACCGAAGGGTTACGATATCCATGGCACCGAGCCGAAGAGCTGAAAAGTTCAAGTGCTTCTGGATCGGAAAGAAAAAAAAAATCCACATATCTGTGTTTGTAACTCTATCATACCATCTCAGTCTGAGAATCCTAGTAGGTAAGTGGAAAAAATGTATGACTTGTAAACAATATCATCAAGTTTGCATCACAACACACCACTCGTTAAATACGACCAGAATATTCAAATATTAGCAAATAAAAACAAAACACGTAATCACAAAATACTGTAGTTTTACAAATTACAAAAACAATGACAAAATACAGCAACGTTTCGACCAACAAGGCCTTTATCGAGCAAACGAACAACAGGTTCGAACAGCCAATCAAATAGTTTTACTGCAGTCTATTTTGCAAATAAAAACGAAAAAGTTAAATCTCTTTTCCATCATTAAATAGCTTGTGCTGAGCAGGACTTTGTCAACCTAACAGTCCTTCAGAATTAGCAGTACTTTTTGTGAACTTAACATCTACCCCACAAAGATACAACAACTTTTATATTAACTGACATTCTTGTTTGACCTTGTCAGTATAACTCAAGTGACATCAGTTGTCTTAACAACGGTTAAGATTGTACTAAAATTGATGATTGCTCAGACAACAGATAAAAAAATTGGTTAAAATATCACCTGCCAGTTCGACTATACAATTCATTGTTGTGGTTAATAATGCAACATTTTAAAGTGCAATACTCAAGAAAGAAACGGGTTCGAAACCATGAAGTATAAGCCCGTATCTACTCATGTGTCAGTCACATCATGTGCATTCTCTGTTTCTGATAAATGTCAGTGCTGTCAATCATTCCTAAATGACACGATAAAGTTGTACAATAATTTCATGCACATCCTGCATATATTTTTAATCAATCAATCAAGTGACATGCCTGCCGGCGTAGACGATCATGTCTCTCCACAACTCTCTCTCTCTCTCCTTCATGTAGTTAATCAGTTCTGACATCGATCTTTTATCGAACCAAGCAGTCAGACCATCCAAGATCTTCTCCCTATGTCTTCCACGATCTCTCCTTTCCTGTAGTTTACCTGTTGTCACCAAATGTTCTAAACTTTTTCTTCACATTATATGCCCAAATAACCTTGATTGTCTGATTCGTATTCTTTTGATAAGGTTTCTTTGTGTGCGGACCTGTTTGTTTTCTTCGCTGTCTGTGGAATTTTCAGCATTCTTCTCTATCTCTCTCTCTCTCTTGCGATCGTTCTTAAGCCGTTTTTATCATTCTATTGTGATATATAAACAGCCAAACATCAGAACGGGAAGTACGTGCACAGCATTCAGTACCAATTGGAACTCAAGTGTTTATCTTTCGGTGGTGTGTTCGGTTTCAACCAGCGTTTACTTGGTTCGCTCTCCGTTAGCCTTTTTCTGTCCCCAGCAATAACCCACAAGGCAACAGGTTGCTATTGTCTTTCAGGACAACGACCCGTAGACGACCTGCCCTCCCAGGCTGATGAGCGTCATCTGCCCAGGGCATTCTTCTGTAAATCCACATCTCTGTGGCTTCCAGTGATCTTATTTATTGTTTATTCATTGTCCATGATTCGCTGCCATACATAAGTATTGCATTAAATCCATTAGGCTCACGTCCCACTTGTCCTACACCTCTCTAAGAAAGCGTTACTACCAGCAGTAACTACAGAATACATAAGTATTGTTTCTATATAGTACTGAAATACTCGTTACTGCAGTGTCATTGGTAGTGAATTCCCACATAGTGTTTTTCATTATCATATATTTAATACAATATGTATTGTGAAAGAAAGGATATTTATTTCGTTCAGCTTTAGGTAATGTTTTACTTGAGACCAGAGGCGGCGTGTGATCATTTTTGTTGGTGGGGCCAGACAAAAATTGTTCGTAAAAATCATGGTTTTTGGTTGTTATATTTTAATTTATACAATAATAAATACACGTTATACATTATTTTTGGTGGGGACCGGCCCCACTGACCCTTAATGACGAGCCGCCACTGCTTGAGATCATATAACACATCAGGTTACCTGGATTGTTTGTACGTGTTTCACTATTTACCAAGTTTTACTGCAGTCTTCCCCCTATTTGGATTTCTCGAGAAATGGACTCGCTTCTCGGTTCCAGCGACACGATAACACAGTGTTCTTTTGTTCTCTTGTAAACTATGACAAATTCTATTCAGATCACATATTCTCATCTGCTACCGTATTACAGCATCTGTATGGGCGTATTAAGCTTATAACCATTGACAGAGACTTATGTAGACGCATTACCTTCATAAATATTGACATCGCACCGATGTGGACCAAGTTCAGTTTCAGTTTGGAATGTCATCAATGCGCTCCAGACATGACCATAGGTGCTCCGATCTCCTTCGCAATATCTTCAAAAGCGTCCTGCAACCGAACGTACCATTTCGATTTTGATTGATGAGCCTATTCATATACCTGTTTTGCTGTTATTTGCTGACCACTTCAATCTTCATTCCAATCTCTTGCAATCTAGCAGTTGATATGAATTGATTTTAATTTAAATATTTTTTGGACCACACTCTATGAGAGCTTTCAGAGTGTCAACTTTATCTTCCTGACCCTCTGGCATCTTGATCTTTGTTCCGGGAACATGATAGTGGTTAGCATTGAGATAGCAAGTAAGTTCATAGCCCTGACAGCGTACTGATGTGGAAACATTAAATATGGGCCTCTGTGGCTAGGTGGTTAAGCCGCTGTTTCACGTCTCGAATGTCATAGGTTCGAATCTGAACAGCGTCACTCTGTTCATGCGGACATATTTTCCAGAGACACCTAGGATTTTTAGCGGAGCTACCGAGTTTGTGTTTCGTGTAATACTCTCAGCAGATGGCGTGCCATTTCTGCAATAAACGACCGAGCCACATGGGATAAATTTCGTAGCAAAGAAGTAAATCCTTCGGCTGTAGACAAAAATGATTAAGTTTATAACTAACGACAAGGCATCTATATGGGTCTAGTTAGTTTATAGCTACTGACAAGGTATCTATATGGGCGTAGTTAGTTTATAACTACTGACAAGGTATCTATATGGGCTTAGTTACTTTATAACTACTGACAAGGTATATTTATGGGCCTAGCAAATTTATAACTACTGACAAGGTACCTATATGGGCTTAGTTAGTTTATAACTACTGGCAAGGAATCTATATTGGTCTTGTTTGTCTTTATCTACTAACAAGACATCTATATGGGCCTAGTTAGTTTATAACTACTGGTAAGACATCTATATCCTTGTTTTTAGTAATAAACAAACTAAGCCCATATAGGTACCTTGTCAGTAGTTATAAACTAATAAGGCCCATATAGGTAACTTGTCAGTAGTTATAAACTAACTAGGCCCATATAGATGGCTTGTTAGTAGGTATAAACTAAATCCTTCGGCCGTGTGTCCGATTTCAACCAGCGTTTACTGGGTTCCCGTTAGCCTTTGCTGTCGCCAGCCAAAACCCACAAGGCAGCAGGCTGCGATTTTCTTTCAGGGCAGCGACCCGTAGACGACGTCATGAGCGTCATGTGCGTCATCTGCCCAGCGAACCCTTCTTTTTGTGGACTGCTTGGTTTGCCTACCGTTCAGTTAGTTTTGAGTACGGTTTACTCCGCTAGGCTTTGATTTTCCTCAACCAAATCTACAAGGCAGCAGTGGTTCCCTGCGAAGAGAACAGAGTTTTGTGTCATGGGACGCTTTATGGACGCTGGTGTCGGCACTAGGTAATTTTCATTTCCTCTGTAATTTCCTTTGATCCGGGAAACACTGGGCTGGAGCCCCGCACATCGCAATGTATTGGTCATTTCATTCGACGCTATCAGCTTATAACTTAGATTTTGCACTCGCCAGTCATCACCAGCCCTGATTTTTCCGGGGATGTTAATTGCGTGAACAATCGTACCCTGCCCGACTGTCTCATGGAGGGCAGTTTCGTAAGGCGCTAGAACGTAACTTTGGGGTTTACGCTCGGCCAACTTTACCCAGTATCTTAATCCGCGCTTGGCCTCATATACGGAGTTTTATTGCAATCTTTCCTTGTGTCGCCGTCAGCTGATATACCACACACCGTGCATCGGGAGTGCCTGGGCACGCTGCTCAACTCGCGCTCATGGCTCCGAGTTTCGCTCCGTGTGGGTTCTCCTCTCCGTTCGGGATGCACCTCTCATCCCTTCGCATGCAGTCTTTCCCATCTGCCGGGAAACTGATACGACCACCATGTTCTCACATCTGCCGTTTCATTTACCGTGTCTCGGGACTGCTCCGAAACTCAGCTTGACTCGTGCACAGTGCTCCGAGTTTCACTTCATGTCTCGGCTTTGGGATGCACCTCTCATCCCTTAAATTCGGTCATTTACTCCGGGGGAGTTAGTGTTTTGTTCTCGGACGCTCGTACGCTACTGTTTCGTACGCTGCGTTGCTCAGGTATTTTCGACCCTTGCATTGCTTTTCTGTGCTAGCACTACTGCCACTGTTTTGTTCTTGGACGCTCGTACGCTGCTGTTTCGTACTTTTTTAACTTGGGCATATTTTAGCGGACATCGGCCTGGAGATGCGTGCTTGTTCAGGGATTTCCGGCATCTGCATTGCTTTTCCATGCTTGCACTACTACACTACCTGTAGTTCTCCCCGATCCCTGCCCCACCTTAGCGAGACCGGAACTACAGTCTGTTTCCAGGGTCACCACTTGGAGGTGGGGAGCAGGGTCTTGATTAGCGTCGCCCCTTCGCTAACCCTGGTACATGTTTCCTCCATGCGCATTTAACTCCACAAGGCATCTATATGGTCCAGGTTACTTCACAGCCATCGATCCTAATTAAGTTTGGTTCTTTTTATGGCGGCAACGTTTACGAGATTACTCATCAAACATGTTGCTCTTGGTTACAGTCACGTCTGTATATCCAACATGAGCCCCAGCACGTCCACATATCCAACATGAGCCCCAGCACGTCTGTATATCCAACATGAGCCCCAGAACGTCTGTATATCCAACATGAGCCCCAACACGTCTGTATATCCAACATGAGCCCCAGAACGTCTGTATATCCAACATGAGCCCCAGAACGTCTGTATATCCAACATGAGCCCCAGAACGTCCGCAATAACTGATATAAGCTCGAGAATAATCTATTATTTTTTCATAGGCACTTCTCAAAATGTAAAAGAAAACGTGGAAGACCAAAGACCACTCTTCGAAGAACCATCCAACAAGAAAGTAAACTATTGGGATGTAAAACCATACAAGATCTCCAACTGCTAGCAAAGAACCGTATCACATGGAGATCTAAAACCTCTGCCCTATGTGCCGCCTTTGGCACGAAAGGAATAAACTAACTAAACTAACTAACCTCTCAAAATGTGGACGTCTGTTGCTTAATCGTTAGTGAGCTCGATCACAACCCAAGCGTACCTGGTTCAAACTCCACGGCGGGCAATTTGGAAGCAAATTAGTTCCATAGGAGGAAGAACAAGAAGAGGTTGATAATGTTGACGACCATGACGGTGGTAACGTCGATGCTGACGAAGACGAAGAGACTGAAGACGATGCTTATGATAATGTTGATGATAATGATAATGATGGTGATGACGACTATGATGTTGATGATGATAAAAGTATCTCAGTCTTACACTTTGAGAACCGTTTTCCTAGAAAAAAAAGTTCAAAATTGTAAAAAAAAGAACCAAAACAAATATCTGCACTATTTCAAAATAAGCTAATTTTTACAACCATTGTGTTCATTCATGTTTGAAATTACATTTTTTTAAACAATCCCTCTGGTGACATATTGGAAACACAGCAGCAGGTGGCGTAGAGGTTAGGTGTTCGCCTCTTGTGCCAAAGGTACCAGGTTCGCTCGCTCTTCGAGCCATCTGGATATTATTCGAGAGATAGCTGATCTTAGTGTAGATGAAGTCGAGTTCCTGGTCCTATCGGAGACGAACGATAAAACTTAGGTCCCGTGTTCAGTAGTTCTTGGCGGTTCAAAATCGATAAGAGCAGGCTGGAAAGCCGCTACCCCGACAAAATCCAATAGAAAAGATTTTGTTTTTAATTTCTACATAAATATCTTCACCGTGCTAATCTCTAGTGTCTCTAGTAGCATATTAACTAAATATGCAACGAGATTGATTAATTAACATCCAACTGGCGTGTTGGGCCGTTGGACGCTTCTGGATTTGCTGAGGCGGAGAGCGGAGCACCTATGGACATGTCCGAAGTGATATGATGATAGTCCTCATATAACTGATAACTGTCTTCAAAATTACATCGGGGACCCTTGCCGGTGCTACGTAGTTTGTGCACTGAAGCTGAGATCGTCCTCTGTAAGAAAGAGATCGGAGCACACATGGTTACTCGGAGAAGTGCAATGGTGATGGTCATATCAATCAATCAATCAATCAATCAACACCAACTCTGACTGCCAACAAGTGGTATTTTTCACAGATGCACTATCTGTGTTACAATCCCTCAAGAGTAAACTCCCATCCCTGAGAAAGGAACTCACCGAGATTTCAGCCGATAAGAGAGTTACACTTCAGTGGATACCATCACACTGTGGAGTGGTCAGGTAATGAGAAAGCAGACAAACTAGCAAAAATGAAGCCGAATGTGAACAAGTGGAAAATGAAATCACATACTTTTAAAACAGAGCTATCGTGGAGATTAGATAAGAAGCTAAACTATCCAACGATGACTACAACACACTTGACAGACAAGGACAGACTACAACACACTTGACAGACAAGGACAGACTACAACACACTTGACAGACAAGGACAGACTACAACACACTTGACAGACAAGGACAGACTACAACACACTTGACAGACAAGGACAGACTACAACACACTTGACAGACAAGGACAGACTATCATCTTCCGACTCAGGATAGGACATAACAGACTGAACAAACACCCACACAGGATACGATTGTTCCCACCCACTCTGTGCCCCTGTGGCACCATGGATCAAACCACAGAACATGTCCTGCAAGACTGTCTCCTGTATATCCTCCATATACAGGAATGATGGCAATACAACACAACACTACAGTCAAAACTATATTTCACCAGAGATGAGCTCCAGACAACAGTTCACTTCCTAATAACAACTAGGAATAAGTCAAACAGCTCTTTGCCAGTGTCAGCAGACGGAACAAATACCGGAGCATATCCCACAAGACTGTCCTCTCCTGGGTGAGCTGAGAAGCAACATGTGGCCACACCCAGTCAACATAAAAACTAAGCTTTGGGGAAACCTGGCAGACTTGAAGCTGACTGCCCCATTTGTGGTCCACGGTAAATTAAGAGCATGACCAGAGATCAGCGATCGCAAATAAGAAGAAGGCAGCCATTGTGTTCATTGATGCGTTAACTTACACATTTTAAACAATTCTTTTGGTGACATATTGGAATACACGGCAGCAGGAGTGTACAATAGAATTCTTTTAAATACAGTCCCAAAAAATATCGAAGTAATTAAGCATTGAAATTTAAATGCTATATAGTAGTTCTAAACTTTGTGAAGTCGTGTCTACCCGCTTGTTGCTGGAGCCCTCAAGCGGTGCAGAGAAAAGTAACACATTGCCCTACAAGGCATGTCGTAAAAGACGACTGAGGTAGGGTGCCTAGGGCAGCTACCCTAGTAAATAAATGCATTGCAGAAATCGGATGCGCTGGCCTACTTGTAGGTGCATAACTGGCACAACGTACAATCGCTCTTAGGCTCAGATCACATATAAATCACAAAGAGTGGTTAACAAATGGTTGATATGGGGCGTTTGAAGAAGAAGAAGAAAGAAGAAGTAGTTGTGGAGCACTATAGACTCCCTCCACTCCTCCACCATTTACTTCTTTGTAGCAGTGTTGGGGAGGAACTGTAGCTACCGTGTGTACTTATTCTAATGTGCATTGTAGCAGTGTTGGGGAGGAACTGTAGCTACCGTGTGTGTTGCTTGTTCTAATGTACTTTGTAGCAGTGTTGGGGAGGAACTGTAGCTACCGTATGTGCTTATTCTAATGTACTTTGTAGCAGTGTTGGGGAGGAACTGTAGCTACCGTGTGTGTGCTTGTTCTAATGTACTTTGTAGCAGTGTTGGGGAGGAACTGTAGCTACCGTGTGTACTTATTCTAATGTGCATTGTAGCAGTGTTGGGGAGGAACTCTAGCTACCGTATGTGCTTATTCTAATGTACTTTGTAGCAGTGTTGGGGAGGAACTGTAGCTACCGTGTGTGTGCTTGTTCTAATGCACTTTGTAAGCTGTTATTGATTTTCTTAAGGTTGCTCGTGATGCCGTCGCTCTATCTTTTGCGTGGTCTTCCTCTTTTCGCTATACACAAAAACTTAATAAATAAGATGCAAAAATACAATGAAAGAAATACAGAAATAACTGTAAAATACTACGTACCATTAGTTAGTTAGTTAGTTTATTCCTTTCGAGCCAAAGGCGGCACATAGGGCAGAGGTTTTAGATCTCCATGTGATACGGTTCTTTGCTAGCAGTTGCAGATCTTGTATGGTTTTACATCCCAATAGTTTACTTTCTTGTTGGATGGTTCTTCGAAGAGTGGTCTTTGGTCTTCCACTTTTCTTTTCCCAACTGGTGACCACATAAGGACTTGTCGATTTAGTCTCTTTTCGTCTGATCTAAGAACATGACCTAAATATTTCCACCTTCGTTTCCTTATAATATTTGATACGGGTTGTTGGTGTGTTCTATCTCTCACTGTGTTGTTAGAAACGAAATCACTCCATTTTACTTTTAATAATTTTCGTAGACATTTATTCTCAAAGCTGTCCAGTTTCTTATCAATTTTCTTTGTTGATTTCCAACTTTCACAACCGTAGGTCAGTACAAGAACGATACACATTTAGATAAATCCTCTGTTTCAGAAATACTGGGGTTTTTACGATTGAGGATTATTAGGCCTCAGATCAACCGACCATAGCAAGTACGAAGAAAACACCTTCCATCTTGAAACCGGAACGTACCATTAATCATCATTTAATTTCTACCTACGAGAATGATGTGTCTTGGCGATTTTTTTACCCTTGTTGCCTGCAGGATCAGCGTTACCGACATCTGATCTGGGATTTCCTAAGGCACACCTAAATATTCAGTATATATATATGGAACTGCAGTAAAACTATTTGATTGGCAAAACACGTAATTACAAAGTACTGTAGTTTTACAAATTACAAAAACAATGACAAAATACAGCAACGTTTCGACCAACAAGGCCGTTATCAAGCAAACGAACAAACAGGAGTGACAAATTAAAATGAAACACAAATGGACGACCAAATACAAACGTATCTAAGGAAAATCTCTAGCTAAAGAGAGAGAAGAGAGAGAGAGATGTGAATTCTAAATAGGATTTTCCTTAGATACGTTTGTATTTGGTCGTCCATTTGTGTTTCATTTTAATTTGTCACTCCTGTTTGTTCGTTTGCTTGATAACGGCCTTGTTGGTCGAAACGTTGCTGTATTTTGTCATTGTTTTTGTAATTTGTAAACTACAGTACTTTGTAATTACGTGTTTTAAGGCACACCTAGGAATGTCAACGGGTACACTGGTGCGCCGGGACACACTCTTTGAGAACCACTGTACTAAATACTAAATAGTGAATTATTCCATATTATTTTGAGTTACATCCCCTCGCGGATAGACTATATAAGTACGAGAAAGAATGAGTTGTTATTCTGTTTTTTCGTGACGACTTTCTCAAAGTATTTTCTTGCAAAGATAAAACAAAGAACACAGAATGGATACAGAAGTTTATCTTCATACTGTAGATTATGTTGTTGTTGTTCTTATCCTGTTGTTCCCTCTGGGTATTGGTGTTTTTTTTGCTGTGACGGACTTTAAGCGGGCTACAAGAGATGAATACCTCTTAGGTGGACGTCGTATGTCTATCTTGCCAGTAACTCTGTCAATCTTTGCAACATATATGGTAGGTACAACACGTAATCACAAAGTACTGTAGTTTTACAAATTACAAAAACAATGAATATGGTAGATATAATTGTTCAGTGCCATTTGTTGCAGAAAAGAGTAAGTAAGTAAAGGTAAAGGGACCCTTTCATATATGACCCTTTTCATCTTTACAGACGGTCAGTAGGCAAGTGTTTTACTGTGACAACTTCTGAGTTTTCGCTTTTTCTCTTGTCGTTCAGCTCGTACATAAGTCTCTTCTCAAAAGACTCTGCACCCTTCCGTAATTTGGCTTTCCACACAACTATGTCATCAGCTAGTCCCTCCCATGTGCTGGGATCTATAGAAAAGTTTTTCATTGAGGTTTTGCAGACATCTTTATATCTGCCTTTCATACCTCGTGGTATATAGGTCAATACAGTGTTAGACCTGTATTTTTCATTGACCGTCGGCACACGATGGGTGATGTGGTCAGCATCACGCCGGCCGCCTTTACTTTCCCAGAGCATGTCTTGCACCCAGTTGAGGCTGGGTCGACCTGAGAGCCGCCGTGGTCCGGGAAAAATTCCACGCCCACTGCGGGAGCTGAACCCGGACCACCAGCCTTGAGAAGCGAGTTCACTAACAACTACGCTACATCGGCTCTCACAAAGTACTGTAGTTTTACAAATTACAAAAACAATGAATATGGTAGCTATAATTGTTCAGTGTCATTTGTTGCAGAAAAGAGTACTCCAGTGTTATATTGAACCAATAATTATGTATGGCTTCGCTGCGACTGTACTAACCATGTAGCCATTAAATTCCTCGAACATGTCCACCCTGTCCGACACTGTTCTAAAAAGCGGTTTTACAGACAGTAAAGACAGGGAGATAAAGACTTATTTTATGAAAGCGAATCATGGACAATGAACAAACAGTAAATATGATCGCTGGAAGAAAAGAGATGTGGTTTTACAGAAGATTGTTGAAAATTACATGAACAACGAAGAAAAGGAAAGATGAGGTTTTTAAAAAGAGCCCTGCACACAAAGAAACGTTTACGAACGAATAAGAATCAGGAAATCAAGATTCCTTGAGCATATAATGTGAAGAGAAGATTTAGAATATTTGGTGACAACAGGTAATATTCAGGTAAGGAGAGATCGTGGACGACAGAGGGAGAAGATGTTGGATGGTCTGACATTGTGGTTCGGCAAAAGATCGACTTCAGAACTTAACTGCACCAAGAAGAGAGATTTGTGGAGAGATAGATCGCCTACGCCGGCAGGCATGGCACTTGATTGATTGATATATAAATGTATACATATATTGAGAGAGAGTGTGAGAGAGAGTGTGTGAGAGAGAGAGAGTGAGAGAGAGAGAGAAGAGAGAGAGAGAGAGTGTGTGTGTGAGAGAGAGAGAAAGAAAGAGAGAGAAGAGAGAGAGAGAGATGTGAATTATTTTCCAACTTATTATTTATCAATTTCTTATCACCTACAGTCTGCCATAACTTTTTGATTTTATTATTCTATCATCTACAGTCTGCCATAACTTTTTGATTTTATTATTCTATCACCTACAGTCTGCCATAACTTTTTGATTTTATTATTCTATCACCTACAGTATGCCATAACTTTTTGATTTTATTATTCTATCACCTACAGTATGCCATAACTTTTTGATTTTATTGTTGTATCACCTACAGTCTGCCATAACTTTTCTTGGAGTTCCGGCTGAGATCTACACATTCGGTCCAATGTACTCAACTTGCATGCTAGGATGGGGCCTGACTTATGTTGGGGTCGCCGTCCAGATAGTGCCCTTACTCTACCCGCTACGATTGACCAGTCTGTACGAGTACCTAGAGATGAGGTTTGAATCCCGACTTGTCAGAACTATCGCTGTTGCAATAGGTATTTTGCAAACTTTGGGTTTCATGTCAATCGCTCTACTTTCTCCAGCCCTGGTTTTGCAGGTGAGATGTTGAACTTAAATTGATGTTAAATAGCAGAAGTTAAGTGTTACAGAAGAGTCATCAGACTCGACATGAGTAGGAATCTCCGCAGCACCAAGCATAGCACTACACGCCTGGAGTTGTTGGAGGTTTCTGCCAGCACTAAACATAGCACTACACGTCTAGAGTTGTTGGAGGTTTCTGCCAGCACTAAACATAGCACTACACGTCTAGAGTTGTTGGAGGTTTCTGCCAGCACTAAACATAGCACTACACACCTGGAGTTGTTGGAGGTTTCTGCCAGCACTAAACATAGCACTACACGCCTGGAGTTGTTGGAGGTTTCTGCCAGCACTAAACATAGCACTACACACCTGGAGTTGTTGGAGGTTTCTGCCAGCACTAAACATAGCACTACACGTCTAGAGTTGTTGGAGGTTTCTGCCAGCACTAAACATAGCACTACACGCCTGGAGTTGTTGGAGGTTTCTGCCAGCACTAAACATAGCACTACACGCCTAGAGTTGTTGGAGGTTTCTGCCAGCACTAAGCATAGCACTACACGTCTAGAGTTGTTGGAGGTTTCTGCCAGCACTAAACATAGCACTACACACCTGGAGTTGTTGGAGGTTTCTGCCAGCACTAAACATAGCACTACACGCCTGGAGTTGTTGGAGGTTTCTGCCAGCACTAAACATAGCACTACACGCCTAGAGTTGTTGGAGGTTTCTGCCAGCACTAAGCATAGCACTACACACCTGGAGTTGTTGGAGGTTTCTGCCAGCACTAAACATAGCACTACACGCCTGGAGTTGTTGGAGGTTTCTGCCAGCACTAAGCATAGCACTACACGCCTGGAGTTGTTGGAGGTTTCTGCCAGCACTAAGCATAGCACTACACACCTGGAGTTGTTGGAGGTTTCTGCCAGCACTAAACATAGCACTACACGCCTGGAGTTGTTGGAGGTTTCTGCCAGCACTAAGCATAGCACTACACGCCTGGAGTTGTTGGAGGTTTCTGCCAGCACTAAGCATAGCACTACACACCTGGAGTTGTTGGAGGTTTCTGCCAGCACTAAACATAGCACTACACGCCTGGAGTTGTTGGAGGTTTCTGCCAGCACTAAGCATAGCACTACACACCTGGAGTTGTTGGAGGTTTCTGCCAGCACTAAACATAGCACTACACGTCTAGAGTTGTTGGAGGTTTCTGCCAGCACTAAACATAGCACTACACGCCTGGAGTTGTTGGAGGTTTCTGCCAGCACTAAACATAGCACTACACGCCTGGAGTTGTTGGAGGTTTCTGGGTCTGAAAGAAAGCGGGTACTCTCACCAATGCATAATATAGGAACAAGAGTGAACACTCATAATTCCTGGAGTTCAACAACAACAGAAGAGGCATCTGTATAATATGGACAGAGAAGAGAACAAATAGATCTATAAAAAAACACATCAAAATCAAAACCGCTCGTGCGTTGGACCCCAAGGCGACAAAGAATAGTAACACATCCCGCCCCCCACCTACAAGGCATGTCGTAAGAGGCGATTGAGGTAGTGACATCAGGAAGCTACCATAAAAAAATCGAATGTGCTGGCCTACTTGTCGGCGCATAACTGGCACAACCTAATTGCTCTTAGGCTTGAATCACATACAAATCACAAAGATTGGTTAACAAATGTTTGATATGGAGCGTTCGAAGAAGAAGAAGAAGAAGAAGAAGAAGAAAAAAGAAAAAGAAGAAGAAAAAGAAGAAGAAAAAGAAGAAGAAAAAGAAGAAGAAGAAGAAGAAGAAAAAGAAGAAGAAAAAGAAGAAAGAAGAAGAAGAAGAAAAAGAAGAAGAAGAAGAAGAAGAAAAGAAGAAGAAAAAGAAGAAGAAGAAAAAGAAGAAGAAAAAGAAGAAAAAGAAGAAGAAAAAGAAGAAGAAGAAGAAGAAGAAAAAGAAGAAGAAGAAGAAGAAGAAGAAGAAAAAGAAGAAGAAAAAGAAGAAGAAGAAGAAGAAAAAGAAGAAGAAAAGAAGAAGAAGAAGAAGAAGAAAAAGAAGAAGAAAAAAAGAAGAAGAAGAAGAAGAAGAAGAAGAAGAAGAAAAAGAAGAAGAAGAAGAAGAAAAGAAGAAGAAAAAGAAGAAGAAGAAGAAGAAGAAGAAGAAGAAGAAGAAGAAGAAAGAAAGAAAAAGAAGAAGAAGAAGAAGAAGAAGAAGAAAAGAAGAAGAAAAAGAAGAAGAAGAAGAAGAAGAAGAAGAAGAAAAAGAAGAAGAAAAGAAGAAGAAGAAGAAAGAAGAAGAAGAAGAAGAAGAAGAAGAAGAAAAAGAAGAAGAAAAGAAGAAGAAGAAGAAGAAGAAGAAGAAGAAGAAGAAAAAGAAGAAGAAAAAAGAAGAAAAAAAGAAGAAGAAGAAGAAGAAGAAGAAGAAGAAGAAGAAAGAAAGAAAAAGAAGAAGAAGAAGAAGAAGAAGAAGAAGAAGAAGAAGAAAAAGAAGAAGAAAAGAAGAAGAAAAGAAGAAGAAAAGAAGAAGAAGAAGAAGAAAAGAAGAAGAAGAAGAAGAAGAAGAAGAAAAGAAGAAGAAGAAGAAGAAGAAGAAGAAGAAGAAGAAGAAGAAGAAGAAAAAGAAGAAGAAGAAGAAGAAGAAGAAAGGAAGAAATACAAAAAAAGTGGCTGAAGCTACAATGAAATAATTGTAGCATTTTGGACATATAAAGAGACAGGAAGAATTGGAGAAGACCATCATGGAAGGAGACATCCAGGAAAGAGGAGAAGAGGAAGACAGTGGAGAAGATGGATTCAAGATGTAACTGATGGTTTGAGCATGATGGCTTCGGAGGCGGGACATCTGGTCTATGAGAGAGATAAATTCCGAAGGACTGTTGGAGTGGCAACGTTCTGATCAGGGCAAACTATTTGATGATTATTAGCAGTAATTGACTAACTTTTATCCCTAAGGCATACAGCCGTGTTAGTTATAATGCATTCACTCCAGTTGCTGTCATCTCCTAGTGCCATCTCGAATTGATAAGTTCACAAACACGGCACGGCTCTACATTACCATTCTCATCTTAGAGAACTTCTGATATTTTTAAAAAGAAACTGTTTCACTTCAAATTCTTATATTGGTGAGCAATTCTTCTTCTTCTTTGAGCGCTTCATATCGACCACTTGTTAAACCACTCTTTACGATTTGTATGTGATCTGAGCCTAAGAGCGACTGTAAACGCAAGTTATGCTCCTACAAGTAGGCCAGGCCAGCACATCCGATTTCTGCGTCGCTTTTTATTTACTAGGATAGCTTTCCTAGGCCCCTACCTTAGTTATCAGTTATATGAGGACTATCATCATAGCACTCCGGACATGTCCATAGGTGATCCGATCTCCGCCTCAGCAAATCCAGCAGCGTCCAGCTACCCAACACGCCAGTTCGATGTTGATTAATTAATCTCTCAATTTTTTTGGAGGCCCTACCTCAGTCGCCTCTTACGACATGCCTTATAAGTTACAATGTTACTATTCTTTGCTCCCTTTCCGAGCCCTGACAACACATGGGCATTAAATATAGTGACATTTATTTAGAAATGTTTGTTATAATTTGTTTAATAAATTTTACTCTGGCTGCGACTTTGCAACCTGCTCTTATTATGTTGAATTACAACAAGACTATAATACTATATCATCATCTTGTGTTTGCTGCACAACACATTTGCTGATTCTTTGTCTGCAGGCTGGTGCTGGGCTGCCTATGTGGTTGTCTGTTGGTATTGTAGGATTTATAGGAACTATTTATACGTCTGTCGGTGGCATCAAAAGTGTTATGTGGACTGACACATTCCAGAGCGTCATTATGTTTGTATGCGTCATCAGTGTCATCATCAAAGGTGACTCAACATCGTTTCTAATACTAAGTTTCTTATTGTTATAGATTATGTTGTTTTTAGAGATCACTATGTCTGTTGCCGGAGTTACGGAGTTTGTGCTTTGTGTAATATTCTCAGCAGGTGGCGTGTAATTTCTGTGGAGAGGGAACTAGCCATATATGATTAAATCATTACGCACGTGTGTTGCCTGGGCTCACAAGGGGAGCAAAGAATAGTACCACTGCCACCTACAAGGAATGTCGTAAGACCCGATTTAGGAATGGGGATTGGATGTGACGGCCTACTTGTAGGCGCATGACTGACACAACTTATCTTAGGCTCGAATCACATACACACCAAAAAGAATGATTAACTAGTGGTCGATATGGAGAGGTCGAATAAGAAGAAGAGGTCACTAGGATTGTAGTCATAGCTACGGAGTTCGTGCTTTGTGCAATGCTCTCAGCAAAGCGCATGTCATTTCTGCAGAGATGGGCCGAGCCATATGGGATCAAACCTACTGTAACAAGTTAATCGTTCAGCTTTCGCCCCTCTAATGTTGAAATTGTTATGTCGGAAACCGGTATCCAGATGTGACCACCAGGTTTCTCTCTCCCCGATCGTTCTTTTTTCGGCCATCTTGATCATTCTTATTGTGATATATAAACAGCCTTTGTCAAGAACGTTTGTGTTACATCACATCGTTCAGTAATATTTGGATTGGTTATTGGTTACTAAACTGACGTCATTGCACTCCGGGCAGACCCATAGGTGCTCAGTCTCCCCCAACAGATAGCGAGGAGTATGCATACTGATGGTTCCCGTGGCTCGCTGATTAAACACACCTCTCACCCTGCCTCTCAGGCATCCAGTTTGACTTGAACAAAGGGTAACGCCAAACTGCTTAAATCGCTTGATCGATTCAACATCGATTTTAGTGTCCTCATCCAACAGACAGTCGCGAAGAGACCGAAGATTATCCCCCGTATCCATCTTCAACTCCCCAACAATCGATTCTGTTGATGCAAGCCTGTCCGCTATCTCATTACCGTAAACACCCGCATGTCCAGGACAGTATATCCACGTAAGCCTCTGGAGGTTAGAAACTTCTATAGACGACATCCACTCATACCGGAACCTGCCCTTCTGGATCTTGTGAAGCATCGACTGAGAGTCAGATACAACAACGGACCATTTGGAGCTCTGGTGCTTGTCCTTCGGCGAAGTATCCGATTTCAACCAGCGTTGACTGGGTTCGCTCTCAGGCAGCCTTTGACTGTCCCCAGCCGACCTGCAATGTTAGTACCATGTTTGATACTGTGGAGGAAGATGATGATGAAGTGGAAGAGAGAGATAAAGAGGAAGATGATGATGAAGAGGAAGAGAGAGATGAAGAGGAAGAGAGATATGAAGAGGAAGAGAGAGATGAAGAGGAAGAGAGAGATGAAGAGGAAGAGAGAGATGAAGAGGAAGATGATGATGAAGTGGAAGAGAGAGATGAAGAGGAAGATGATGATGAAGAGGAAGAGAGAGATGAAGAGGAAGAGAGATATGAAGAGGAAGAGAGAGATGAAGAGGAAGAGAGATATGAAGAGGAAGAGAGAGATGAAGATGAAGATGATGATGACGTGGAAGAGAGATATAGAGAAAAAGAGGTCTCTGTGGCGTAGAGGTAAGGTGCTCATCTCTCGTGCCAAAGGTACCAGATTCGTTCCCTCGAGGAGCCATCTGGATTTTTTCAAAGATCCCTGATCTCAGTGTAGGTGAGATCGAGTTCCTAGTCCTATCGGAGACGGACGATAAAACATAGGTCCAGTGTTCAATTTTAGTACATAACAGAACCCTTGGTAGTTCAAAATCAAAAAGAGCAGGCTGAAAAGTTGATGTCCTTTCAAAATTCATTAGAAAAGATAAAAACTTAAAGTTCCTACAACAATATCTTCACCATCTTCAAAATGACATCGGGGGCCTTACCCCTTGATATAGGGTTCATGCGCTGCAGCTGAAATCTTTCTGTGTAAGAAATAGATCGGGAGCTCACACCATTACTCACCGAAGTGCAATGATGGTGATTGTATCAATCAATCCGCCCGAGTGGTTACCGGGGCCCAAATTTGGGATGAAAAGAATAGAACCACTGTTACTTGCCACGCATGTTGTAAGAGGCGACTAAGGAGGTTTGGCTGAAATCGGATGCATGTGTCCGTTAGGGAAGGCTAACCCGAAACAAATGCTTGCAGAAAACGGATGCACCAGGACGTAAGGCGCATAACATGGTGCAACGACCCTCACAATGAGGAATGGGATAACGGATTCTACGGTCGCCAATCTGCCTCGGAGATTTAGCCATGCAGTAAGAATGTCAGACCTACCATCACGAGGGTGGCCAAAACTTACTGCGGAAGAGGTCGGCACAAACGGGGAAGCAGAAATCATAGGAATTATATCCTACAGAACTGCCCCCAGTATGCAGACTTGAGAAGAAAGAGGTGGCCCACTTACACCAGCGTCCAAGACAAACTGTATGGCGTGGCTGATAATCTGAGACAGACCTTTATTAGAGAATCTGAAATCCCAATCTAGTGAGAACGCAGAAGAAGAAGAAGAAGTATCAATCAATCAATCAGAGAGAAATAAATAAAAATAAAAATAATGTAGTGAGTGAGGAACATGACAAGAGAGGTGTAGTGAGAGGATGAAAGAGTGTATGAAGATGAAGGAGAGCAGACAAGTTGTATGAAAGGTAAGAGAGTATATACATATCTTGATAAAAACCGCCATATAAAATGTATAACGAATACAGAGAAAGAGGTAGACTATGCCCTAGCCATCTTAGTATTCTACTTTTTTTTTTTTTTTTTTTTCGTCCGCTTTCAACTCAGACGAAGTTTCATCTCTGAAACTGATTTTTGCGTGAAAATCCGTTTTTCCAATTTCTTACAATGGCAGCAGCGTGCACATTGTAAATTACTTTACACCGGCAGCCGTGTGCTCAATGTACTCGTAATTAGTATTCCCTCGCCATACAGGCAGATTTTCTCCGACTTCAGAGGTACTCATGTTATCGTCCTGAGTAAGACCAGGGGACTCGAACAAATGCCGGATAGTGGGTTCGAACCCGAGCTATGAGGCGTCTCACAGCTAGCAGGCCGAGCTACTATCAACTACTCTAGGCAGTCCCCCAGTCTTCTACTGATGAGCACGCCCATGATAGGAAACAAGTTTGCACGTTGCAGTACTTCAGAGTTGGTTATCTTGTCGTACAACCTGATGTTCATAATCTTGCGGAGACATCGAAGGTCTCCTCTCATACCTTGACTCGTCCATGTTTCAGAACCATATAGTCAAGAACTTCTTCTTCTTCTTCGAGCCTAAGAGCAAGAGTACGTTGTGCCAGCTATGCGCCTACAAATAGGTTAGAACATCCGATTTCTGCCACGCTTTTTATTTATTAGGGTAGCATCCCTAGTTCCTACATCATTCGCCTCTTACGACATGTCTTGCAGATCGGATTGGTACTATTCTTTGTGGGCCTGGCACCGGACGGGCGAGCTTAAGAAGCGAGTTAACTAACAAGTACGCTACTGCTGCTTTCGTGGAGCATATAACCTCAACATTTGTTTCAGCTTTTCCCGATCTCTGTCTGTTTCTTTCAAGTAGCTTGAAACGTGGAGAGTGTGTATATATCTTTTTGCTAAAACAATAACTAATTGTTGATAGGAAGCATTGCTGTTGGAGGAGGAAACAGTGCATGGTTGCTTGCTGAGGAAGGGGGAAGAACTTCGTTCAAATCTTTCAATCCTGACCCTAGGGTTCGACATTCATGGTGGGGCACAATAATTGGTGGATCTTTCTTCTGGTAAGTATTGATGGATGATGGATGTATGAAAGGGTGACTTGCGAGATGATTTTGTTTACAGTGATATGATCAACAAATAAACAGTGTACAAGTATTAAGAGCTTCCGAAACAACAAATAAACAGTGTACATGTATTAAGAGCTTCCGAAACAACAAATAAACAGTGTACAAGTATTAAGAGCTTTCAAAAACAAATAGACAAACACAGGATTCGAACCACTTACCCTCATTTCTTACGACACCCATCGCCTAGCCTAGCAATACGAGCGTCCTTTTTCCGATCCAAAAGCACTTGAGCTTTTCAGCTCTTCGGTTCGGTGCCATGGACATCGTAACCCTTCGGTTCGGTGCCACGAACACCGTAAATCTGTGGAATCTGTGGCTTTTTCTACCATCCCGCGGAATTGAACCCGCATACACAGAGGGATAGTCACCCGTAGTCCAACGCGCTACGAACACGATGGGTAGACGGGCCTACGAGCGTCCTTAAGAACACAACCAGCGAGCCATTCTTTTAAAAAATGGCTCACTGAGGAGTGTCTTTCACAACCGCTTCGTTACAACTAGACACAGAATAATCAGGTAAGATTCTATCGAACAGTAGTTTTTACAGGGATAAAGAGTTGCGCAGTTTGTCAATTTCACTCTCTCGCCAATTCCTTCTATGCCCAGTGGCAGGACAAAGTCAAGACGACTATAGAAGGCTCTGGGTGCAGCGGATGACCAGGAAATTATACGTGCCTGGCTGTGCTCACTATGCTCCTCAACGTGTTGCTCTCAGACGCCGTCTTGCCCGTTGAACTAGAGTATGGCTTCTTCAGCACAGTCTGCAGAGTCGAGTCTTCAAATGCAAGGTTGGCATGCCCTGATTAACTGTGCAGAATTGGTTACCTGTTCCTGGTTTATCCAGCCTGTCACTGCCATTGCCGGGGGGAGGGTTGGCCGCTGTCGCATGTTGACAACTACTAGGAGCCACATGCGTGAGTTGGAAGTCAGGTATGGACAAATGGGGAAGGAACCTGAGAATCACTTGATAGATAAACCTTACCAGAGGTACTACCAAACCCTTACATTCCCAGACACTCTGGTAAGTATGATATGATTACTAGACAACTAGACTTTCTTAGTGAGTTACAATAATTGTGTTCGTAAGAACGTTCGTATTGCTAGACTAGGTAATGGGTGCAGTAAGAACGTTCGTACTGCTAGACTAGGTAATGGGTGCAGTAAGAACACTCGTATTGCTAGACTAGGTAATGGGTGCAGTAAGAACGTTCGTATTGCTAGGCTAGGTAATGGGTGCTGTAAGAACGTTCGTATTGCTAGACTAGGTAATGGGTGCAGTAAGAATGTTCGTATTGCTAGACTAGGTAATGGGTGCAGTAAGAACGTTCGTATTGTTAGGCTAGGTAATGGGTGCAGTAAGAACACTCGTATTGCTAGACTAGGTAATGGGTGCAGTAAGAACGTTCGTATTGTTAGGCTAGGTAATGGGTGCTGTAAGAACGTTCGTATTGCTAGACTAGGTAATGGGTGCAGTAAGAATGTTCGTATTGCTAGACTAGGTAATGGGTGCCGTAAGAACGTTCGTATTGCTAGACTAGGTAATGGGTGCAGTAAGAATGTTCGTATTGCTAGACTAGGTAATGGGTGCCGTAAGAACGTTCGTATTGCTAGACTAGGTAATGGGTGCTGTAAGAACGTTCGTATTGCTAGACTAGGTAATGGGTGCAGTAAGAACACTCGTATTGCTAGACTAGGTAATGGGTGCAGTAAGAACGTTCCTATTGCTAGACTAGGTAATGGGTGCAGTAAGAATGTTCGTATTGCTAGACTAGGTAATGGGTGCAGTAAGAACGTTCGTATTGCTAGGCTAGGTAATGGGTGCAGTAAGAATGTTCGTATTGCTAGACTAGGTAATGGGTGCAGTTAGAACGTTCGTATTGCTAGGCTAGGTAATGGGTGCAGTAAGAACGTTCGTATTGCTAGGCTAGGTAATGGGTGCTGTAAGAATGTTCGTATTGCTAGACTAGGTAATGGGTGCAGTAAGAATGTTCGTATTGCTAGACTAGGTAATGGGTGCAGTAAGAACGTTCGTATTGCTAGGCTAGGTAATGGGTGCAGTAAGAACGTTCGTATTGCTAGGCTAGGTAATGGGTGCAGTAAGAACGTTCCTATTGCTAGACTAGGTAATGGGTGCCGTAAGAATGTTCGTATTGCTAGACTAGGTAATGGGTGCAGTAAGAACGTTCGTATTGCTAGACTAGGTAATGAGTGCAGTAATACGTTCGTATTGCTAGACTAGGTAATGAGTGCAGTAATACGTTCGTATTGCTAGACTAGGTAATGGGTGCAGTAAGAACGTTCGTATTGCTAGACTAGGTAATGGGTGCAGTAAGAACGTTCGTATTGCTAGACTAGGTAATGGGTGCAGTAAGAACGTTCGTATTGCTAGACTAGGTAATGGGTGCTGTAAGAATGTTCGTATTGCTAGACTAGGTAATGGGTGCAGTAAAAAATAAAGGTAAGTGGTTCGAATTCTGTGTATGGTAATTTTTTTTTCCCGAAGCCACTACTACTTGTACATTGTCTATTTATTGATCATATTCACTGCCTCCGTTGCTTCCGCTTGTAGTTCTTACCAAACAAAAACATATTTTTCTCATAAACCTACACCCAAATGAAAAGTATCAGCTTGACAACCACAAAGTGTAGATTTGAACTTGTCCAGATTATGGGTAGTAAATGTTGATTTCATTTTAGTAAAGTAGTCTATAAGAATCTTGAATACTTCAAATGTAGTCTTTTACTTTTGATCTAATTTGAATTTCTTTTTTAAATTATTAATAGGTGTGTATATTTTGTTACAAAATTGAAAAAAAAATTATTTTAGAACCTGTGCTCGCCCGAGTGGTTACCGGGGCCCAAATATGGGGTGTAAAGAATAGAACCACTGTTACTTGCCACGCATTCGTAAGAGGCGACTAAGGAGTTTGGCTGAAATTGGATGCTTATGTCCAAAATGTGTAGAGGTCTATACGTTTAGGGCATACCAAACCAATGTGCAACGTATACACGTTCTTGGCAAAGATCAAACATATCACAAAGAGTGTTTAAAATTGATCGTAAAGAACGAACGCAAAGAAGAAGAAGAAGAACCTGTGCTAAATAGGAGTGCGCGATTTGTATAAACTTTTTTGGGAAATGACAAATAATCAAATCTCCTGTTTCTATTGGTCAGGTACAGCATGGCTTGCAACCAATCAGGTGTTCAACGGATCTCAGCAATGAAGTCGGAGAAGGATGCAAAGTTAGCCTTCATTTTAAATGGTTTCCTGGTCGTCATTTACGGCACATGTCTTCTGGCAGTTGGGGTTGTTATTTACGCATATTTCCATTACACTGGTTGTGATCCGTTTTCGGTAAGTCAAATTTATAGTTGTATTAATCTTCTACTTCTTCTGCTCTTCACTGCTACCGGGTTGTTGTCCAGTGTCGTCACACTGCTACCGGGTTGTTGTCCAGTGTCGTCACACTGCTACCAGGTTGTTGCCCAGTGTCGTCACACTGTTACCGGGTTGTTGTCCAGTGTCGTCACACTGCTACCGGGTTGTTGTCCAGTGTCGTCACACTGCTACCGGGTTGTTGTTCAGTGTCGTCACACTGCTACCGGGTTGTTGTCCAGTGTCGTCACACTGCTACCAGGTTGTTGCCCAGTGTCGTCACACTGTTACCGGGTTGTTGTCCAGTGTCGTCACACTGCTACCGGGTTGTTGTCCAGTGTCGTCACACTGCTACCGTTGGCTCGTGCGTCACACTGTTACCGGGTTGTGTCCAGTGTCGTCACACTGCTACCGGGTTGTTGTCCAGTGTCGTCACACTGCTACCGGGTTGTTGTCAGTGTCGTCACACTGCTACCGGGTTGTTGTCCAGTGTCGTCACACTGCTACCAGGTTGTTGTCCAGTGTCGTCACACTGCTACCGGGTTGTTGTCCAGTGTCGTCACACTGCTACCGGGTTGTTGTCCAGTGTCGTCACACTGCTACCGGGTTGTCGTGTCCACTGCTACCGGGTTGTTGTCCGGTCGCACACTGCTACCGGGTTGTTGTCCAGTGTCGTCACACATATACCGGGTTGTTGTTCAGTGTCGTCACACAGTTACCGGGTTGTTGTCCAGTGTCGTCACACTGTACCGGGTTGTTGTTCGGGTCCAGTGTCGTCACACTGCTACCGGGTTGTTGTCCAGTGTCGTCACACTGCTACCAGGTTGTTGCCCAGTGTTGTGGTTTTCGGTTTTTGTCTTGCGCTGTTCTGGTGGCTTGGGTGATAATTATTTTTGCTCTTTGACAGGATTTTGCTATGTCATCTAACCATCTTTTTCGTGGTCTTCCTCTTGTCTTCTTTCCCGATGTTCTGTTGTAGAAGACTCTGTGTACTGTGGAGTTTGATACATTCTTATTAAGTGGTCAAACAACTTCATTCTTTGTTTCTCAATGTAATTCAAGCTAGGTCCCATGCCAACTTTCTTCTTATGTTGATGTTGGTGACTTTGTTTCTCAATGTAATTCAAGCAAGGTTCTGTGACAACTTTCTTTCTTATGCTGATGTTGGTGACTGTCTTTTCTGGTGTTTTTGGTAACTTTTCGTTGGTATCACATTTCACATGTAGTTATTTTTTGTGTATAAATAGAGGGACATAAATAACATATTATATTAGTGGTCCACCGCATGTGATTATGACAACAGCATCAGACGTGTGCTGTTGCACCCTTCTGGTGTGTGAGGAGGTGGCTGTATCAGAGATGACAATAACCCTAGGAAGCCCCTTGAAAAATTATATTCTTAACGCATTGAGGGAGTCTTTCCGAACAGAAGAGTTTCAGGGTTACGAGTCATACTCGCTGACCAGATTGAGAGAGATGGATGTCGGTATTGGTGCAGGCCGAAAAGAACGACATATCAAATATGCAAAGAGACTGATTAATCAACATCGAACTACGTGTTGGGTCGCTGGACGCTGCTGGAATTAATGAGGTAGAGATCGGAGCACCTATGGGCATGTCCGGAGTGCTATGATGATAGTTCTCTGATAACTTATAACTGATAAATGACGCATTCCTGAACCAAACAAAGCATGCCTGGTTTCAAACACACGATATTCGGGAAAGCAAGGCAAAAGGCTTAATCACCGCAGAGACAACTGACAATGAACAGACAATGAAAGTGTCAACGTGTCGTCTATACAGCCGTTATCGAGCACAGAAAAAAGAAAAGAAAGTGAATAAAACATCTAACTAAAGAACAAAATAACAAAAACTAAATACGAAAAGAGGAAAAAAAATCGTAATGCATTTGATTGATTGATTCCCAAATCTTGATCGTCTGACTGATTAATCCGATTCACAAACTTGATTGTCTGACTGATTAACTGATTCACAAACTTGATTGTCTGACTGATTAACTGATTCACAAACTTGATTGTCTGACTGATTAACTGATTCACAAACTTGATTGTCTGACTGATTAACTGATTCACAAACTTGATTTTCTGACTGATTAACTGATTCACAAACTTGATTGTCTGACTCGATTAACTGATTCACAAACTTGATTGTTCGACTGATTAACTGATTCACAAACTTGATTGTCTGACTGATTAACTGATTCACAAACTTGATTGTCTGACTGATTAACTGATTCACAAACTTGATTGTCTGACTGATTAACTGATTCACAAACTTGATTGTCTGACTGATTAACTGATTCACAAACTTGATTGTCTGACTGATTAACTGATTCACAAACTTGATTGTCTGACTGATTAACTGATTAACTGATTCACAAACTTGATCGTCTGACTAATTAACTGATTCACAAACTTGATCGTCTGACTGAATAGCTGATTGATTGATTCACAAACTTGAGCGTCTGACTGATTAACTGATTCACAAACTTGATCGTCTGACTGATTAGCTGAATGACTTATTCACAAACTTGATCGTCTGACTGATTAGATGATTGACTGATTCACAAACTTGATCGTCTGACTGATTAGCTGATTGATTGATTCACAAACTTGATCGTCTGATTGATTTATTGATTAACTGAATAAATACGAATTGACCCAATAACAGTGACGGATTGGCAAAATGCACAAATGTTCGTCTCTCGACTTCAAAACAAGAGGGCTGTTAGTTCAATCCCATACTTGACGCTCCACATGTGTGGATAGGAATTAGCCCATCTACCTGTTGCATACTAAGGTGTAGAAATGTGAAGTCACAAGCACTTCATACACGACGCTCTGAAAAGGCTATGTGACAAGCAAGTTGGATAGTTGATTGCTTGATTGCTCAATTAATTGATTGTTTGAATGAATGAGTGATTGAATTGCTTGATTGTTCTGAAATGTATTCTCATTCTCTACAGTCTGAATCCTGAAAACAGAAACCAACTGTCGCTGTATTTTATTATGCACGCGTTTAAAGATAACCTGGGTATGGCTGGTCTGTATCTAGCCGCAGTATTCAGCAGTGCCTTGAGTACCATTTCTTCAGGTAGGTCATTGAGAAGTTTAATACAGTTATCAGTTCAGTTATCAGTTCAGTTATCAGTTCAGTTATCAGTTCAGTTATCGGTTCAGTTATCAGTTCAGTTATCAGTTCAGTTATCAGTTCAGTTAGTTATCAGTTCAGTTATCAGTTCAGTTATCAGTTCAGTTGTCAGTTCAGTTATCAGTTCAGTTATCAGTTCAGTTATCAGTTCAGTTGTCAGTTCAGTTATTAGTTCAGTTAGTTATCAGTTCAGTTATCAGTTCAGTTATCAGTTCAGTTATCAGTTCAATTATCAGTTCAGTTATCAGTTCAGTTAGTTATCAGTTCAGTTATCAGTTCAGTTATCAGTTCAGTTATTAGTTCAGTTAGTTATCAGTTCAGTTATCAGTTCAGTTATCAGTTCAATTATCAGTTCAGTTATTAGTTCAGTTATTAGTTCAGTTATCAGTTCAGTTATTAGTTCAGATATCAGTTCAGCTTATCAGTTCAGTTATCAGTTCAGTTATCAGTTCAGTTATTAGTTCAGTTATCAGTTCAGTTATTAGTTCAGTTATCAGTTCAGTTATCAGTTCAGTTATCAGTTCAGTTATCAGTTCAGTTATCAGTTCAGTTATTAGTTCAGTTATCAGTTCAGTTATTAGTTCAGTTATCAGTTCAGTTATCAGTTCAGTTATCAGTTCAGTTATCAGTTCAGTATAGTTCAGTTATCAGTTCAGTTATCAGTTCAGCTATCAGTTCAGTTATCAGTTCAGTTATCAGTTCAGTTATCAGTTCAGTTATTAGTTCAGTTATCAGTTCAGTTATCAGTTCAGTTATCAGTTCAGTTATTAGTTCAGTTATCAGTTCAGTTATCAGTTCAGTTATCAGTTCAGTTATCAGTTCAGTTATTAGTTCAGTTATCAGTTCAGTTATCAGTTCAGTTATTAGTTCAGTTATCAGTTCAGTTATCAGTTCAGTTATTAGTTCAGTTATTAGTTCAGTTATCAGTTCAGTTACAGTTCAGTTATAGTTCAGTTATCAGTTCAGTAGTTCATTAGTTCAGTTATCAGTTCAGTTGTCAGTATCAGTTCAGTTATCAGTTCAGTTATCAGTTCAGTTATCAGTTCAGTTATCAGTTCAGTTATTAGTTCAGTTATCAGTTCAGTTATCAGTTCAGTTATCAGTTCAGTTATCAGTTCAGTTATCAGTCGTTTAGTTATTAGTTCAGTTATCAGTTCAGTTATCAGTTCAGTTATCAGTTCAGTTATCAGTTCAGTTATTCAGTTCAGTTATCAGTTAGTATCAGTCAGTTATCAGTTCAGTTATCAGTTCAGTTATCAGTTCAGTTATAGTTCAGTTATCAGTTCAGTTATAGTTCAGTTATCAGTTCAGTTATCAGTTCAGTTATCAGTTCAGTTATTAGTTCAGTTATCGTTCAGTTATCAGTTCAGTTATCAGTTCAGTATCAGTTCAGTTATCGTTCAGTTATATCAGTATGTTCAGTTATCAGTTCAGTTTTCAGTTCAGTTATCTGTTCAGTTAGTTATCAGTTCAGTTATCAGTACAGTTATCAGTACAGTTATCAGTTCAGTTATATGAGCATTAGCATCACTGCACTCGGAATATGTCCCCATGTGCTCCTATCTCCGCCTCAACAATTCCAGCAGTGTCCAGAGGCCTAATACGCCAGTTCGATTTTAATTAATCAATCTCTTTGCATATTTAGTATGTCATTCTTTTCCGGCTGCACCAATATCGACACCCATTTCTCTCAATGTGGTCGGCCAGAGGGATTCAGAGCTCTGAAACTCATCTGTTCGGAAATACTCTTTCAATGCGTTAAGAATGTAATTTCGGTCTATTGCAGCTCCTCTGATATTGTAGCCAAGCCATCCAATCTATCAGCTCATTCATTACCCCTTACTCCTCCGTGACCAGGGACAAAAATGAAAGTGATTTCTCTGATCTCTATCTGTACCAGTAAGTCCACCCAGTTTTGTCTCACCATTTCTTTTACGAATCATGCTCATGGAGTGACTGAATTAACTCCTACTAAACAAACCACATGACAAGCTGTTATGGCAGTACCAATTTTCCTAACAGCCACTTCACGAATCAAAGTTTTAAATAGAAGATTTAATATCAACAATATCTTCTTCATCGACGTCTGGTCATGCGCTTAGTTTACTGTCGACCACAAACTGGGCAGTCAGCTTCATGGATCTCTGGTCATGCGCTTAGTTTACTGTCGACCAAAAACTGGGCAGTCCGCTTCATGGATCTCTGGTCATGCGCTTAGTTTACTGTCGACCAAAAACTGGGCAGTCCGCTTCATGGATCTCTGGTCATGCGCTTAGTTTAGTGTCGATCACAAACTTGACAGTCAGCTTCAGGTCTGTCAGGTTTCCCCAAAGCGTTGTTTCAGTTCGACTGGGTGTGCCCAAATCACCAAGGAGAGATTACTCTGAAAGATAAACACTGGATGTCGTTATGGAAAAGGTTTCCCTCAAAGACCTCATTAGAACAGATCAGGTCATTATATTTCGCCAACGTTAAAGACACTGCAATTTTGTTTAGTTTAGTCATCGGCTCATCATCACAGCACGTCAAATAAATTTGTCCATATGCACTCTTATCTCATCCTCAGTATGTCTCTCAGTTTAGTTTAGTTGTTTGATCATCATCACTGTACATCGAACCAATTAGTCCGTAAATGTTCCGATTTCATCCTCAGTATGTCTCTCGGTTTAGTTTAGTCATAAAATCATCATCACTGTACATCGAACCAATTTGTCAATATGTACTCTTATCTCAAATATTATAAGGAAACGAAGGTGGAAATATTTAGGTCATGTTCTTAGATCAGACGAAAAGAGACTAAATCGACAAGTTCTTATGTGGTCACCAGTTGGGAAAAGAAAACGTGGAAGACCAAAGACCACTCTTCGAAGAACCATCCAACAAGAAAGTAAACTATTGAGATGTAAAACCATACAAGATCTCCAACTGCTAGCAAAGAACCGCATCACATGGAGATCTAAAACCTCTGCCCTATGTGCCGACTTTGGCACGAAAGGAACAAACTAACTAACTAACTAACTCTTATCTCATCCTCCGTATGTCTCTCAGTTTAGTTTAGTTTAGTTTAGTTTAGTTTAGTTTAGTTGTTGGATCATCATCACTGCACATCGAACCAATTAGTCCACAAGTGATCCGATCTTCTCCTCAGTATGTCTCTCAGCGTATAGCGACTACAGACACCGGTTCTTTGTTGGTTTACTATTTGTCTTTAGCTACCAGTAGTTCATGTCTAGCTACACGTCTTATGTAATCACATATAATAAATTGTCCTTGTTTTTCTTTTACATATGCCATGCAACGACACAGGAATCAATTCTCTTGCTGCCAACACTGTAGAAGACATCATTAAGCGACCTCTGAGCAAAGTCAAGGAAAGTACAGCAACTGTCATCACTAAGATCATCGTTTCCGGATATGGTGCCTTGATCATCGGATTGGCTTATGCAGCGAACTCTCTGGAAGGACCTGTGACCCAATTATCAACAACAGCAAATTCAGCATGTGGGGGTCCATTGTTTGGACTTCTATTATTAGGGGCCTTGTCCCCATATTCAAACAAGTTCGGGGCAATAGGTGGTGTTATCATCGGCCTAGTTTTCAACTTATGGATCGCATTAGGAAACCAACTTTATGGCGGGAAACCAAAACCCTGCCCCTATCTCTGGTTCTTGTATTAGCAATCATTCCGCAACTAATTATAATTACGAGTTCAACCCGAATACCTCCTTTATTCTAACTCACAATGTATCGAATACATTCAAAGTAATCGATAAACAAAGTTACTCAACATTTTTCTTTTATAACATATCATACGAGTGGTACGGCCTAATTGGAATCGTTGTTACTGTTGTCTTTGGTAGCGTAATTAGTTACTGCACAAAGAACTACTCAAAGCCATCAACTAGATCTGATTTACTTCTCCCATGTATGCGAAAATTGTGGAAAAATCGTGGACAACGCTATAATGAGAAGGATAAACGTGTTGGGGACTTGGCACAAAATATAGATATGTTAGAAATGGACAAAGATGGCAACACATTTTTAGACGGACAAAGCATCTACATAGAAAGTGAAGATGTTATATTTAAGAGCAAATAAATATCTAACTTATTAAGTAGTGTTTCCTTTACGCAACGCCGCTCTCATCACAGCATGTCTTTAAAAAACTATCTAACCCGCCTGCCCAGCGTATTTGTAGCGCGTTGAACTGCGGGTGACTAGCCCTCTGTGAGTGCGGGTTCAATTCCGCGGGCTGGCAGAAAAGTCCCAGGTTCCCCAGATTCACGGTGTTCGTGGCACCGAACCGAAGGGTTACGATGTCCATAGCACCGAGCCGAAGAGCTGAAAGTTAAAGTGATTCTGAATCGGAAAAAAAGCTATCTATGACGTCTTGTGTATTTTTTGTTCAATCCATAAGCACCTGAGCTTTCAGCTCTTCGGTTCGCTGCTATGGACATCGTAACCCTTCGGTTCGATGCCATGAACATCGTAACCCTTCGGCTCGGTGCCACGAACACCGTAAATCTAGAAAACCTGTGGCTTTTCTACCAGCCCGCGGAATTGAATCGCGCTCACAGATGGCTTGTCACCCGTCGTCCAACGCGCTACGAACACGTTGGGCAAATGGGTAATGTCTAGTGTATAGGAACAGCCCTTTGTTCTGTATTTTGCTTCAAAATCCAGAGTTCAAAACCTCGCTGTGTCTTGTTTTAGTACTTTCCAGAGTTACCCCTCTTCGTTATTTGAATTTCTTTCTCTCATTGGCCAAATGTTACTCGTCTGCAGCCTGTTACTTTCAAATCACCAGTCACATCAAAACTCCATCTTCTTTGTTGTCTTTCTCTTCTCCTCTTTACCGGGAAGCCTCCTTCCATAATCATCTCCTATAGTATCCTGCTCAAGATTTCCTTGATATTCTGCTGCCACCTTCGTCTTGGTCGTCCGCTGCCTTGTAACCCCAGGCACTATACCTTCCATTACCGTTCTCTCCAAACCACTGTGACATTTAACGAGGCCAAAATATTTCATCTTCCTAGACATGATGTTATTTATGAGCCAATGCTCCTGGATATGCATGTCTTGTAAGGTGTATTTGTTTTTTTCTCTTCTCTGTCCAGGATATTCTAAGAGATGTTCTGTAATACCTTGTTTCAAAAGCTTAAATTTTTTCTTTTTAAATATTAAAATATTAACAACAGAACAATAAAATTGTTGGTGTTTATATTGATATGGGACATGCTGTCTTTTATATTGATTTGGGACAGGCTGTTTTTTACACTGTCTGTTGGTAATCTGTTTACGTTGCCGAACCATTTAATTTGTTGTTTCTTGATGAAGTTCAGTATTGATGTTGTACCAACTTTTTCCTGATGTCTTCATTTCTCAACCGGTTCATTTCTCAGCGAGGAAAGACAACAAATGTAGTGGTTTGGACATTTAATGAAAATGAAATACAATCAACGACCAATGACAACATAGAATAAAAAGAGATCATGTACTAGAGCCAAGGGAAGACCAAGAAAAAAATGGATAGACTCCGTTGGGAGTTGAACTGTGAAGAATTCTTATTTAATTATAATTTATTGTTATGAATACTTCGTAGAGCATTGTTAGCAATGGCCAACAGTGACAAAGTAACGACTGAATCCTTCCTTTGCGTTCCCGTAACGATGGAATCATTATTCTCATCACACGGTAAAGTTTCCGTCTCCAATATCTTCTATCTCTTGCCCAGGACCGTGCCATGATATGATACAGAGAGACGGTCGCATCAGGCGATACCGCAAGAGAACGGCATCAGCAGTGAAATCAAAATATCATTTGAAACATTTAATGGACGGTGTTTTGAAGACTTGCATTATACTTAGAAAATATACCGCACGTTCCTGTTTCAGTTTCAGTTTGGAATATCTTCATTGCACTCCGGACATGTCCATGGGTTCTCCTATATCCTTCGCAATATCTCCATCAGCGTCCAGCGACTGACCGTACCAGTTCTATTTTGATTGATGAGCTGACTCGTATACCAGTTGTACCGTTCTTTTCTTGCCACACCAATCTTCAAACCCAGTTCTTGCAATCTAGTAGTTGACGAGGATTGGTTTAAATAAAAATCTTCTTTGCGGCCACATTCTATGAGGGCGTTCAAAATATCAGCTCTATCCATTGGCTGGCCCTCTGATATAGCGGCAGAGCCAGCCAGTCTGTCTGCTCTCTCATTGCCAACGACACCCATGTGCCCCGGAACAAAGACACCCATGTGGCCCGGAACAAAGACAAGTGTAATTCTGCAAATTGTTGACGCCTTTCGGATCATACTCAATGAGTCACTCAGAATGCACGCATGAGTGTAGTTTTGTGACTCTAGCCAGAGTAGTGCATTGGTCACCGCCAGTACCTCCATTGTCATGCTTCTTGTTGTCATACTAAATGCACCACTGGCTTCCTTGACCATTCTGCCACATGAGCTTGCAGAGAAGGCCCATGCAGACTTTTCGTGACGAACTACGATCCATCCGTGTAAATCACAACGTCGTCTGCATTGCAGTTTTCATCGATAATGGCTTTGACGTCTGTGTTCAACGCCACGGGATTTCCTTCTCTGCAACCTTTGTCAAATTTAATGATGGTTGAAAAAGTGTTCCAGTATATTGGAGGCATCGGTATCCATTCTTCCCCATCTGCTCTTGCCTATATGCTGGACTCTACCAATCTGTAATTTATTCATCCTTTGATGTTTTCTTTCCACTTAACTTGTGTCTCGGTCTTACGTTTTCTTGCCGTGTCGTCCTTCAACCATCCTCTTTAATGTTACAATATAATATAAAGTAAGTAACGAGAAGAGACGACCAAGTACTGATTGCAGAAAACGAAGAATCTCTCTATAATCACTTGAACTTAGTTAACATCAAGGGGAGGTTACAACATGAGAATAAATATAATAAAGACAGAGACAATGGCGATAAGCAGACAACTAGAAAACCTTACAATAAAATCCCAGAATATAGAAATAAAACAAACAATTGAGACCAAATACTTAGGAGCAATTTTCACTGCAGACGAAAGTATCAATAAGGAAGTCAGCAATCGCTGCACACAAGCTAACCAGGTAGCTTACTGGGACAATTAACAGCACTGTTGTCACATAAAGAGATACCCCAAAAAACTAAAGATTCAGTATATATATATGGAACTGCAGGAAAACTATTTGATTGGCAAAACACGTAATTACAAAGTACTGTAGTTTTACAAATTACAAAAACAATGACAAAATACAGCAACGTTTCGACCAACAAGGCCTTTATCAAGCAAACGAACAAACAGGAGTGACAAATTAAAATGAAACACAAATGGACGACCAAATACAAACGTATCTAAGGAAAATCTGGAATAAAAACGAATAACGAAATAAATGTAACACAAAAACACACATAAAAACTAGAAATAGAAAGGAAAAGAAACAATGAAACATCTAGTAAATATATAACTTGAATACATGCAACATATACCCATATAGATTACAAAGCAGGGAAGAGAAAGTACTAAGAAGCATAAGAATGGAATATAACATGAATACATGCAACATATACCCATATAGATTACAAAGCATGGGAAGAGAAAGTACTAAGAAGCATAAGAATGTAATACGTTGAGCCCGCGTGGTCGCAAGGTACCATACAAAGAAATCAACCGATTCTCCAGAGCAAATCGACTGCGATCATCCGAGGAACATGATCGGATGGCTGTGACCTGGACATCGTGAGCACCTAAATGGCCAGTATCATTGAAATGGGTGGCTACAGGGGTCACAGAGCATTGGCGTATGTCGCGTAAGTGTTGGGCGAATCGGTCACTGAGCCTCTTGCCTGTCTCGCCGATATAAGCCTTGTTACACCGCTTACAGATAATGGCATAGATAAGATTACGGACTCGCATGTGAACCCATCGTCAATAAGAAACGTGCCTAAAGGAAAGATACAGTACGCGTCTGTATCACATAAGCACACGTGTTGCAACGCCGACGGCCACACTGGACAGTGCCAAAATGAGTCTGGATATTGGACTTAAGGCGACTGTGTACCAACATATCCTTAAGACTTCTGTCCCGTCTGTAAGACACCAAAGGATAGTTGGGGAAGACAGAACGGGTCTCAGGATCTGATCTAAGGAGAGACAGATGACGGAATAAAACATTTTTCACCAGGGAACTATGGGGTGGTAAGTTAAGATAAGTTTTACTATGTCAGAGTTAGTAGTCCTATGCTGGCTGGTAAGGGCCTGCTGGCGAGTGATTTTCTGAACTCGATGCATAGCCGAGACAAGCACGCTCTCCGGGTATAGGCGCCTACGAAAGAAATCAAGTATCTCGCCAGCTCTCTCAAGAAAATCATCGTCCTCACTACAAAGGCGACGAAGGCGTAAGAGCTGCGAGAATGGCAAAGAGTCAGGACAAGCCCGGGGATGGGAAGAAGTATAGAGGAGAAAACTATGTGCATCAGTAGGCTTGTAATATAATGATGTAGTGATAGCGGATAGGCGTAAGGTGATAGTAATGTCAAGAAAGTTGACACAAGTAGTGGAGATGTGAGAAGTAAAACGAATAGAAGGGTTGAAAACATTAATGAAATTAATGAAGCGTGACAAATCGGCTTCAGGCATATCAGTGATGCCAATACAGTCATCAATGTATCTGTGATAGACAGACGGAAGGGGGCCATCATATGTAGTCCATACTAGGTGTTCAAGATAACCCATGAATAGACAAGCATAACTAGGTCCCATTTTAGTACCCATGGCAACCCACTGATCTGCTCAAATTTTAATTTGTCACTCCTGTTTGTTCGTTTGCTTGATAAAGGCCTTGTTGGTATAAACATAAACTGTATTTTGTCATTGTTTCTGTAATTTGTAAAACTACAGTACTTTGTAATTACGTGTTTTGCCAAAAAACTAAAGCAAATCTTATAAGAACGATATTCTGGCCAATACTATGTTACCAGTGTCAAATATGGCTAATAACAGCAGCTAAGGAGGGGAAAATCATAACGACAGAGATGAGGGGTTTTAGAAGAGCTGCAGGTGTGACCATAAGAGACAAAATTAGAAATGAAGAAATCAGAAGAAGACTGGATGTGAAACCAGTCACGCAATTCATAAAAGAACAACGGATTAAATGGTTTGAACACCTAACAAGAATGACCTGGTATCACCTATCACAGAGAGCCACACAGAAACAAGTATAACGAGTACAGAGCAAGAGGAAGACCACACAAAAGACGCAGCGACGGCATCAAGAACAGCCTTAATAAAATGAATAGCAGTTTACAAAGTACATTAGAACAAACACACACAAGATCACTAAACCCCCACACACACACACACTTCTATAAAGAAGTAAATGGTGGAAGAGAAGAAGAGCGAGAAGATACATTACTTAAAAGTAACTGAATCCCACATTTCAAGTCGGTAGATTATCTCGATGAATAATCAAGGTCACAGAAATCGACCAGCGTTTTCCAAGAAAATCTACTTTCAAGCTAAACCAACTTGCGTTTTTACTGTTTATTTTTAGACTACCCACTTCGTTCATCGTGTTAGCGGTGTTGTCGCGAATCTTAGTTCATGATAAAACGGAATACTATATAACTTAACTCTCTAGCGACTTCTAGCATGTTTCGTTTCTCACTACGCTATCGGTTTGCAGACGTTGGATCAGTGTAAGCACGTCAGTCATTTTTGAAGTCTGAAACCCGACAAGTGACAGTTAACAACACACAACTTAATTGTTGCTTCTTTGAAAACTTGTCTGACGAGAAAAGTACACAATTCGTAAGTAAATATTCTAATAATAATAATATTACCACAAATATATCTCTTCGTTTGCTTTCATTTTGTTCATGAGATTAGCTATATTTTGTTGATGGAGTCTGTCTGTTTTCCTTGAAAACTCGGTTTCAGTTTGCTTCAGTTTGCCAACATAAGCAGTTTATTGTGTTCGAACGTTCATTTAAATTTATCAACATGTGATTTTATTTGGTTGAGAGTCGGTTGTTGTGTTGAGATTAGTAGGAAATCAAATCTAGAAATCAAAAATAGAATATTTGGGTCTCTGTAGCTAAGTGGTTAGTTAACTTTAAGCCCTTGCTTTGCGGTTGCGCTCCGAAGATCGTGGATTCGAATCCGGATCGAGCAGTCCTGTTCAAAAGTGCATTTTTTAGAGACCCTAGGTTTGTTGCCGGACTTACGAACTTCGTGCTTTGTGCAATACTCTTGGCAGTTGTCGTACCATTTCTGCAGAAATGGACTGAGCCATATAGGGTAAAATATTGTGCATTGAAGTTAATTCTTCGAATAGACGACTTTTTTAGACTTCAGTGTTTTCCCTTTTCTTTCTTTCTTTTCTTTTTTTTTCTCCAATCCTGATTTGCCTCACAGCATCAGGATAAGAAGAGATTTCTAGAACGGGACCTAGTGTGTGCTCCATAAATAGTGTCTAATTTCGTCGTAGCACGCATGGTTACTCACCGAAGTGCAATAATGATGGTCATACCAATCAACCAATAAAACAAACTACAATAACAATATACAGCTACGTTTCGATCAAAAGGTCTTTATCAAGCAAAGGATACACCAGAAGGTAAGAAATTCACTTCAGAAATTTGGAGGGAATTGTGTTCAAGGATTGGACTTACAGTCACCTTCGCACACACCAGAGAGGTGCAGCAGTACACGTCTGGCGCTGTTGTCATCATCGCTTATGATGGACGGTTATTACTGTTATTATTATACTGAACTGGATGTGTGTGTCTGTCATCTTACTGGTACCAAATGTGAATACAACAGTAGGGTCTACCTTGTACTTGTTACACAGATGATACCTCGGCCTAATGTGCCTAGTACTTAACTGTTCTCCTCCAGGTAGTCTTGAGTCTTCCATTTTTTGTTCGCCCTAGTGTCCATCTCAGTGCAGTTTTCGTGACAAAGTTAGCCTCCATGCGTATCACATGACCAATTTCTGAGCCATACAGTTACGAGCAAATTACACAGGTCTGATAGATCGGAATCTTCCTCATCATTATCAAATAGCTTGTCCTGAGCAGAATTTTGCCACCCCAACAGTCCCCCGGAATTTCTCTCTCATAGGCCAGATGTCCTGCCTCTGCAGGCGTCATGTTCAAACCATCAGTTACATCCTGAATCCATCTTCTCCATGGCCTTCCTCTTCTACTCTTTGCCACTATGCCTCCTTCCATGATGGTCTTCTCCAGCCCTTCATGTCTTTTTATATGTCCAAAACACTTCAATTTTATCTTTCTTATTTATAGCATCAGCCAGTTTTCTTTGATTTTGAGTTCTTTCTGGATAGATCTTCCTTCCTTGCGTCCGGCCTAGCCTGATGGACCAACTTCTATCATGAATTTTACTGTTGTTTTTAGGGACCCCGTTCCTCCGTACAGCTTTTCGCGAAGCTCTGTGTGTTGTGGCCTGTCTATTTGTTCTCTTCCTGCTGTGGTAATTTTGTGTTTCCTATGCTCTCTTTGATAGTCTTCTTCTCCTTCTGCACCCCTTTTAGGAGGCATAGGTCTGCAACCAAGGTCTTCCAAGCCCTCCTATTCAATTCCATCTTTCCCAAATCTCATTACTCTCTCCCTATTTATTGCATTCTGTCTCCAACTCCCTTCTCCAGGTGTTATTGGATCTTCTATTACCCTGGGGATTACATCGGAGAGCTCTTGTGTGATGCTGTTTGGGGTTTCTCAGTGTGTGTCCTATACATAGCCACCTTCTGCCTCTTATCTCTTGTTCTACTTGCCGTTGTCTCACTCTTTCCCACAGTTCTATTTTGGTCTTGTCATCATCGCAGATGAGTATCATCGAGCATCTATTGATGAGTGCCATCAACTTTCTGGTGTTCCCCTTAGTTGTTCTCCATCTCTTTGTTCCATATAGAAGGACAGTCTTGATATTTGAGTTCAATATCATTATCTTAGTTTTATTCCTGATCATTCTTGAGCTCTATATGCTCTTCAGAAGGGCAAATGCTTTGGTAGTCTGCTAAATTTTATTTAAAAGTTAGGAATGTATTGTTGGGAAATGACTAAAGATATAGAAAGCAAGTTAATGCATTTGAAAATAGATGTCTGCGAAAAATAATGAATATAAAATGAAACAAATTCAGAAGTGATGAAATCAGAGACATGTCTGTCAACCACTAGTGACAACTGTTATAAGAAAGAGAAGATGGAGATATGTTGGGCACACCTTGAGGAGAAATGATCAACGAATATCACAGCAGGCATTGAAGTGGGATGCAAAGGGTTCAAGAAAGAGAGGTCGACCTAGGGAGACCCTGAAACGAACTTTGCTGAGAGAGGCAGGAAATATCGGTCTCAGTTTCATGGAGGAGATTGAGCGAGTTGCCCAGGATAGAGCGGTATGGAGAAATTACTTGCAGGCCCTATGTAACGTATAACGGTCGAGAGGAATTATTATTATGTATTGTTGTATTCTATATGTAGTGTGTTATGAAAGAAGTGAAATTCTTCACTTACGTTGTATCCTTTACTTGATAAAGGCCTTTTGGCCGAAACGTTGCTGCATATCGTTATTGTTTTGTATTTTATAAAAATATAATACTTTGTTTTTATATGTTTCACAATTGGTACATAGTTTTACTGCAGTCTTCCCTTATATTGATAAATTTAATTGCTAGACTAGCTATTCATGCATTGTTTTCTTGTCTTTCCAGAGAAACATGGATGGCTCAACTGTTTATACCGATCTTCTTCTGGTTGGAAAAACTGGTAATGGAAAAAGTGCAACTGGCAACTCTATTTTGGGACGAAAAGCGTTCAATGTTTTTGCATCCGTTTCTTCTGTGACCAAAATAGCTCAGATTGAATATTCTGAAATCTCTGGTCGAATTGTTAAAGTTGTTGATGGACCTGGAGTATGCGATACTGATTTAAGTGAGATAGATGCTCTGGAGTTGGTGGTTGATTCCATGAAGTATGCTATTGCTGCCAGTCCTAGAGGATATCATGCAATTCTCTTGGTTGTGAGGTTGGGTGTGAGGCTTACCAATGAAGACAAACAGGCTGTTCAAATACTGAAAAGAATATTTGGTTCTGACTTTGTGGAAAAATTTGCAATCCTTGTTGTAACTTATGGGGATACTTTTGACCCGGAGGAGAACAATGGAAGATCTTTCAATGAATGGTGCTCTACACAAACTGGGATATTTAGGGATTTGGTCAGTGAATGCAATAACAGGGTCATCTTGTTTGATAACAGAACTAAAGATGAGGCTAAAAAGAGCTACCAACGTGAGTGTCTGTTCACAATGGTGGACAGTTTGAGCAGAACAGGTCAACGATACAGCAATGACCATTTCAAAAGTGCAGAAAGAGAACGTGATCGAATCCTGAAAGAAGCCAAGGTTCCATTTATCCGTGAGGAAACCATGATGGAGGCTAGCCTTATTATACAGGAACTTGGCAAAATTCAACTCGTAGAACTTGATCAACAGCTGGAGATGTTGCATCACCTCAAGAGTAGATCCGTACGTTTTTATCAGAGCATCAACACCCATCATAGAGAAACTGGTACCTTGAAAGATTTGATAACAATTGCTACAAATATTAACCAATCAATTGATGACCAAATTAACGCAATTGAAATTCAAAAAAAGAGAAAACAAGAGGAAGCAGAAATAGAGGCACTGAAAGCTCAGGAGACTCAGTCCAGTCAAGAAGAGATTAGAATGCTACAGAATCATATTGACGAGCAGAAAGTTCAATATAATGCATTGTTAGCGCAGGCTCAGAGAACCAACACCTCTGTTGAACAACAATACCAACAAGTTGCAAGTAGACAGAATGAGAGTTTGCTTCCCCTTATACTTAAGGCCCTAATAGAAATAGTACCTGCTGTTATTGTCAGGTTTTTCCGGAAATAGTACCTGCTGTTATTGTCAGGTTTTTCCGGAAATAGTACCTGCTGTTATTGCCAGGTTTTTCCTGAACTAGTACCTGCTGTTATTGTCAAGTTTTTCCGGAAATAGTACCTGCTGTTATTGTCATGTTTTTCCGGAAATAGTACCTGCTGTTATTGCCAGGTTTTTCCGGAAATAGTACCTGCTGTTATTGTCAGGTTTTTCCGAAATAGTACCTGCTGTTATTGCAAGTTTTTCCGAAATAGTACCTGCTGTTATTGTCAGGGTTTTCCGAAATAGTACCTGCTGTTATTGTCAAGTTTTTCCAGAAATAGTACCTGCTGTTATTGTCAAGTTTTTCCAGAAATAGTACCTGCTGTTATTGTCAGGTTTTTCCGGAAATAGTACCTGCTGTTATTGTCAAGTTTTTCCAGAAATAGTACCTGCTGTTATTGTCAGGTTTTCCGAAATAGTACCTGCTGTTATTGTCAGGTTTTTCCGGAAATAGTACCTGCTGTTATTGTCAAGTTTTTCCAGAAATAGTACCTGCTGTTATTGTCAAGTTTTTCCAGAAATAGTACCTGCTGTTATTGTCAGGTTTTCCGAAATAGTACCTGCTGTTATTGTCGGGTTTTTTCCGAAATAGTACCTGCTGTTATTGTCAGGTTTTTCCGGAAATAGTACCTGCTGTTATTGTCAGGTTTTCCGGAAATAGTACCTGCTGTTATTGTCAGGTTTTCCGGAAATAGTACCTGCTGTTATTTCAGTTTTCAATAGTACTGTTTTCGCAGTTTAAATAGTACCTGCTGTTATTGTCAGGTTTTTCCGGAAATAGTACCTGCTGTTATTGTCAGGTTTTTCCGGAAATAGTACCTGCTGTTATTGTCAGGTTTTTCCGGAAATAGTACCTGCTGTTATTGTCAGGTTTTTCCGAAATAATGCTTCATCTGAGTATTGTAGTGTTTCCAATAGTAGCCAAGCGGAATAGAAATGTTATTTCGAAAAGTCTGCTAACAGTTCACAATTAATAGTAACAATGAATGTTAGCAATTACCATATTGTATTTCAAATAGAATGTATTGCTATTCAAAAATTGTATTATAGCAATAGAGATGTCAAAGTATCAGCAATTACAAATGTGTATATAGCAAAAGGTTAGCAATTACACAATTGTATTATAGCAATGAATGTCAAGTTGGCAAAATTGTATTATAGCAATATAATGTCAAGTTAGCAATTACACAATTGTAATATATCAATAGAATGTCAAGTTAGCAATTACACAATTGTATTATAGCAATAGAATGTCAAGTTAGCAATTACACAATTGTATTATATCAATAAAATTTCAAGTTAGCATTACACAGTTGTATTATAGCAATAGAATCAAGTTAGCAATTACACAGTTGTAATATAGCAATAGAATGTCAAGTTAGCAATTATACAATTGTACTATAGCAATAGAATGTCAAGTTAGCAATTACACAAATGTAATATAGCAATATAATGTCAAGTTAGCAAATACACAATTGTATTATAGCAATAGAATGTCAAGTTAGCAATTACACAATTGTATTGTAGCAATATAATGTCAAGTTAGCAACTACACAATTGTATTATAGCAATAGAATGTAAAGTTAGCAACTACACAATTGTATTATAGCAATAGAATGTCAAAGCTGTAAATAAAACAAGAAGAGACCGTATGAGGAAATTAGAAGAACAGTCAGAGCAACACCTATTATTAGATTCATTGAAAAACAGAGACTCACATGGTTTGGCCGCTTGGTGAGAATGAACCCGAATACACCAGTTGCATGAGCGTACAATCTGAAAAGGGAACCATCAAGAGGAAGGGGCAGACAAAGAAAAAGATGGAGTTACAGACATTTTTTTTTTTTATGCGTTCATTCTTTACAACCAATTTTAATCACTCTTTGTGATACATTTGATCATTGCCAAGAACGTGTATACGTTGCACATTGGTTTGGTAGGCCCCTAAACACATAGACTTCTACACGTTTAGGACATGTGCATCCGATTTCAGACAAACCTCCTTAGTCGCCTGTTACGACATGCGTGGTAGGTAACAGTGGTTCTATTCTTTACACCCCAAATTTGGGCCCCGGTAACCACTCGGGCGACAGACATTTTAAAACTTCACAAGGCCACAGCATATCAAGCAACTGAGCGTGCACTATCTCGGAAACCAATCATCAGTTAAACCTGCTACGTCTAACGACAAAAAAGCAGAAGGACACAAATAGCAACGAGCGTACTATCGAAACGATCTCAGTAAACTGACAGGTCTAACGACAAAATGCAAGAAGAACAAAATGAGAGAAAGATTAGAATGACAGTACCAAACATTTCAAGATGACAAAGCTTGAGTTCACGACCAACTTAGGGCCAGCTAAAATGCCGGTAAGGCACTAAAAATAAATAATAATTTCGCAATAAAAGAAAATACACAGTTTACGGCCATTGGTTACACATGACATACAAACTGTTGCAGGCTGTAGTATTTGGTAACTAATGTATTATATATATTTTTTTAACATAGACGTGAATATCCTGTTATGTCTGTGCATGACATATGGTGCCTGTGTCGTACATTCCTGCGCCCATATTTCTTCTTCACCTTTCAACTCCCAACGGAGCACAGGTCTTCAAGAAACTTCTTCCAGCTCTTCCTTTCTCCTGCCATCAATTCCAATTCTTTCCATCTTTTTATCATCATCATCACATAGCTTGACCTGAGCAGAACTTTGCCACCCCAACAATCCTCTGGAATTTCTCTCTCTCATATGCCAGATGTCCTGCCTCTGCAGCCGTCAATCCATGTTTTACCTATCCTTTTTATATCAGTCTTCAGCTGTCTTCTCCAGGTGTGTCTAGACCTTCTTTTACTCCTCTTTCCCTGCGGGTTCCAAAACATTGCCTGTCTTGTAATGCTTCTCAATGTGTGTCCTATCCATCGCTTCTTCTTCTTTCTCGAATCCTGTATGCCTCGCAGCGTCAGGTCAGGAAGAGATTTCTAAAACGGGCCCTAGTATGCGCTACGTAGATAGTCTCTTTCATCGCCTCTGTTATCTCTGAGGTCCATCTTTTGCGTGGCGGCCTTTTGCTTTGTACCCATTGTATCGGAACAGCATTGCTCTTTGTGGTGCACTGTCTGATGGTAATCTGCTTACGTGGCCGAACCATTTAATTTGTTGTTTCTTGATGAAGTCTAGTACTGATGTTGTACCCACTTTTTCCTGATGTCTTCATTTCTCAACCGGTCTCTTCTTGTTACACCCAGCATTCTGCGTAGACACTTCATCTCTTGTGATTAGTTTTCTTCTATCGTTTGTTGTCAGCGTCCAGGTTTGGCACTGGTAACATAATGTGGGAGAAAGATTGTGTTGAACATTGCTCTTTTTGTGTTCATGGTGACGTGTTTGCATCTTAAAATTGGCGCCATTTGCCCTATCATTTGATTTGTTTTGTTGCATCTGTGTTGAATTTCATTAGTTATTCTTCCATTTGCTGAAAAATGCTCCCCAGGTATGTGAAATTTTTTACTTGATATCCATCGCTAGCATCTCTTATATCTCCTGCTTTAACATTATTCAGAATTTCTAGAAATATAAGTTTGTTAATTTGATGATTTCTTAAGAACAATGTTTATTAAAGAAAAGTTCAGCTTGTAGTCAGGATTAATTTGTTAACTGTTGTTATGTTTTAAAATTAATGTCATGTTATTACTTTGTTGTTGTTATTACTACTGCAATTGTCGCATGCCCCCTCCTCATCCCCCTTCCCGCTTCAACAGTCATTAGTCACATGTGCCCCAATATATAGAAACGTTGGATATCACTGACCATGGTCCCTGGCAACATAAGGCCGACTAGCTCATACGGGAAATTGAAAATTCCTGCCTAGTAGGGGCTGGTTGTTGTATATGTTTGATAGAACACTATACATTTTTTTAAAACAATTTCTCAATTATATGCATTCCTGGTTATTTATTGATGAAAAATGTTAAATAATATTGATATTCCTTATTGTTAAACTTAATTTGTAACATAATATAACCTTGATTTAGCATGTTGTATTGTTTTTAAAATGAATGAGTCTATATACATCAACACTGGAATGTGAGGTCACGTGATAGTTGTGATCTGATTTCCTAGAATGTTTTACCTGAGCCCGTCGGCCGTATGTTATCGGAAGCCATGCACTGATATAGAGAATGCCTTAATGTAGGCTGTCTAATTAATTCGTGATTTATCGATTGCTTCAGTAGAAGAACAAATTACTGAAGTGTAGTAAGAATCCCTCTATGCGATGTTTGGGCTCGGGATCGCCCGTACTCGAGGATCTCAGACTCCCACGACTGAGTCTCAGAGGGATCTGGCCCGACTGAGTCTCGGATCTCCGACTGAGTCTCAGGATCGCCACGACTGAGTCTCAGGGATCCCCGACTGATGATGATCTCAGGGATCGCCCACGACTGAGTCTCAAGGGATCGCCCACTGAGCTCGGAGACTCTCAGGGATCTCCACGACTGAGTCTCAAGGGATCTCCACGACTGAGTCTCAAGGGATCCGACTGGTCTCAGGGATCACCGACTGAGTCTCAAGGGATCGCCCACGACTGAGTCTCAAGGGATCGCCCACGACTGAGTCTCAAGGGATCACCCACGACTGAGTCTCAAGGGATCTCCCACGACTGAGTCTCAAGGGATCTCCCACGACTGAGTCTCAAGGGATCACCCACGACTGAGTCTCAAGGGATCACCCACGACTGAGTCTCAAGGGATCACCCACGACTGAGTCTCAAGGGATCACCCACGACTGAGTCTCAAGGGATCACCCACGACTGAGTCTCAAGGATCACCACGACTGAGTCTCAAGGGATCACCCACGACTGAGTCTCAAGGGATCACCCACGACTGAGTCTCAAGGGATCACCACGACTGAGTCTCAAGGGATCACCCCACAGACTGAGTCTCAAGGGATCCCCACACTGAAGTCTCAAGGGATCACCCACGACTGAGTCTCAAGGGATCACCCACGACTGAGTTAGGATTCCACGCGGTTGATCACCATGCTAGTCTCGGTTGCGCGATCCGTCCGTGATCTCAGATCACCCAGAGTTCAGAGCCGACTGGTCTCGACACAAAGTTCAGAGCACACTGGATGTGATTTCCGACATTAAACCTATTTGTATGACCTCTGAAGTAGAAGATCGCCTGAATGGCGAGGTCACTATGATAAGAAAAGCAAGCCTTCAAGTAACAATCAGTCAATAGAATTGTACTAGACCACATCTGGTCTCCCACCTACATCTTCATATTCAAGAATGTTTTAATCTATTGTTGCCTTTGTCGTCCCCCTGCCTTGACTTCCAGAAAACATGCCATTTAGTGTTATCCTTTATATACCTTAAATCGTTAACTCCTTCCATTCACTTAACCACTATATTGGGGTAGAAATGTGTACCAGTCGCACCCCAAGACACTATAATGGCTTTTCATATATATCCACTTTCCTTCTTTTTGTACTAAACCTATGATGTGTTTACACCAGTCTTCCAATAGTACAAGAAATGATATATATAGTTCAACAAATGATATATATAGTTCAACAAATGATATATATAGTCAACAAATGTATATATAAATATATATTGAACTAAATATTATAAAAATACATAAATCAAATTTTTGGTGTATAAAAATTCTCTTGCTCTCTCTTCACATTTGAGCTCCCAACGGAGCACAGGTCTTCAACAAACTTATTTTAGCCATTCCTCTCTCTTGCAATCCCTTCCACTTCTTCCCATGTCTTGCCTATTCTTATAATACAGTATTCTTTCGAGCTCTCTTCTCCAGGTATTTCTAGGCCTTGCCCTTCTACCCTTTCCATGCTGGATCCAAAACAATGCCTTTCTTGCAATGCTTCCTGTCTGCCTTCTCACTGTGTATTATATCCTTCAGCGTCTCTTCCTTAACTATTTTCACACTTATATCTGCTTAGTTTTTTTTTCTTAAAATTCTGGTATTATAAAACGATTGTGGTCAGAACTCGGAAAAGTTGATGGTATCGAACAGGTTAATGTGAACAAAATATTTCAGTTTCCCATTCAAGATTTTGTATATGAGCCAATGCTGCTCGAAAAACCATATGAGCATAGAACCATGGGCGTCTACACCACTTTTTCCATAAGAGGGCAGAATGAATTTTAACTATTATTTGGTAGTTTGCTACTCAGAAACTCCCATGTGTTGTCAGGGCTCTCAAGGGAGCAAAGAATAGTATCACTGTGACCTACAAGGCATGTTGTAAGAGGCATCTGAGGTACGGTCCTAGAAATGCTACCTAGTAAATAAAAAGCGTCGCAGAAATTGGATATGCTGGCCTACTTGTAGACGCGTAACTGGCACACCGAACAAACACTCTTAGACTCAGATCACATACAAATCACAAAGAGTGGTTAACACGTGGCTGATATGGAGCGTAAGAAGAAGAAAAAGCTACTCAGAAAAATGATGTGGAGAAAAAGAAAATGGAGGATACAACTCAGAGCATGACAGTACACTAAACAGAAAAGCACAGTCTTCAGACTTAGAATGGGACACTGCGATCTCAAAATACACCTCTATAGAATAGGTCTCACGGACTCGGCTCCCTGCACATATAGAGCACCAAAGCAACCCCAAACATATCCTTCAATACTGCCCCAGCCTGAGCAGTGTGAGAATGGAAATCTGACCAACAGAAACAACCACACAAAACTAAAATCGCACCGCCCTGTTTATGACACATACCGGAGTAGTCGCATAGCAGAGGTTGATAGCAGAAGAAGAAGAAGCTACTTGAAAATGGAGTCCATATTTGTATAATACTGTGTTATCAGAAAGCTATTTTCCGATAGAGTAGCATTTAACCCTCTTGCTTAATGTATAGACGCCCATGCATAAAACTATATATATTTATATATGCTTTGTTGTTCCACTTATCTGCTTCATTAAATTATTGTTGATGATAAGAAATAAACTTTCCAACATAATGTAGTTTTCAGTTCATTATTATTTGTAGTTGTAGTACAGGTAGAGCTGGATGTCAAAGGGGCAGAGTGAGGAGTGTGTTTAATCAGCGAGTCACGGGAACCATCAGTATGCATACTCTTCTATATTTGTTGGGGAGACTGAGCACCTATGGGTCTGCCCTGAGTGCAATGACGTAAGTTTAGTAACAAATAACCAGTTATAGTTCAGTTTGGAATATCTTCGTTGTACTCCAGACATGTCCATAGGTGCTTCGATCTCCTTCGCAATATCTCCAACAGCGACTGACCGTACTAGTTTCAGTTTTGGAATATCTTCATTGCAATCCAGACATGTCCATAGGTGCTTCGATCTTCTTCGCAATATCTCCAACAGCGACTGACTGTACTAGTTTCAGTTTGGAATATCTTCATTGTAATCCAGACATGTCCATAGGTGCTCTGATCTACTTCGCAATATATCCGTGTCCAGCGACTGACCATACCAGTTCGATGTTGATTGATGAGGCTACTCATATACCTGTTATACTGTTCTTTTCTTGCTACTCCAATCTTCAATCTACGCTCTTGCAATCTAACATTTGACGTGTATTGGTTTCAATTAAATCTTCTTTGCGGCCACACTACGAAATGTCAGCTCTATCCATTGGATGGCCCCATGATACGGTGGCAGAGTCATGATATGATGGCAGAGTCATGATATGATGGCAGAGTCATGATATGGTGGCAGAATCATGATATGGTGGCAGAGTCATTATAGATCATCATCATCTAGTAGCTTATCGTGTGCAGAACTTTGATGAAAGATCTCTATCATAAATACTGATATAAGGGAAGACTGCAGTAAAACTATGTAGCAATGATATAAGGAAGACTGTAGTAAAACTATGTAGCAACTATGAATATAAGGGAAGACTGCAGTAAAACTATGTAGCAATGATATAAGGGAAGACTGTAGTAAAACTATGTAGCAATGATATAAGGAAGACTGCAGTAAAACTATGTAGCAATGATATAAGGAAGACTGCAGTAAAACCATGCTAGCAATGATATAAGGAAGACTGCAGTAAAACTATGTAGCAATGATATAAGGGAAGACTGTGCAGTAAAACTATGTAGCAATGGCGAAACACGTAATTACAAAGTACTTTAGTTTTAGTATCATAAATTTAGGGACTTATTGTCTGATTCTTTCTATATGTTGTGTTCCGTGTAAGAAGTGAATTTCTTCACTTTTCTTGTATTCTTTGCTTGATAAAGGCCTTTTGGTCGAAACGTTGTATTATTTTTGTATTTGTGAATGCGTGCTCTACTTACCTTTTTATTGCCGACGCATTGCTATCTGGTTGTCCCCCAGTGCCGTGGTCTTCTGTGTTCGTCTTTCGCTTCTCGTATTTCTTCTTCTTCAGCGATCTCTGGTCATGCGCTTAATTTACTGTGGACCACAAACTGGGCAGACAGCTTCAGGTCTGTCAGGTTTCCCCAAAGCTTAGTTTTCAGGTCGACTGGGTGTGGCCACATGTTGCTTCTCAGCTCACACAGAAGAGGACAGTCTTGCAGGATATGCTCTGGTGTCTGTTCTGCCTGCTGACACTGGCAGAGAGCTGTTTGACTTATTCCTAGTCTGTATAAGTGTTTGTTGAGTTTGCAGTGTCCGGTGCGTAGTTGAAATATAATGACCTGGTCTGTTCTGCTTAGATTTTTGAGGGAGTCTTTTCCATAATCATATCCAGTGTTTGTCTTCCAGTCTACTGCAGATTTTCTCTGTATGGGGTTTTGACCTCTTGAAAAGACAAGGGTTGGTAAATTTGCTCTTTGGCACTGCCCTCCTTAGCTAAGACATCAGCACTGTCTCGTATGACTTGAGTAATATGTTTCTGTATACATATTTTATCAATCAATTAAGTGACATACATGCTGGCGTAAGCGACAATTTTTCTCTCCAAAACTCTCTCTCTCTCCCTCTCTCTCTCTCTCTACTTGGTGCAGGTAATCAGTTCTGACGTCGATCTTTTGTCGAACCATGATTTCAGACCATCTTCTCCCTCTGTCTTCCACGATCTCTCCTTCCCTGATTTTTATCTGTTGTCACCAAATGTTCCAAATCTTCTCTTCGCATTATATGATCGAAGAACCTTGATTGTCTGATTCGTATTCTTTTGATAAGGTTTCTTTGTTTCTGATTTAAAACCTCATCATTTGTTTTCTTCGCTGTCCATGTAATTCTCAGCATTCTTCTGTAAAACCACATCTCTGTGACTTCCAGTGATCTTATTGATTGTTTGTTGATTGTCCATGATTCGCTACCATACGTAAGTATTGGTTCAATATAGCACTGGAGTACTCGTTTCCGAAGTGTCATTGGTAGTGAATTCACGCATAGCGTGTTCTTCATTTTCATAAAAGCTGCTTTCGTTTGAGCTATTCTACTCCTAATCTCTGCTTTACATCTTCCATAGGGCAACTCGCTCAATCTCCTCCATGGAACTGAGACCAATATTTCTTGCCTCTCTCAGCAAAGTTCGTTTCAGGGTCTCCTATGGCGTCTCTCTTTCTTGAACTCTTTGCATCCCACTTCAATGCCTGCTTTGATATTCTTTGATCATTTTTTCACAGGGTATGTCCAACATATCGCCCGCCATCATCTCCTTCTTATAACAGTTGTTACTAGTGGTTGACCAGACATTTCTTCTCAAGGTGTGTCCAACATATCGCCCGCCATCTTCTCCTCTTATAACAGTTGTTACTAGTGGTTGACCAGACATTTCTTCTCAAGGTGTGTCCAACATATCGCCCGCCATCATCTCGCTCTTATAACAGTTGTTACTAGTGGTTGACCAGACATTTCTTCTCAAGGTATGTCCAACATATCTCCATCTTCTCCCTCTTATAACAGTTGTTACTAGTGGTTGACTAGACATTTCTTCTCAAGGTGTGTCCAACATATCTCCATCATCTCCCTCTTAAAACAGTTGTTACTAGTGGTTGACTAGACATTTCTCTGATTTCATCACTTCTTCCGAATTCGTCCCATTTTAGTTTCATTATTTTGCACAGACATCTATTTTCAAACGCGTTCAACTTGCTTTCTATATCTTTAGTCATTTTCCAACTCTCACTAGCAAGTGTTAGAATTGATACAACATTTGAGTTAAAAATTCGTTATTTAGTTTTAAAACTCTATAACTTGCAGTTCCATATTTTATTTACACTTTTAAAAGCTGATGTTTCTTTGACAATTCATAGCATAATTTATTTTTTTAACATTTCGAGTACAATCACAATTGCTGCCTAAATAGGTGAAATGTTCTTTTATTTTTATCATTTTAGATTCCAGTGGAAGTCTAAAGAAATCAAATCTAGAGCAAAAATTCGGATATTTAGTTAAAGCAGTTCTGCTGTATGGATCAGAAACATGGAGCACTACTAAAACAATAACGCATAAATTGTAAACATTCATCAACTAGTGTCTGCGCAGAATAGAGGGAATAAAATGGTATAATAGGGTCACAAATGAGGAACTTATGGAAGAACAAGACAGATTCCAGTAATCAAGAGGTTAAAAAGACACTAGCGCTGGATAGGAAACACTTTTCTAAAACCGAGGGAATATAACAAGAAGGGTCCTTTCCCGGAACCGCAGAGACTGCGAAAGAAGGGGAGGCCGAGAAATACGCGGAGACGAGATTTGGTGACAGAGGTCAACAATATAAAGAAGAGCTGGAGGGAGCTGCAGGAGATATCTAGAGATAGGAAGACTTGACATGAGTTAGTTGATGGCGTATGCCCCAATCCAGGTTAAAAGGCAGAGAGAGTGCAGTGTTATCTCGCTACCATGGTTGTCTATTGTCTACGTACTTAAATATAGGTCAGTAGTTTCTAAGAAAACGTGATTCATATATAGTGTACTTATTCACAGAAATAGATAACCTTCCTGTTTGAAAGTGATATCGTAAACAAGACACGATGGTATTATATCTGCTATACAGTCCATATCAATGTACATGTATGGGTTACAGGACGAGAAAGGGGGTGAAAATATGGAAGAAGGTTTCTTGAGGAAGCTGTGAGACTAATCATTAGAAACGTTTGTTTTTGGTCGTCCATTTGTTTTATTTAAATTTGTCCCTCCTGTTGTTCGTTTGCTTGATAAAGGCCTTGTTGGTCAAACGTTGCTGTATTTTGTCATTGTTTTTGTAATTTGTAAAACTACAGTACTTTGTGATTACGTGTTTTGCCAATCAAATAGTTTTACTGCAGTCTCATCTATTTTGTGAATATTTGGACTAACCAATCATAGTCAACTCTAAATAACTAGGCCTGACGGTGAAAATCCTGACCTAGATTCAGTCAGGTGGCGGGGCTGGAATCTATATATGTTTGATAAAACACAGCAAGCTTTTCTGCAATTTTACTCAATTCTGTGAGTCTATGTTTACTTATTGCTGAAAAAAGTCATAATATTGATACTCCTCAATGTTAAACTTAACTTATTCCATAATATCACCTTAATTTAGCATGTTGTATTGATTTTAAAATGAATTCTTCTATATACAACAATACTGAAATGTGAGGTCACGACATTGGTTGTGGTCTGATTTCCCATAATTTTTACCTGAGTCCGCAGACCCATAGGTTTATAGTTAACTATAGTTATACAATCTATATCAATGTATCTATGTGGGTTCAAGGGAAAGAGAAAGGGGGTGGAAATATGAAAGTTTCTCGAGGAAGGTAAGATATTAATACTTGATAATTGCTTTCAAATGTGGACCAGTAACTGATATCCACATTCGGAGGAAAGATTTATACAAATACAGTGGCGGCTCGTGATCATTTTTATTGGTGGGCCAGACATAAATTTTCGGAAAAATCATGGTTTCGGTTAGGATATATTTTAATATATAAAATAATAAATACACGTTACACCTTATTTTTGGTGGGCCCGACCCCACTGGCCCTTTATGACGAGCCGCCACTGTACAAATACATTTAACATTTTAAAATACAATTTACGCCAATTCATGGAAAGTTTTGACGAAAGATCGTCCTTGTGTTACTGAGGCTCGCAAGGAAGGCAAAGAATATTAACACAGCGATCTATAAGACATATCGTAAGAGGCGACTGAGGTAGGGATCTAGGAAAACTAACCTAGTGAATAAAAAGCGTTGCATAAATCAGATGTGCTGGCTTACTTTTAGACGCAAAGCTGGCACAACGTAATTCGCTTTTAGGCTCGGATCACATAGAAATCACAAAAAGTGGTTAATAAGTGGAGCGTTTGAAGAAGAAGAAGAAGAAGAAGAAGAAGAAATATTGATACAAATACATGCAACATTTGAAATAAACAGAGCACATTATTGTGACTTTCGAATGAAGGTCTTGCAGTAATAATTATCATCTTTGGAGGAAAGATGTGTCGCCCAGATGTATTCCTTTGTCGTTTGCTTGAGTTCATCAGCTGCGTGGAATGAGGATGAGATGGTGCATGCGTTCATCAGCTGCGTGGAATGAGGATGAGATGGTGCATGCGTTCATCAGCTGCGTGGAATGCTGATGAGATGGTGCTTGAGTTCATCAGCTGCGTGGAATGAGGATGAGATGGTGCATGCGTTCATCAGCTGCGTGGAATGGGGATGAGATGGTGCATGCGTTCATCAGCTGCGTGGAATGAGGATGAGATGGTGCATGGTTCATCAGGCTGCGTGGAATGCTGATGAGATGGTGCTTGAGTTCATCAGCTGCGTGGAATGAGGATGAGATGGTGCATGAGTTCATCAGCTGCGTGGAATGAGGATGAGATGGTGCTTGAGTTCATCAGCTGCGTGGAATGAGGATGAGATGGTGCATGGTTAATCAGCTGCGTGGAATGCTGATGAGATGGTGCTTGAGTTCATCAGCTGCGTGAAATGGGGATGAGAGGCTGCATGAGCGACAGTACTATTCCATGTCTTTCTATACTCAATCCTGTTTGCATCCAGCGTCATGATAAAAGAGATTTCAGAACGAGCCCTGTGTCTTCTTCTTCTTGTCGTCACACTGCTACGGGTTTTGCCCAGTGTCGTGGTTTCGTTTTGTCTTGCGCTGTTCTGGTGGCATGTGTGATGTATGTGCTCTTTCAAGAATTCGCTGCTATCTAACCATCTTTTCCGTAGTCTTCCTTTGCCTTCTTTCCGATGTTCTGTTGTAGAAGACTTGTATACTGTGAAGCCCTTGTGTCGCTTCATAAATAGTGTCTTTCATCGCCTCTGTTATCTCTGAGGTACACCTTTTATGTGGCCGGCCTTTTGCTTTGTATCCATTGTATCGGAGCAACATTGCTATTTGAGGTGCACTGTCTGTTGGTAATCTGTTATGTGTCATCTCTGTCGTGACTAGTTTTCTTCTTGCTGCAACCAGCATTCTGCGTGAGACACTTCCCTCTCTGTCGTGACTAGTTTTCTTTCGAACCAGTTCTGTAGAATTCATCTCTGTCGTGACTAGTTTCTTCTTGCTGACCCATTTTCTGAGTCTTCATCTCTCGAGTTCTTTTGTCCCCACACTGGTTGACACTTCATCTCTGTCGTGACTAGTTTTCTTCTTGCTGCCCCCAACATTCTGCGTAGTCACTTCATCTCTGTCGTGACTAGTTCTTTTGATACTCCCAACATTCTGCGTTGACACTCATCTCTGTCGTGACTAGTTTTCTCCTTTGTTCCCCCAGCATTCTGCGTTGACACCTTCATCTCTGTCGTGACTAGTTCTTTTAATACTCCCCACATTCTGCGTAGACACTTCATCTCTGTCGTGACTAGTTTTCATATTCCATCATAATATTGTATTTCAACGTACCGAAGTATTCACTATGAAGACAACAGTCTATATCTGTCTTACACTGTAATCACAACACGGATTAAAGGAGCGTTCAGAGAACACAACACGGATACAGGGGCGTTCAGAAAGTAATACACCACATCGGTTTTCTCACGAACTGTTCATCTATAAAGCATGAAATTTATACACAATATATGGAACACCATTTAAATATCTGTATTATTTAACATCATGTCTCTCTCATGGAGGTCTCTGGGACGGAGAAGTTAAGTGGTATTGTGTCAAAGGTACCAGGTTCGATCCCTCGTGGAGCCATCTGGATATTTTCCAGAGATCTCTGATCTCAGTGTAGGTGAGATCAAGTTCCTATTCCTACCGGAGGCGGACGATACAATGAAGGTCCCGTCTTCAATTTAAGCACGTAAAAGAACCATTGACAGTACAAAATCGAGAATAGCAGGCTGGAAAGCCGCTGCCCTTATTTGTTAGAGATATATTACAGTCTTCTTTGATGTGGAGACGGCACATTTTTGATTGATTCATTCATTGATTGATTCGTTGATTGATTGATTCATTGATTGATTAAATAAATATTAACATTTATAATCCAACAAACAAAGTTGTGTGTTAATTCCGAAATTAAAAATCGTGACATATCCCTTACAGGACGCCGTCGCAACCGCAGTAAACATGTCGATTTTCTAAAATTCAATTTACGTCGATTTTACTTCGATCTACAAAACCAATATTTGAGAAATGAACAAAGGAAGTGACCCTCAAACCTCCCACATACTTTTCATTAAAAATCTGAAATGACGTATATTTCATAAACTTTGGTTCGCAGAGACTACAGATATTTTCATTTAGGACATAGTCTGGTAGAAAAATTAGCAAAAATCTAAGATCAACACTTTTAACTTCGCACACTATAGCAACAGAATAAACTAAATGGTTGTGTACAGTCTCCATGGTTACGTAAACAAATGTGTGTGCAGAACAAATATAGAATATTAAACATTGACTATTGTGTTGTTTATTCCTTGTTATATTTCTGTTTGTCGTAAAATTTGTAAAAATGGATGTAATCATGGGTAAAGTTCAACAAGAACGTGATGTTTATAATCAAAGTACTCTACCGATATCGTGTAGTTTTGGTCAGGATTACACATAGTGTGGCTGGTTCCATCATTGACGATACGGTGGATGTCTCTGATAGATGCAAGTATTGCAGAGTTTTGTTAGAGATGTAGAAATTGTAGCATGTTCTAGTAGTACTATATATATTTTAAAACTTCGCATATTGTTGCATGTATTGTAGATCTCTGTATATACAAGACATTGCAACATGTTCTAGTACTGTAGATCTCTGTATAGACAAGACATTGTGACATGTTCTAGTACTGTAGATCTCTGTATAGACAAGACATTGCGACATGTTCTAGTACTGTAGATCTCTGTATAGACAAGACATTGTGACATGTTCTAGTACTGTAGATCTCTGTATAGACAAGACATTGTGACATGTTCTAGTACTGTAGATCTCTGTATAGACAAGACATTGTGACATGTTCTAGTACTGTAGATCTCTGTATAGACAAGACATTGTGACATGTTCTAGTACTGTAGATCTCTGTATAGACAAGACATTGTGACATGTTCTAGTACTGTAGATCTCTGTATAGACAAGACATTGTGACATGTTCTAGTACTGTAGATCTCTGTATAGACAAGACATTGTGACATGTTCTAGTACTGTAGATCTCTGTATAGACAAGACATTGTGACATGTTCTAGTACTGTATATCTCTGTATAGGCAAGACATTGCGATATGTTCTAGTATTGTAGATCTCTGTATAGACAAGACATTGTGACATGTTCTAGTACTGTAGATCTCTGTATAGACAAGACATTGTGACATGTTCTAGTACTGTAGATCTCTGTATAGACAAGACATTGCAACATGTTCTAGTACTGTATATCTCTGTATAGACAAGACATTGTGACATGTTCTAGTACTGTATATCACTGTATAAACAAGACATTGCGACATGTTCTAGTACTGTAGATCTCTGTATAGACAAGACATTGTGACATGTTCTAGTACTGTAGATCTCTGTATAGACAAGACATTGCAACATGTTCTAGTACTGTAGATCTCTGTATAGACAAGACATTGCAACATGTTCTAGTACTGTATATCTCTGTATAGACAAGACATTGTGACATGTTCTAGTACTGTAGATCTCTGTATAGACAAGACATTGTGACATGTTCTAGTATTGTAGATCTCTGTATAGACAAGACATTGCAACATGTTCTAGTACTGTATATCTCTGTATAGACAAGACATTGTGACATGTTCTAGTACTGTAGATCTCTGTATAGACAAGACATTGTGACATGTTCTAGTATTGTAGATCTCTGTATAGACAAGACATTGTGACATGTTCTAGTACTGTAGATCTCTGTATAGACAAGACATTACGACATGTTCTAGTACTGTAGATCTCTGTATAGACAAGACATTGTGACATGTTCTAGTACTGTATATCTCTGTATAGACAAGACATTGCGACATGTTCTAGTACTGTAGATCTCTGTATAGACAAGACATTGTGACATGTTCTAGTACTGTAGATCTCTGTATAGACAAGACATTGTGACATGTTCTAGTACTGTATATCTCTGTATAGACAAGACATTGCAACATGTTCTAGTACTGTAGATCTCTGTATAGACAAGACATTGCGACATGTTCTAGTACTGTAGATCTCTGTATAGACAAGACATTGCAACATGTTCTAGTACTGTAGATCTCTGTATAGACAAGACATTGTGACATGTTCTAGTACTGTAGATCTCTGTATAGACAAGACATTGTGACATGTTCTAGTACTGTATATCTCTGTATAGACAAGACATTGCAACATGTTCTAGTACTGTATATCTCTGTATAGACAAGACATTGTGACATGTTCTAGTACTGTAGATCTCTGTATAGACAAGACATTGCAACATGTTCTAGTACTGTAGATCTCTGTATAGACAAGACATTGCGACATGTTCTAGTACTGTAGATCTCTGTATAGACAAGACATTGCAACATGTTCTAGTACTGTAGATCTCTGTATAGACAAGACATTGTGACATGTTCTAGTACTGTAGATCTCTGTATAGACAAGACATTGTGGCATGTTCTAGTACTGTAGATCTCTGTATAGACAAGACATTGTGACATGTTCTAGTACTGTAGATCTCTGTATAGACAAGACATTGTGACATGTTCTAGTACTGTAGATCTCTGTATAGACAAGACATTGTGACATGTTCTAGTACTGTAGATCTCTGTATAGACAAGACATTGTGACATGTTCTAGTACTGTAGATCTCTGTATAGACAAGACATTGTGACATGTTCTAGTACTGTAGATCTCTGTATAGACAAGACATTGTGACATGTTCTAGTACTGTAGATCTCTGTATAGACAAGACATTGTGACATGTTCTAGTACTGTAGATCTCTGTATAGACAAGACATTGCGACATGTTCTAGTACTGTAGATCTCTGTATAGACAAGACATTGTGACATGTTCTAGTACTGTATATCTCTGTATAGACAAGACATTGTGACATGTTCTAGTACTGTAGATCTCTGTATAGACAAGACATTGTGACATGTTATAGTACTGTATATCTCTGTATAGACAAGACATTGTGACATGTTCTAGTACTGTATATCTCTGTATAGACAAGACATTGTGACATGTTCTAGTACTGTAGATCTCTGTATAGACAAGACATTGCGACATGTTCTAGTACTGTAGATCTCTGTATAGACAAGACATTGCAACATGTTCTAGTACTGTAGATCTCTGTATAGACAAGACATTGCAACATGTTCTAGTACTGTAGATCTCTGTATAGACAAGACATTGCAACATGTTCTAGTACTGTAGATCTCTGTAAAGGAGGATCTATGTGGTCTTAGACTTACGTTCCGAAGATTGTGGGTTGAATTCGGACTGTTTTGTTCGATATGGTGGCATCTGTGGCCTAGGGTTAGTGACTCGGTCTATTAACTCCGACGTTCTGAGTTCAAATCACGCTGCGGACAATTTGGTTGCAAATTGTTTCGCGTGGATTTTAACAAAAGTACGATGGCACCACCCGTTCAGAAAGAATGGCAAACTACTGAACGTAATAATGCCTAGAAAAATCACAAAAAGCTGGGGATGATTCGCAAAGTCATGTTAAGGATATGTAATGAACTTTATTTTGTTCTGTTTACGAGTGCATTTTTTTCAGAGAGCCCTAGGATTGTTTCCGGTGCTACGTGTTTCGTAGTTCGTGCTTTGTGCAATACTTTCAGCAGCGGCGTGCCATTTCTGCGGAGAGGGACCGAACCGTATGCGGTAAATTCCGGCGCAATGAAGTGAATCCTTTGACTTTCAAGCAGTAGCATGTCCCTTGCGGAAAGTCGCCTTCATCACAGCCCGCATGAAAAACTCTCTATCGCTTGCAAGTTCTCCTGCCTCTTCCAGCGTCATGTTCAATGTTTCTTTGATGTCCTCCTTCGTCTTGGTCGTCCCTGCCTCGTTTTCCAGGAACCATGCCTTCCATTACCTTTCTCTCCAAACCACTGTTGCGTTTAATGTGGCCAAAATATTTCATCTTCCAGGACATGATGTTATTTATGAGCCAATGCTCCTTGGTATACAGGTCTCGTAGGATGTTTTTATTTCTTCCCTTCTCTGTCCAGGATGATCTAAGAACTTTTCTATAGCACCTTGTTTCAAAATCTTCAATTTTGTTTTTTGATTTTTGTGTTACTGTCCACGATTCGCATCCGTATTTTGCCACATGGAATATGCATGTTTTCAGAAGTTTTACTTTTGTTTCTTTGCTTGTGTTCTGCCTTCGTCTTTAGATTTGGTAAAACTGCTCATGTTAGTGCATTAGGCTTACTGTAGACTATTGTAAGGACAAGACACCTTAGTTTGTTCTAGTACTGTAGATATTGCTAAACCTGTCATGTCCGTGCAGGTACTGTAGCTTTTTCTAAGTATGGACATCATAGAATGTTCTAATGCTGTAGATATTGCTAAACCTGTAATGTCCGTGCAGGTACTGTAGACTTTGTTGAGGATGAGACATCGCAGAATGTTCTAGTACTGTAGATATTGCTAAACCTGTCATGTCCGTGCAGGTACTGTAGACTTTGGTGAGGATGAGACATCGTAGAATGTTCTAGTACTGTAGATATTGCTAAACTTCTTATGTCTGTGCAGATACTGTAGATTTTTGTAAGGATGACACATCGTAGAATGTTCTAGTACTGTAGATGCGCTTCGCAAACTACTCAATGTGACCGAAGAGCTGTTAAGAATGTTAGTGGTGCTGTCTCTGTGACCACAAGAAGCTTGACTATAAAAGTTATGGATGTAACCAGGGCAATGATCTCTCCGGGGACTCACATTTCTCCAGTGGTTATCATATCAGACTAGATGAATATGCTTTAAATGATTGAATCTGGAAGTATGCGTGTGGAATGGGGGACAGCATTCGGAGATCAAATCTCAAGAAAATGACTTGGTTATACACACATGGACATGTTGGAGTGCAGGGTAACGAGCGTGCTGACTTTCTTGCAAACAATGCCCGACTCAAGCGGGCAGAAGTATGGACAGAGCCGATATCATCAATGCGGTATGCTCTCAATTATGTGACATGGGCACGTCTCAGACACTGGAACGAGTTAGAGAATTAGGCGTTAAGTTTGGACATGCCAGACAGTGTCGTCTTTGTGGTAGAGAGAGAAGATATAGTAATCAACTTCTCATTGGTACAGTGAGCAAATGGACTTTGGGATGGCTGCTGCAGTAGAGGGCAGAGCACGAATGGGAATGTCCAATGTGCCATAACGTCGATCGCATAACATAACATAACTCACATTACTGTATTCTTAGTGACTCAACATGAATGATAAGGAAGGTCCGTGTCGGTTGTGTACGTAGACAGTGGTTGAAGCAGTGGCGGCTCGTGATCCCTTTTGTTGGTGGGGCCAGACAGATATTTTCGGAAAAATCATGGCTTCGGTTAGGAAATATTTTAATGTATAAAATAATAAATACACGTTACACTTTATTTTTGGTGGGCCCGACCCACTGGCCCCTAATGACGAGCAGCCACTGGGTTGAAGTATGGGATGAGATCGAGACTGCAGATGGGCACCTTCATGTTGTACGTGTAACTGTGGTTATTGGTTACTGAACTGACGTCACAACACTCCAGGCTGACCAGTAGGTGCTCAGTCTCCCCCAACAGATGTTGAACTGTATACATACAGATAGTTCATGTGACTCACTGTTCACGTGGAACTGTGGGAGACAAGACAAGTGAACATGGTTACAGTAGTATATGGCCCTTTTCATCTTTACAGACGGTCAATAGGAAAGTGTTTTACTGTGACAACTTCTGAGTTTTCGCTTTTCTCTTGTTGTTCAGCTCGTACATAAGTCTCTTCTCAAAGACTCTGCGCCTTCCGTAATTTGGCTTTCCACAACTCTGTCATCAGCTAGTCCCTCCCATGTGCTGGGATCTATAGAAAAGTTTTTCATTGAGGTTTTGCAGACATCTTTATATCTGAGCAGTGGTCTGCCCTGGTGCCTCTTCCTCCGAAAGTTCACAGAACAACATTTGTTTTGGTATGCGATAAGTTTCCATTCTTCTCACATGTCCCAACCATCTTAGTCGTCTACTGCTGAGCATGCCCATGATGGAAGGCAGATTTGCACGTTGTAGTACTTCAGTATTGGTTATCTTGTCGTACCACCTGATGTTCATAATCTTGCGGAGACATCGAAGGTGAAAGATGTTAAGTCTCCTCTCGTGTCTTGAGTAGGCTGTCCATGTTTCTGAGCCATATAGTAAAGAACTAATTAAACAGGCTCGATATATTTGAGTCTTCGTCTGCAATGTCAATTTTTGTTGTCCCACGCTCGCTTTGATAGTTTGCCGAATGTAGTAGCGGCACTCCCTATACGAGCGTTGATTTTCTCGTCAAGAGAAAGGCTGGCAGTGACCGTGGACCCAAGATAGCAGAATTTTTGCACTGGTGTTAGATGGTCGCCATTTAGAGTGATGTTTGATGTCTTACCTCCCTGACATAATACAACTGTTTTGGAGACACTTATTGTCAGAGAAAAGAGGTCGCATGCCTTTGACAAATTATTAATTAGACTTTGCAGTGTGGTCTCACTGTGGGCGACTAAGGCAGCATCGTCAGCGAAAGGAGGTCCTTGAGAAGTATTTCCGTCGTTTTGTCTTGGCTCTTAAGCGAGCCAAGTTAAACAGTGAACCATCAGATCTAGTGCGGATGAAAACATCACCATCAGCGTCCCTAAGGCGTGGTTCAAAAGGACTGCGAAGAAGATACCAAAGAGAGGGGGGGCAAGGACACAGCCCTGCTTGACTCCACTTTTAACCTCAAAACTATCAGATGTGCTGCCATCGAACTGTATGCTGGCTTTCATGCCCTCATGGAAGGAAACAATCAATTGGAGCAACTTTGGGGACAACCAATATACTTCAATATTTTATAAAGACTTGGCCTGCTGACTGTGTCGAATGCCTTAGTCAAATCCACGAAAGCAATACATAGAGGCTTGCTCTGCTCTCTGCACTTCTCTTGTAGCTGTCGAAGGGTAAATATCATGTCAGTTGTTGACCGTCTAGCTCTGAATCCACATTGTGACTCTGGAAGAACACGCTCCGCCAGTTTCTGTAGTCGTTTTGAAAGGACTAGTGCAAAAGCTTTGCCTGTTACGCTTAGAAGGGAGATGCCTCTGTAGTTGTTACAATCCCCCTTATCCCCTTTGTTTTTATAGAGTGTCACTATCTTTGCATCCCTCATGTCCTGAGGAAGTGTACCCTCTCTCCAGCACTGAATAAGGAGATTGTAGAGGTGGGGCAGCAGGACATCCCTATTGTATTTGAGGATTTCTGCAGGAATGTTGTCTAGTCCTGATGCCTTGCCATTTGAAAGTTTGTTGATTGCTTCGGAAGTTCCTGCCCGTGGGTTCGGTATCCAGCTCGGTTTGGTCATGATGTTTCGGTATGATCTGATCGAGGACTGGGTGTGCTGGTTTCTCCACAGAGTAAAGATTGGAATAGTGTTCCACCCATCTTTCGAGCTGTTTGGTCATATCTGTTATTGGCTCACCTGTTTCTGATCTTAGTGGTGCAATTTTTGTTATGTTTGGTCCCAGAGCTACTCTGATATTTTCGTACATTGCCTTGGTGTTGCCCATATCTGCAGCATTTTGTATCGCAGAACACAGATTTGACCAGTATTCATTTGCACACCTCCTTGACTCTCGTTGCAATACTGATTTTGTGTGTCGAAGATGGTCCTTTGAACTTTGCGAGGGTTTATTTTTGTGATTTATTAGAGCTCTTTTCTTTCCTCAAGTAGAGGGCTTAGGTTGTTTCATTTGTTCTACCCAGTCTTTGTTGGAGAATTTCTTGGTGCCAAATGAGTCAATGGCACAGTCCTTTATATGTTAGATTTTAGAATGTTCCACTTTTCGTCTACTCTACATTCTCCCATTTCATTCTCACACAGAGCAGTAAACGCCTTTCTGAAAGTCTACCTATTCTCTGTCATCCCCATTTTGGTGACGCTGACTTTGGGTTTGGGTGGTCTTCTTGTTGAATAGGTTTTCCTTGAAGTATTTTGACTTTGCTGATAACTAGTGCATGATCTGTATCACAGTCCGCGCTGTGGAAAGTACGTGTGATTTTCACTGAGTTGATGTGTTGTCTGCGTGTGAGTACAAAACAGTAGTAAGTGGTAGAGTAATGGTCAGGTTGATATCCAATGTCTTTGGAGATACAGGTCCGATAATGGATTTTTATACGTTGCTCCTGGGAACACGTATGATCTTAGAAAAAAATGTGGTCTGTGTGAAAAGACCAGTGGTCAATGGTAGAGAATGAGTTAATCGATTTTAAACTGCTATATTAATGAGTTAATCGATTTTAAACTGCTATATTAATAACCAAATTCTTACAACGATACATTGTTCTTCTCTTCCCCCATTTACTTCTTTATAGAAATGTTGGGAGGAAATGTAATGTGCTTGTTCTTAGCTACTTTGTCAGTTGTTATTCATTTTCTAAAGTCTGTTCTTGATGCCGTCGCTCCAGCTTTTGCGTGGTTGTTTCTTCTTGCTCCGTTCTTGTTATATTTTACAATGAAACGTTTCTAGGACAAAAGTACACGCTCTTCTTCTTCTTCTTCTGTCGTCACACTGCTACCGAGTTATTGCCCAGTGTCGTGGTTTTCTGTTTTTGTCTTGTACTGTTCTGGTGGCTTGGGTGATAATTATTTTTGCTCTTTGACAGGATTCTACTATACCATCTAATTATCTCTTTCATGGTCTTCCTCTTGCCTTCTTTCCTGATGTTCTGTTGTAGAAGACTATGTATACTGTGGAGTTTGGATGCATTCTTATTAAGTGGTCAAACCACTTCATTCTTTGTTTCTCAATGTAATTCAAGCAAGGTTCTGTCCCAACTTTCTTCTTATGCTGATGTTGGTGACTTTGTTTCTCAATGTAATTCAAGCAAGGTTCTGTGCCAACTTTCTTTCTTATGCTAATGTTGGTGACTTTGTTTCTCAATGTAATTCAAGCAAGTTTCTGTGCCAACTTTCTTCTTATGCTGATGTTGGTGACTTTGTTTCTCAATGTAATTCAAGCAAGTTTCTGTGCCAACTTTCTTTCTTATGCTGATGTTGGTGACTTTGTTTCTCAATGTAATTCAAGCAAGTTTCTGTGCCAACTTTCTTTCTTATTCTAATGTTGTTGACTCTGTCTGTTCTGATGTTGTACATGCTCTTAAAAGTTTAAATTGTATTTTGTAAAATCTATAACGATTGCATGATATTATATTTGTTTGTTTATCTAAACACTAGGTTTGACAGCAAACAGCAACAATGGATAACACAGATAACGAATTACAACTACCCCAAACAACAACATCAACAAACACCAACAACCAGCTAAATATACGTGAGATTATCCAGCATCCATTGAAGGTTTTACGTTTCTTTGGTTGCTTGATCATTCTTGAAAGTCCAACATCACCAACACGTCCACTAATTGTTGTATACTGCTTATTTATGGCGTTTCTTCAGATCTTCTACTTCATCAGAAATATTTCATACATCCGGGACGTGTCTTTAAGAAGGAAGGAAGTGCTTTCTATCGCTCATGTTTTACTTTTTCATATATATGGTGGTGTTGTTTATGGTAGTGAGTATGTGGTGAATCGTAGGTACATGAACAAGTTTATCCACACTTTAGAAACGTACCAAACTGTTTACGGATTTCTAAGCGACTTGGGTCGTCATCAGAAGTTTTCCAAAATAGCGCTCATATGTATGGTCTGTGCTTCTTTCTTGAGTACTTTGATATGGCCTTCAATTTATCTGTTCTGGTACACAGAATCCTGCTGCTTGTACCAGTTCCCTCTTTCTAGAGATTCCTCGCAGGTCATATTAATTATTTGGGGATATAGTATAGGCCTAGCTGCGTTTGTTGTTATTTCTGTTATAGGTCTATATTGTTTACTGTATTCCTTGTTGATTGATATTCTCGTGAGAGAGTTTCGCTGCATCGCACAAGATGTTGTTCAAATCATGGAAAACAACATTAGGACCAAAGACATCGGAGCAAGATTAATAAAAGCAAGGTATGTGAGTGTATGTGTGCTTGCATGCAGGATGAAGTGGGTTGGTTTTTTTTGGTTGAATAAATTAATCTTTTTTTTTAATAATAAATTATTTTTTAATTTTTTTAATCGTTGATCCGCTATGATCGCAGGCGTGATCATGGCGCATAATATGGCACTTGAGACTGATTTTGTGTGAATGCTTGCTTTCTTTATCACAAGTGTCCCTCGTGCTGTTAGGCGAGCCGTACGCCAACTTCAGAGGTCATCGAGGTATCGATGACCTAGGGCCTGTGGAAAACAAAGTCTTTGGTTTTTATTGGTGAAAAATATTAATAATATTGATATTAATTATTGTTAAACTTAACTTGTTGCATAATATAACTTCGATTTAACATGTTGTGTTGATTTTAAAATGAATTCGTCTATATACAACAATACTGGAATGCGAGGTCACGTGATCGGTTATGATCTGATTTCCCATAATTTTTACCTGAGTCCGCATGTCCTATGAGATTATAGTTGGTTGTGGTTCACTAGATAATCACTTAAATGAAACCAACAAAAGAAGAAAGGAAAAATGACGTACTGAACAGACTTGAAGAGGGCCTATGCGACAACCACAAGTAACTTGACAATGGAGGTACGGACGGTTACAGAGGCGGTGACGTGGTGGGCATCTCATGGCTTCTCTCGTGTTTTTATACTCAGTGACTCCATGAATGTGATAAGTAAAGTCGAAAAAGGAATGGTGCGAGAAAACTGGGTGGAGTTAATGGTACAGACATGGATCAGATAAATCAGCTTCATTTTTGTTCCTGGGCACGCAGGAGTCAGTAGTAATAAACGAGCTGATAGATTGGCTGGCATGGTTACAATATCAGAGGGAGCTGCCATGGATCGAAATGATATTCTTAACGCATTGAGAGTCTTTTCGAACAGAAGAGTTTCAGGATTGCGAGTCCCACTCATTGCCCAGATTGAGAGAGATGGGTGTCAATATTGGTGCAGTCCGAAAAGAACGGCATACCAAATATGCAGAGACTGATTAATCAACATCGAACTGTCGTGTTGGGTCGCTGGACGCTGCTGGATTTATTGAGGTGGAGATTGGAGCACATATGGACATGTCCGGAGTGCTATTTTGATAACTGATCATTGATAACAAGAATGCAACCAAACTGTAAACAGTGTCTTCTATAAATGTCTTCTATAAAAGTCTTCTATAAATGTCTTCTATAAATGTCTTCTATAAAAGTCTTCTATAAAAGTCTTCTATAAATGTCTTCTATAAAAGTCTTCTATAAAAGTCTTCTATAAATGTCTTCTATAAAAGTCTTCTATAAAAGTCTTCTATAAATGTCTTCTATAAAAGTCTTCTATAAAAGTCTTCTATAAATGTCTTCTATAAAAGTCTTCTATAAAAGTCTTCTATAAAAGTCTTCTATAAAAGTCTTCTATAAATGTCTTCTATAAAAGTCTTCTATAAATGTCTTCTATAAATGTCTTCTATAAAAGTCTTCTATAAAAGTCTTCTATAAATGTCTTCTATAAAAGTCTTCTATAAAGTCTTCTATAAAAGTCTTCATAAAAGTCTTCTATAAAAGTCTTCTATAAATGTCTCTATAAAGTCTTCTATAAATGTCTCTATGAACAAATGGAAAGAAAGCGAGAAGAATATAACCCCCCAACCTTCCCCCGCCCTCACAGTTTGAGCAATATCCTTGTCTTTAATGTCATAAAACAAAGTACTGTAGTTTTACAAAGTATTAAAATAATACACAACAACGTTTCGACCAAAAGGCAGTTATCAAGCAAAAGATAGAAGAGAAGTATAGAAATCCACTTCTGACACGGCATACAACATCATTGATAGAATCAGACAATACATTCCTAAGTAAGGCCGAAAATTAAAATAATTTCTTCACTTATGTTGTATCCTTTGCTTGATAAAGACATGTTAGTCGAAACGTTGATGTGTATTGTTATTGTATTTTGTTAAAACTACAGTACTTTGATTTTATGTGTTTCCTCATTGCTACATAGTTTTACTGTAGTCTTCCTATATCATTACTACATAGTTTTACTGCACAGTCTTCCTTATATCATTGCTACATAGTTTTACTGTAGTCTTCCTTATATCATTGCTAATAGTTTACTTAGTCTTCCCTTATACCATTGCTACATAGTTTTACTACAGTCTTCCCTTATATCATTGCTACATAGTTTTACTGTAGTCTTCCTTATATCATTACTACATAGTTTACAGCAGTCTTCCTCATATATCGTTGCCATGTTTTACTGCAGTCTTCCCTTATATCATTGCTACATAGTTTTACAGCAGTCTTCCCTTATATCATTGCTACATAGTTTTACTGTAGTCTTTCCTTATATCATTGCTACATAGTTTTACTGTAGTCTTCCCTTATATCATCATTGCTACATAGTTTTACTACAGTCTTCCTTATATCATTGCTACATAGTTTTACTGTAGTCTTCCCTTATATCATTGCTACATAGTTTTACTGTAGTCTTTCCTTATATCATTGCTACATAGTTTTACTGTAGTCTTCCCTTATATCATTGCTACATAGTTTTACTACAGTCTTCCCTTATATCATTGCTACATAGTTTTACTGCAGTCTTCCTTATATCATTGCTACATAGTTTTACTGTAGTCTTCCCTTATATCATTGCTAGTTTATTTCATCAGTCTTCCCTTATATCATTGTACATAGTTTTACTACAGTCTTCCTTATATCATTGCTACATAGTTTTACTGTAGTCTTCCCTTATATCATTGTACATAGTTTTACTACAGTCTTCCCTTATATCATTGTTCATAGTTTTACTAGTCTTCCCTTATATCATTGCTACATTGTTTTACTGCAGTCTTCCCTTATATCATTGCTACATAGTTTTACTGCAGTCTTCCTTATATCATTGCTACATAGTTTTACTGCAGTCTTCCCTTATATCATTGCTACATAGTTTTACTGTAGTCTTTCCTTATATCATTGCTACATAGTTTTACTGTAGTCTTCCTTATATCATTGCTACATAGTTTTACTACAGTCTTCCTTATATATCATTGTACATAGTTTTACTGTAGTCTTCCCTATATCATTGCTACATAGTTTTACTGTAGTCTTCTTATATCATTGCTACATAGTTTACTGTAGTCTTCTTATATCATTGCTACATAGTTTTACTGTAGTCTTCCTTATATCATTGCTACATAGTTTACTGTAGTCTTCCTTACATCATTGCTACATAGTTTTACTGTAGTCTTCCCTTATATAGATAATACTATGAACCAAAATAATGCATAAATAATATCCTGTGTTTCAACAATACTATCTTCTTCAGAGAACGTCACAGACTACTCCGCCACTCAGTAATAGCTCTAAACCAGCTGACCCGCACATATGTATCTCTCAACTTACTGTTTGATGTCGGCTATTTGTTTTTCAACATCTACTGGCTAAACTTGGACTGTGGATGCGATCTTCTCTCAAATTTCAACGATATTATGTGTTGTTTATCTGACGATTTTTCTTCCATTGTGGTGCGGCAGACTCCCAGTGGCAGTAAGTCAAACGTACTTGATAATACAGTGTCTACTAGAAGACTCATGGCAGAGTCAAACGTACTTGATAATACAGTGTTCACTAGAATAATGTTTACACATTTTGTTCTTCATCAGGAAAAATGGCCAAGAGGTATTTTTTTCTGTCAGGACATAAAGATATTTCACAACCTGAATAGTTTCTATGCAACTGCAGCATTAAATTCCACAGGCTCTATATTCCCTGACTTACACGCCTAGAAGGCTGTATTATAGGCAACAGAGATAGTTTTTCTGTCAGGGACATAAAGAAAATTCATAACCTGAAGAGTTTCACGACTGCAGCATTAAATCCACAATCTTATGTCTCTGACTACACTGCCTTTATGAAAGCAGTATTATAGACAGTAAAGGCAGTTTTTCTGTCAGGGACATAAAGAAAGTTTCATAACCTGAATGTTTTCATGGTGACTGCAGCATTAAATCCCGCAATCTCTATGTCTCCCCTGACTTACACCGCCCGATGAAAGCAGTATTATAGACAGTAAAGGCAGTTTTTCTGTCAGGACATAAAGAAAGTTTCATAACCTGAATGTTTTCTATGGTGACTGCAGCATTAAATCCACAACTCTATGTCTCCCTGACTTACACCGCCCGATGAAAGCAGTATTATAGACAGTAAAGGCAGTTTTTCTGGTCATTTTGTTTATTTTTACAGATACGAATATAATAAATATGTTTTATGTTCCAGGTGAACCAAATCGGTGAGGCTTTGGTCAATGCAAGCTGGGAAGGAAGATCACCAGACTTGCTACAAAAGGTAGTTTATCTGCTGTGACAGTTAACATGAATGTGACCTCAATATATTCATCATGACACAAGGGGTCATTGTCAAGACCTGAATATCACATCTACCAGTGGCGGCTCGTGATCATTTTTGTTGGTGAGGCCAGACAAAAATTTGCGGAAAAAATAATGATTTTGGGTTAGGTTATATTTTAATTCATAAAACAAATACACGTTAACCATTATTTTTGGTGGGCCGCCCCACTTGCCCTAATGACGAGCCGCCACTGACATCTACAAATATGTCGCGACACTTTATCCAAATATGACCTTGACATAATGTAATGACACTTGATCTGAATATGACCTTGACATATATGTCCCGACATTTGACCTAAATATCACCTTAACGTATGTGTCACTCATTTGACCTGAATATCACCTTGATATATCATATGTCCTAAAACTTGCCATGACTGTCACCGTGACATACATTTTATGACCTTTACCTTGAATATGATTGTATCTACCAATCCACAGCCAGACTAGAGCCCGGCTGTGACCAATCTCTACAATACTTTACTGTCTAAACCAGCGTTTCCCAAACTGGGGTCCTCGGACCACCGCGTGTCCGCGAGGTACTCAGAGGGGGTCCTCAAAGCGCTTGAAGAAATATTATGATCTTTCACATTTCAAACAGAAAAATAAATGTTTAAAACATGTATAAAAACAGTGGTAAACTAGTTCCGCTTCGAAATCAAAGGACCTGGACCAGACCAGAGTCTAAATATCTGACAGGACAAAATGAAAGATCATTTGAAATTTCCAGCAGTTTGAGAAATTGGAGCCAGCTTGATTCTTGGTATGGTGTAATAATAACTCCATCGCTAGAATATTTTCTTATATAGAAACGTCTGGGTGTCCGCGGTAGCAAAATATATTTAAAAGGAGGTCCGAGCGTAATACAAAGTTGTAGAACCGTTGGTCTAAACAGTATGGTAAAAGAAGAAGACACTAGTCAAATAATGATTGTTGATATTCCAGATTGGGCTTATAATAGCTCAGTGCTCTAGAGACAAGACAGGAATCAGTGTTTTCGGAATGTTTCTTCTAGAGTACTCTACTCTGATGTTGGTGAGTGCTTGTTTTTTAAAACTATCTTGTATAGATATTTTTGTGTTTGTAATGCATTTGAAAACAGATGTCTGCGAAAAATAATGAATATAAAATGGAACGAATTCAGGAAAAGTGATGAAATCAGAGATATGTCTGGTCAACCACTAGTGACAACTGTTATAAGAGAAGATGGAGATATGTTGGACACACCTTGCGGAGAAATGATCAACGAATATTAAAGCAGGCATTGAAGTGGGATGCAAAGGGTTCAAGAAAGAGAGTCGACCTAAGGAGACCCTGAAACGACTTTGCTGAGAGAGGCAGAAAATATCGGTCTCTGTTCCATGGAGGAGATTGAGCGAGTTGCCCAGGATAGAGCGGTATGGAAAAATTACTTGCAGGCCCTATGTAACGTATAACGATACGAGAGGAATTATTATTTATTATTAATGCAATAAAGCAGCGGTTCACAAACTTTGCATTACCACTGACCTCCTTTTAAATACATTTTGCTGCCGCCGACCGCGCAGAAGTTGATATATATATATATGAAAATGGACAGGAATGAATTATCTTTTTGTTACTGTAGTAAACAATGTTCTCAGACTGCAGGAAACTTCAAATCATCTTTCATTTTGTCCTGTCAGACATTTAGACTCCGGTTTGGTCCGGGTCCTTTGATTTCGCAGCGGAACTAGTTTACTACTGTTTTTATACATATTTAAGTCCGCTTGCCCAGCGTGTTCGTAGCGCGTTGGACTACTGGTGACTAGTCCTCTGTAAGTGCGAGTTCAACTCCGCGGACTGGCAGAAAAGCTACAAGTTCCCCAGATTTACGGTGTTCGTGGCACCGAGCCGAAGGGTTACGATGTTCATGGCACCGAGCCGAAGAGCTTTCAGCTCAAGTGCTTCTGGATCGGAAAAAAACACATATTTAAAAAATGTATATTCTGTTTGAAATGTCAAAGATCATAATATTTCTTTATTTCTTCATAATTCTTGATTGATTGATTTGATAGGACCACCATCATTGCACTTCGGTGAGTAACCATGTGTGCTCCTATCTCTTTCTTACATAGGAAGATCTCAGTTGTAGTACAAGAGCTTCCTAGCACCGGCGAGGATCCCCGGTGTAATTTTGAAGATATTTTTTAGGTAATTTTGTTTTAATCGTTTCTAATGAATTTTGCCCAGGCAGCGGTTTTCCAGCCTTCTCGATTTTGAACTGCAATGGTTTCTTTCACGTGCTCATATTGAACATGGGACCTACGTTTTATCGTTCGTCTCCGATAGGACTAGGAACTCGATCTCATCTAGAAGAAATTTCTAGAACAGACTTCTTGTACCATCATTTCTTCAGTCCTGTTTTGTCTCATTGGAGACACAGATCAGGGATCTCTGGGAAAGTATCCAGATGGCTCCACGAGGGAGCATACCTGGTACCTTTGGCACGAGAGACGAGCGCTTAGCCTCTACGTCACGGAGGCATCTTAAATAAAAATGGAAACATAAATCTAGATAGATAGAATAGTAGATAGATAGAATAGTAGATAGGATAGTAGATAGATAGAATAGTAGATAAATAGAATAGTAGATAGATAGGATAGTAGATAGATAGGATAGTAGATAGATAGGATAGTAGATAGATAGGATAGTAGATAGGATAGTAGATAGATAGAATAGTAGATAGATAGAATAGTAGATAGGATAGTAGATAGATAGAATAGTAGATAGATAGAATAGTAGATAGGATAGTAGATAGATAGGATAGTAGATAGATAGAATAGTAGATAGATAGAATAGTAGATAGATAGGATAGTAGATAGATAGGATAGTAGATAGATAGGATAGTAGATAGATAGAATAGTAGATAGATAGGATAGTAGATAGATAGGATAGTAGATAGATAGAATAGTAGATAGATAGAATAGTAGATAGGATAGTAGATAGATAGGATAGTAGATAGATAGAATAGTAGATAGGATAGTAGATAGATAGGATAGTAGATAGATAGGATAGTAGATAGATAGGATAGTAGATAGGATAGAATAGTAGATAGGATAGTAGATAGATAGAATAGTAGATAGATAGAATAGTAGATATGTTGTAGGGCGCCCCTTCTCGTGGGGTGGGGGTGGTGGCGACAGTTTGTAGTAGTATAGTGGTTCCTTTCTTTTACCCCTCCGATGCGTACATACATACATACGGACATTAGAGTCAAATTATATCCTCTATTGGATATAACACTGGCTGACGTCTGTTTCTTTCAATGACCAGACATATTGAATTGATGTAATTGGCGAGCCAAAGTATCAGGTAGTTCCATATTATATATATTATATTATATTTTATAGAGAGTCTAGATTCCAATCCTTATGATCCGATATACCTGTTCCAGTTTATAGCTGTGCATTCTTCTTGTGTTACATTTTATCTTGCCACTTATTCTCTCCTATGTATATTCGTCCTGTCATACGTTCCTTCTTGTGTATCTTTCATTCTTCCCTTTCCTGGCGGTCGTATTCCACTTGGTGTTTCATTTTTATATTCATATAGATGGTCCTCTGTTAGATTTATTATTCCATAGTAGTTAAAACAGTATTTCCTTTCCGGGACAATACAAACAACATAGTGGACAACTATGACTCAGTTGCAGATTCATATATTTATTGATGTTTCACAAATATATATACAGAACACGTCCGTTCGTCTTCATGTGTTTCGTTTGTCTCTCTATATTTACTAATTCGTTACTAACTCGTCACTATTTTACTACACAAAAACGTCGTGTCTTGTAGTTATGTGTTGCACTTCTGCATAGAGAGTACAACAAATAGTCTCAACTATTAAATAATCTAATTATACTACTCTAACTATCTGGCTAACTGTCCATTCCTCCCTGCCATCTGGGAACTATGAACCCTGGAGACCTCGCCGTCGCCCCGACGGCGAACTCTAACAAAATCGCACAGGCAGTGTTCAATAGGGTGATTAGAGTGGTGAGAGCTGAAAGGGAACAAGTCACCTCACGTGATAAACGTGGCTCCACAACAACTAACTATAACAGCCAACCATGGTCGAAAAGAAAAGAAAATCCTGACGGGATCTCAGGATGACCCAAGTTGAATGAGCAAATGGGAACTAGTCACCACACGTCGTTGAACGTGACTCATCAACTGGTCATAGGTGACCATGGTTAACAACAACAGTAAACCCTCTGTGCTCTTGTGCTGAAACCATAGTAATAGAAATTAATCAGCATTATATTAATTAATCTGGAAAATATGCGCCTATGATTCCGACGGCGACCCAACAGCATAACACTTGGCCAACGTGAGGTGGCTGTACTGTGACATCCATTCCTCACATGAGGTAGTATGGGTTTGATGGCAGCGTGCATCAGTATGTCTCTAACACTATGTCTTTCTTGGATGTCAGAGTCTTGTCACACTATCTGAAATCTCAAACAAAAGAACTAGTTACAAATCGAAACAAAAGGAAAAACATATATATAACGTTAAACTTTTCACGTTATATGTCCTCGACGAGATAATATCAACCAACCCCAAGCCCAGGGAAATTATAAACTCCCAAGATTTAACATATGACCAACGAATATGGAACAACTTATATATGATGCCTAATAGCCAACATCATATATTAATATTAACCAACCCCAATCCCGGGGCATAAATAATCCAAGAATCCAAAATACTCGGATCGACATCATATAACCATATCTAGCAACGTACGGTGAAAAGTTAATGTCTGCCATCAACATCAACCGACCTCAAATATCCCCACCATTATCAAATATCAAATAATTAATGTTTGCCATCAACATCAACCGACCTCTGTGAGGTAATTATTAAATATCTCCCACCATTTGGGAGTGACCAAAAAATATCACATCTAATCACAAAGTAATCAATTAAAGCATCCGACATGTGGATCCCCATTATAAAATTACTCCAAATACGCAAAATATATTCAATTCAACACAATATATCCACATTGAGGTATTAAAATCACCCAACAATCTCAAGTGGACCCAAACAATATCCAATATTTGGTTCCCAATCAAATAACCCCCATCAATGAAATATTACCATTCATCCAAAAACCCCCAAGGAATCCACCAAGTTCCCGAATGATTTTGGAGTTCCCATCCCAGGACCGTAAGAAAGGCAATACAATGCAGCTTTCCAATGACCCAAACAAAAACCTCAATAATCACTTTATGTGATTTAAAATGGATCCTGCCAGATCCATGACGATCTATCGTTATAATCCCCCAGAATGTAGACAGCAATTCAAATATTTCCTTGATCTGGTTCAACCTCACCTTCGACATCAGGCCTGTTTTGGAACGGTGGGTTCCTGTATATTTGTGGAAATCGCCAAAATCACGGTTGTCATCATGATCAACCGCCTTCCCCACGGACTGTCCCTGGGGTTACATTAGTGATAGTATCATCTGTGCCATCCCCACAATGTATACCCTGAAGGATATTGTTAAGGACAACATAGACCCCCAACAATAAATAGAGCAAGCCAGGACTAAACCGTAGTTCGTAGAACGAAAGAGTTAATTCTTTCAAACAATGCTGATAGCAGCACAGGGCATCAGCGCCAAGAAATAGTATAAGGAACCCAATCACCACAGTATTCCATCGCAACCGCTTGGTCATAGAATGGACAGAATACTTCCCCCAAAATGACGCATTGTTTATGTTATCAAGGAACTTCCGTTCAAATTGCACATCTTTTTGCACATCAGAACCAGATCGTACTGGATCTGATGTTGACCAAATTTTAAAATCAAAACTAACATTGCAGTTCATATTTAGCTCATAATCTGAGTTTCGGATTGGCATCTGTCCTATACATTTTCGAACTTATTGGTAGTGAGGTGCATTTATTTTCACCACCACTCTCTACTGGGGGGTTAACACTAGCAGTATGCACGTAGGCACACTCACTGGATCCTGAGACCTTTATATCGTCATTGTTGAACTCAGCCACTGGGATCTCAATTACTCGTGTTGTCGATTTTGACGTGTCCTTGGACGGAGACACTGGCAGTCGACTAGATTCTTGTACAGGCGGATCCCTAACCTGTTCCTGTTGTAAATGATCAGTAGGGTCTAATCTAAAGATAGACTTAGGCCACTTTGCTTTTCTCCGTACTCTTTCGGAATGAATGCTACAGGCAGCACCCTTGAATTGAAACATCCGCCCCTTACTATTGTGGCCCACCAACGCTTGTTTACAATTTTTCGAATTAACCTGTACTCTTTTATAACTTCCTCGCCGTTTTACTTTTGTTTGAACATTGTTAGTATCCTTAAAACCTGATGTATTAATCTTGCAACCTGTACGAGTTGCCTTCGCGCTCATAGATTCAATGCCATGTGTCCCATGAGGATAAAGTATACGATTTACATTGCGTTTTAATCTTGAGTGGTGAACATGAACAATATCCACATGTTCTATTGGTTGTTCTTTGTCGTGGATGACCTTTCCAGAAGGCGGCGATAAACTGCTATGTGCAACTCTCAATTCCTCCCCGGAATCACTAATGACTTTCTTAATGTCAGTCTCTTCATGTTCATGTATATTATTCTCCAATGCACACTGATTATCCTCTATTATATCCCGCACTACAATTGCCCCACAGATGAGGGACTCATTCACCATCTGGATTTCCTGTAATTTTACTTCCACTATCAAGGGAGGGTCTGTTAAGACATACAGCTCATCATCGGACCAATCGACAACGGATTCGACTGTACTGGTAATTTGAGAAGTAACCACTTCTACACAAGAAAACTGTAATAAGAAGTTAGGTTCTTCACATGCCACATCGTCGGAAGATATCAAAGCAATAGGCTTAATATCGGAGCAATCCATAACAGATCCCATTGCATCGCCATCCTGCGAATCAACTTCTTCCATCCGTGAAAAATGCAATAAATTTGGCTCTGCATTTGAATATGTCTGGTCATTGAAAGAAACAGACGTCAGTCAAATTATATCCTCTATTGGATATAACACTGGCTGACGTCTGTTTCTTTCAATGACCAGACATATTGAATTGATGTAATTGGCGAGCCAAAGTATCAGGTAGTTCCATATTATATATATTATATTATATTTTATAGAGAGTCTAGATTCCAATCCTTATGATCCGATATACCTGTTCCAGTTTATAGCTGTGCATTCTTCTTGTGTTACATTTTATCTTGCCACTTATTCTCTCCTATGTATATTCGTCCTGTCATACGTTCCTTCTTGTGTATCTTTCATTCTTCCCTTTCCTGGCGGTCGTATTCCACTTGGTGTTTCATTTTTATATTCATATAGATGGTCCTCTGTTAGATTTATTATTCCATAGTAGTTAAAACAGTATTTCCTTTCCGGGACAATACAAACAACATAGTGGACAACTATGACTCAGTTGCAGATTCATATATTTATTGATGTTTCACAAATATATATACAGAACACGTCCGTTCGTCTTCATGTGTTTCGTTTGTCTCTCTATATTTACTAATTCGTTACTAACTCGTCACTATTTTACTACACAAAACGTCGTGTCTTGTAGTTATGTGTTGCACTTCTGCATAGAGAGTACAACACATAGTCTCAACTATTAAATAATCTAATTATACTACTCTAACTATCTGGCTAACTGTCCATTCCTCCGCTGCCATCTGGGGAACTATGACAGATAGATAGGATAGTAGATAGATAGGATAGTAGATAGATAGGATAGTAGATAGATAGGATAGTAGATAGGATAGTAGATAGATATAATAGTAGATAGATAGAATAGTAGATAGGATAGTAGATAGATAGAATAGTAGATAGATAGAATAGTAGATAGGATAGTAGATAGATAGGATAGTAGATAGATAGAATAGTAGATAGATAGAATAGTAGATAGATAGGATAGTAGATAGATAGGATAGTAGATAGGATAGAATAGTAGATATGATAGTAGATAGATAGAATAGTAGATATATAGAATAGTAGATAGATAGGATAGTAGATAGATAGGATAGTAGATAGATAGGATAGTAGATAGATAGGATAGTAGATAGATAGAATAGTAGATAGATAGAATAGTAGATAGGATAGTAGATAGATAGAATAGTAGATAGATAGAATAGTAGATAGGATAGTAGATAGATAGGATAGTAGATAGATAGAATAGTAGATAGATAGAATAGTAGATAGATAGGATAGTAGATAGGATAGAATAGTAGATAGGATAGTAGATAGATAGGATAGTAGATAGATGGGATAGTAGATAGGATAGTAGATAGATAGTAGATAGATAGGATAGTAGATAGATAGGATAGTAGATAGATAGGATAGTAGATAGATAGGATAGTAGATAGATAGGATAGTAGATAGATAGGATAGTAGATAGATAGGATGGATGGATAGAAAGTAGATTGGATGAATGGATAGATAGTAGATGGATAGATAGTAGATAGATGGATGGATGGTTAGATAGTAGATAGATGGATGGATGGTTAGATAGTAGATAGATGGATGGATGGTTAGATAGTAGATAGATGGATGGATGGTTAGATAGTAGATAGATGGATGGATGGTTAGATAGTAGATAGATGTGTTGTAGTGTGGACATGGAGTATCATTGTTATAGTTTGTTACATGTTCATTGTTAGTGGTTTCTTTGGCGGTTTGGCGCTAGCTGGAGACAAGATGTTGTCTTGATATTATCCTTAGTGATAACGACGATGGTACAGAGCACAATAATAGGACAAACTCTATCGTGACGACTTCATATTCATTTATTAAGTGATGTTACTTCATGTGGTCAGACAAAACACGTCCGATTCTCTCAAGTGTTTATGTCGTTCTCCCTATGTTTACTAACGTTGCTACGTCGTCACTACACAACTACGTCGATTAGTTTTACTACGTCAGGTCTCGTTTAGTGTTGCCATACTGCTTATAGTGGACAGATGCAGATTTAGTGCGCAAAACATTACAGACAACTAATAAAATATCTAAATATCTACAAACTCACACTAAAGCTAACTGTCTGGTTCATCAGCTGCCACCTGGAGGGAGGCTGGCTTCTACAGATGGATGGATGGTTAGATAGTAGATAGATGGATGGACGGATGGATGAATGGATAGATGGATGGATAGATAGATAGATAGATGGATAGTAGATAGATAGATGGATTGATAGTAGATAGATGGATGGATAGATAGTAGATGGATGGACGGATAGATAGTAGATGGATGGATAGATAGATGGATGGACGGATGGATGGATGGACAGATGGATGGATAGATAGTAATTAGATGGATGGATATATAGTAGATAGATGGATGGATGGATAGTAGATAGATGGATGGATAGTTAGTAGATGGATGGATAGTAGATTGATGGACAGATAGTAGATGGACGGATGGATAGATAGTAGATAGACGGATGGATAGATAGTAGATAGACGGATGGATAGATAGTAGATAGACGGATGGATAGATAGTAGATAGGCGGATGGATAGATAGTAGATAGACGGATGGATCGATAGTAGATAGACGGATGGATAGATAGTAGATAGACGGATGGATAGATAGTAGATAGACGGATGGATAGATAGTAGATAGATGGATGGATAGATAGAAAGGATGAAGACTCACTTATTAACTTCCTATATTTCAGATTGCAAGCCTTGTTGCTACCTACGGCCTGGTCGTAATTCAGTTTCGTATGGAGACTTCAAACCCATCCCAGCCTGTAATACATTACAATGTGACCCCTATTCTATGATGAGAACAAGGAGTTTTGGTAAGAACCCCAGGGGAAGCAACAAATATGATCAACAATTAGACCGTAATACACAGATAGAACATAACACAACAAGGGCGGCTCATCTAGCCCTAGAACGCAAATTAAAGCTCCCATCTCTACGCTTAACGGCAAGAGTGGACAGCCAACTACATCTTCCACCTGGGAATAGACAATAGACAGTGCACAAGTATCAAGAACTTCCGAAAAAAACAGATTGACAAACACAGGATTCGAACCACTTACCCTTAGTTCTTACGACACCCATTGCCTAGCCTAGCAATACGAACTTTCTTACGACACCCATTGCCTAGCCTAGCAATACGAGCTTTCTTACGACACCCATTGCCTAGCCTAGCAATACGAGCTTTCTTACGACACCCATTGCCTAGCCTAGCAATACGAACGTTCTTACGAACACAACCATCGAGCCATATTCTATGACAGTCTTACAGTATAAAGTGTCTAGCACACAACGCTTCCATGACAGTCTTACAGTATAAAGTGTCTAGCACACAACGCTTCCAGGACAGTGTACAGTATAAAGTGTCTGGCACACAACGCTTCCAGGACAGTGTACAGTATAAAGTGTCTGGCACACAACGCTTCCAGGACAGTGTGCAGTATAAAGTGTCTGGCACACAACGCTTCCAGGACAGTGTACAGTATAAAGTGTCTGGCACACAACGCTTCCAGGACAGTGTACAGTATAAAGTGTCTGGCACACAACGCTTCCAGGACAGTCTTACAGTATAAAGTGTCTGGCACACAACGCTTCCAGGACAGTGTGCAGTATAAAGTGTCTGGCACACAACGCTTCCAGGACAGTGTACAGTATAAAGTGTCTGGCACACAACGCTTCCAGGACAGTGTCAGTACAAAGTGTCTGGCACACAACGCTTCCAGGACAGTGTGCAGTATAAAGTGTCTGGCACACAACGCTTCCAGGACAGTGTACAGTATAAAGTGTCTGGCACACAACGCTTCCAGGACAGTGTGCAGTATAAAGTGTCTGGCACACAACGCTTCCAGGACAGTGTACAGTATAAAGTGTCTGGCACACAACGCTTCCAGGACAGTGTACAGTATAAAGTGTCTGGCACACAACGCTTCCAGGACAGTGTGCAGTATAAAGTGTCTGGCACACAACGCTTCCAGGACAGTGTACAGTATAAAGTCTCTGATTGACATTTGTGAGCTCGGAGACCTCCCGGTATGACCCGTCATATCTGATACCATCTCTCTCTCTCTCTTTGCCTTTTTACCCCGGGTTGGGGCATAGGCCCTAACCAACTCATGCCAAGTCTTCCTATCTCTAGCTATCTCCTGCAGCTTCCTCCAGCTCTTCTTTATTTTGATCTCCAAATCTCGTCTCCATGTATTTCTCGGCCTCCTCTTCTTTCGCTGCCCTTGCGCTTCCAGGCAAGGACCCTTCTTGTTATATTCCCCTCCGGTTTTCGCAAAGCGTGTCCTATCCAGCGCCTTTTTTTAACCTATTCGTTCCCTGGAATCTGTCTTGTTCTCTCCATAAGTTCCTCATTTGTGACCCTATCATACCATCTTATTCCTCTATTCTGCGCAGACACCAGTTGATGAATGTTTGCAATTTATGCGCTATTATCTGATACCATGCTATAATATAACTCCAGATGTGGTACTTGAAAGTGTAGGTTTTCTGTTCGTTTCATTGATTGATTAAACCATGATCATTGCACTTCATCGGGACGCAGTGTGTGCTTCGGGTCTCTTTCTTACACAGGAAGACCTCAGCGGCAGTACACAAACTCAGTAGCTTCGGTCACCTGTGTGGTTCCCGGTCCGCAAGAGAAGCAAAAGGGTAATACCCTGCAATCTACAATGCATGTCATAAGAGGCAACTGATGTAGGCCTTAGGGAAGCTACCCTAGTAAATAAAGCGTCGCAGAAATCGGATGTGCTGGCCTACTTGTAGGCGCATAACTGGCACAACGTACAATTGCTCTTAGGCTCAGATCACATTCAAATCACACAGAGTGGTTGACGAGTGGTTGATATGGAGCGTTCAAAGAAGAAGAAGGTAGTTTCTGCGACATTCCTCGATCTAACTTTGAATATGGCCAACATTTTTGTAGAAATTTTACTTGATTTTACAGACTATTTCTAGCAATTTTCAACTCTCAATTGTTCTTCTACATGTTCAACTTGAACGAGGGACCTACATTTTCTCTGGCGTAGAGGTTAGATGCTGGCCTCTGGTTCCAAAGGTAATCAGTTCGCTACCTCGTGGAGTCATCGAGATATTTTTCCAAGAGATCCCTGATCACAGTGAAAAAGGAAAAAAAGAACCCTTTCATACCTTGTGGTATATAGGTCAATACAGTGTTAGGCCTGTATTATTCATTGACCGTCGGCACTCGATGGGTGATGTGGTCAGCATCACGCCGGCCGCCTTTACTTTCCCAGAGCATGTCTGGTACCCAGTTGAGGCTGGGTCGACCTGAGAGCCGTCACGGTCGGGAAAAATCCCACGCGCATTGCGAGAGCTGAACCCAGAGCACCAGCCTTGAGAAGCGAGTTCACTAACAACTACGCTACAGCGGCTCTCCAATCACAGTGAAGGTAAGATCGAATACCTAGCCCTATCGGAGATGGACGATAAAACGTATGTCCTTGTTCAATTTGAGCACGTAAAAGAAACCCTTCATTTCCTTTTCTATTATAAATTATTCTTTGATGTCAAGTTTCAAATATATTACACTAAATAAATTTGATAAATGAGATAAATTTGAAATGCAGTGCCTACGAAAAGTTACCAACAACACCAGAAAAGACAGTCATCAGCATAAGAAAGAAAGCTGGCACAGAACCTTGCTTGAATTATATTGAGAAACAAAGAATGAAGTGGTTTGACCATTTAATAAGAATGCATCCAAACTTCACTGTACACAGAGTCTTCTGCAACAGAACATCAGGAAAGAAGGCGAGAGAAAGACCACGGAAAAGATGGTTCGATGGTATTTCACAATTCTGTCACAGAGCAGACATACCAATCACCAAAGCCACCAGAACAGCGAAAGACAGAAACAGAAAACCATGACACTGGGCCACCATCATCACCACACACAGAGCAGGTGTGACGACAAATAAAGAGGAACCACACAGCGCATAACAAACACTTTAGGCCAAAGCTGGTATCGAACCACAAAATTTCCAAGATATGTGGTCACTGTGTTTTCAGCTTTGCTATCCAGGATCCTGTATATTTGTCTGACCTGTGTGATGCTTGGGCTCACAAGGGGAGCAAAGAATAATAACACAGTGACCTACAAGGCATGTCATAAAAGGCAACTAAGGTAGAGGACTAGAGAAGATACCTAGTAAATAAAAAGCGTCGCAGAAATCAGATGTGCTGGGCTACTTGTAGGTGCATAACTGGCACAACATACAATTGCCCTTAGGCTCGGATCATATCAAATCACAAAGTGTGGTTTAACAAGTAGTCGACATGGAGTGTTCACAGAAGTAGTATATTTGACACAAACATTACTCAGGAATATACACTACAGAAAAGTGGAAAATCATTTCTGATCACAAAAACTAGTTATTGTCTATTCCCAGGTGGAAGATGTAGTTGGCTGTCTACTCTGCCGTAAGGTAGGGATGGGAGCTTTAATTTGCGTTCTAGGGCTAGATGAGTTGCCCTTGTTGTGTTGTATCCGGGTTTATTTAGTGTGGTCTTGATATTGTCTATCCATCTTTTCTTAGTCTTCCTTAGCTCTAGTACCCGATCTCTTTTATTGTATGCTGTTATTGGTGGTTGGTTGTATTTCACTCTCATTAAATGTCCAAACCACTGCATTTGTTCTTCATGTATTCGTGCATGAACTAGTAACAACAACAACAAAATTTTAAACAATGAACAATGCTATTTGAAACAAATATATTTATGAAAAACATTTTAAAAATGTGTACAGATACACTAGTGAACAAGTTAAATTTATATGAAATATAGTCACAAAATAAATAATAAACTGGCTATGCCAGATGGTGGATAGTGAGGAGGAGTCACAGAGTCTCAATAGTTATGGTCTCTCTCGCGATCAACCTGCCAGACAATGCCCAGACCTCCCATAAATTCTATTTATGTGGAAATCTGATTCATGCAGCCTTAGCATTGGTGTGTTTTCGTCACATCTTCAGCACCATTTGGAGCTCTGTGCTTATCCTTCGCGATGTGTCGGTTTCAGCCAGCATTTACTCGGTTCGCTCTCCGTTCTGTAGCCATCTAGTGTTTACAGTGTGGGGTAGCTAGCCCCACCCCATCCTCCTTAGTCGCCTTCGACATGTGGGCAGGTAACAGTGGTTCTATTATTTACACCCAATTTGGAACCCCGGTAACCACTGCATGAATAGTTATGGTCTCAACACTCACGACAGTATTCAGAGGATCTCTGTAATAGAGACAATGGTTAGTCATGGACCAGTATGATCACTGCCAGGAAAGAAAGCAATGGCAGACTACCTTCCAAGAAAATGCCTAAACACGTAATGACAAAGTACTGTAGTTTTACAAAACACAAAAACAATGACAATACACAGCAAATATAAAGGCCTTTTGCTCAAAACGTTGCTGTGTACTGTCACTGTTTTTGTAAAACTACAGTACTTTGTTATTACGTGTTTCGCCATTCTACATAGTTTTACTAGTCTACACCAAGAAAATCCAAACAGTAAAATGAAAATATGATGGCTGTAGAGGCGGAACATCTGGCCTATGAGAGAGATAAATTCCAAATGACTGTTGGGGTGGCAAAGTTCTGCTCATAACAAGCTAATTGCTGATGATGATGTCTGCTGGTATAATTGTTACTGATCAACTGCTTATACCTCTTGCCAAAAAAAACCCAAATATGACTATTAAACATACATGCATACACAAACGTATTATTACCATATGAGAGTCTCTGTGGTTGAGTGGTTAGACTGTTCCTTTGCGTTCTGAATGTTATGGGTTCAAATCCGGATGGTATCTTTCTGTTCATGAGTTAAATTTTTCTAGAGATCTCTAGGAATATTGCTGGAGCTACGGAGTTTGTGCGTTGTATATTAATCGCTGTGATCATGCTGCTTTCATTACCAAGCAAATTTCTAACTAAGGTTATCCTAGATGCTGTATGGATCAGAGATATGGTAAACAAGTACCAAAACAGACAGTTGCATAAGAAGCTTCTTTATGTTATGTTATACGATCGACGTCATGGCACAATTAGGCATTGCCATACGTGATCCATCCTTTGTTGCAGCAGCCATCTCAAAGTTCACTTTCTCACCGTACCCATGAGAAGTTGATTAGTATATCTTCTCTTTCTACCACGAAGACGACACTGTGTAGCATGTTTAAACTGATCTTCTAATTCTCGAAATTGGTCCAGTGTCTGAGACTTCCCCATATCACATAAAAGACTGTGCATCGTATTGATGACATCGGCTCTGTCCATACACCTGCCCGCTTGAGTCGGGGCATTGTTTGCAAGAAAGTCAGCTTTGAGGGTAGATGTCTCAGAAGACTGTGCATCGTATTGATGACATCGGCTCTGTCCATACACCTGCCCGCTTGAGTCGGGGCATTGTTTGCAAGAAAGTCAGCTTTGAGGGTAGATGTCTCAAAAGACTGTGCATCGTATTGATGACATCGGCTCTGTCCATACACCTGCCGGCTTGAGTCGGGGCATTGTTTGTAAGAAAGTCAGCTTTGAGGGTAGATGTCTCAGAAGACTGTGCATCGTATTGATGACATCGGCTCTGTCCATACTCCTGCCCGCTTGAGTCGGGGCATTGTTTGTAAGAAAGTCAGCTTTGAGGGTAGATGTCTCAGAAGACTGTGCATCGTATTGATGACATCGGCTCTGTCCATACACCTGCCCGCTTGAGTCGGGGCATTGTTTGCAAGAAAGTCAGCTTTGAGGGTAGATGTCTCAAAAGACTGTGCATCGTATTGATGACATCGGCTCTGTCCATACACCTGCCGGCTTGAGTCGGGGCATTGTTTGTAAGAAAGTCAGCTTTGAGGGTAGATGTCTCAGAAGACTGTGCATCGTATTGATGACATCGGCTCTGTCCATACTTCTGCCCGCTTAGTGGAGCATTGTTTGTAAGAAAGTCAGCTTTGAGGGTAGATGTCTCAGAAGACTGTGCATCGTATTGATGACATCGGCTCTGTCCATACACCTGCCCGCTGAGTCGGGCATTGTTTCAAGAAAGTCAGCTTTGAGGGTAGATGTCTCAGAAGACTGTGCATCGTATTGATGACATCGGCTCTGTCCATACTTCTGCCCGCATGAGTCGGGCATTGTTTGTAAGAAAGTCAGCTTTGAGGGTAGATGTCTCAGAAGACTGTGCATCGTATTGATGACATCGGCTCTGTCCATACTTCTGCCGCTTGAGTCGGGGCATTGTTTGCAAGAAAGTCAGCTTTGAGGGTAGATGTCTCAGAAGACTGTGCATCGTATTGATGACATCGGCTCTGTCCATACTTCTGCCCGCTGAGTCGGGCATTGTTTGTAAGAAAGTCAGCTTTGAGGGTAGATGTCTCAGAAGAATTCTACAAATTTGTTGGGATAAAATAATTACTTTTTTTCTTTCGTCCGCTTTCAACTCAGGAGTTCCATCTCTGCTGAAACTGATTTTTGCGTGAAAATCTGTTTTTCCAATTCTTACAATGGCAGCAGCGTGCACATTGTAAATTACTTACACTGGCAGCCGTGTGCTCAATGTACTCGTAATTAGTATTCCCTTGCCATACAGGCAGATTTTCTCCGACTTCAGAGGTACTCACGTTATCGTCCTGAGTAAGACCAGGACTCGAACAAATGCCGGACAGTAGGTTCGAACCCGAGCATAGGCGTCTCACAGCTAGAGCCGAGCTACTATCAACTACTTAGGCAGTCCCGAAATAATACCTAATACTGAGATCACCCAACGCATGGACACCAACATAATCAGCTAGGAAATAAAAAAAACTAAGAAGGCAGTAGTTGGGACATACATTAAAAATACAGAAGACCAAACACCCACATGTGGCTTTGAAAATAAATCCATGAAGCACAAGGGTAAGAAGACCTAGAGAAACATGTAGATAAACCGTAGACAAGAGGGGGGAACGACCTGTAATGAGCTAGCTGACTTGCTTAAGACAGATCTGGTTGGAAGAATGTTGTTGATGCCAAAGAAGAAATATAAATATACATAATTTAGGATTCCGAATACAAATAACTTAAGATATGCTGACGATAGTGTTACTGTCAATATAGCAAAAAGGGATAGAGAAATTAATAATGGAAGTGCAAGAGAAAAGCAATAAAACAAAATCTTTGTCTCAATGTGGCAAAAACCAAAAATAATGACAACTGATATAAAAAAGCATCACAAAGGATATTTATATCAAAGGAGGAAAGTAGAAAATGTGAACAGTTTTGAATATCTTGGTTCACTACTAACAACAGATGGAAATGGGATGAAGGAAATTAAAAGCAGAACAAACATGGCTTTACAATAAATTAAACAAATAAAAACAGTAATGGAACGGAACTGATAGGAAAACATAGATCAGAATACTAAGAGTATGCATATTCCTAGTGGCAACATATGGCTGTGAAATATGGATATTTAATAAGGCTGTGGAAGAGTATATATAAGCTATTGAATACAAGTGTTACAGAAGAGTCCTTCATATATAATGAACAGAGAAGAGAATAAATAGATTTATTCAGAATTGTAGTAGTGTGCCAGGACCGGGCACAACCGTCCCTCAACCCCAGGTAGTAGCCAACAGACTAGACAGGTAGTTTAGGTAGTTTAGATAGATAAGTTTGTAGAAATGCATAAGTAGAGACTGTAGTGTTTGCACACCAAATCTGCTCACTATGAGCAGTAGCAACACTAGAACGAGACATTGACGTAGTGAAACTAGTTGACCTAGATTTGTTAGTACTGCTTAGCGACGTAGTGACAACATAGAGAGACAAACATAAACAGTGGACATGGATAGATGTGTTTGTGTGTTGTCCGCACTTGTAACATCAAAATAAACATGTATATATGAATACACCATAGTCGTTGAATATATTGTGGTCGTATGAAAGCCATGTGGAAAGAAAGGAGCCACCATCAATAAGGAACAACATCAATTTAGTAAATAATTATATATATAACAACCCAAGGAAATGACTACCTGGAACAACAATCATGTATTCGTCAGAAAACTAGCTACCCAAAAGCAGCAAAAAGAGGAAACTACAACAGAATGAACACAAAATCAAAGAAAACTGACTGATGCTACAAATTAGAAAACTGAAGTATTTTGGACATATAAAAGGAGATGAAGGGTTGGAGAAGGCCATTATGAAAGGGGCAACTGGCAAAGAGAAGAAGACCACAGAGAAGATGAATCACGATGTAACTGATGATTTGAACAAGACAACCGCAGAGACGGGACATCTGGCCTATGAGAGAGATAGAGATTCCAAAGGACTGTTAGAGTGGCAAAGTCCTACTCAGGACAAGCTATTTGATGATGACTATAAATAATTCATGATTCCCTTATACAAATGTATTTATTTAAGAATCCCTCACAAAAATGTCAATAATTTAGATGATATAATATAGACGATGCACATATTTGAAAGAGTCCCATATAAAGGACTTTTTAATTTATAATATATATCAGAAAATCAGGTTTAGGTTCGATTGTCTGTTTCTGAGAAAATACTGATAAACAGCTAGAGGGCTAGATATTAGTGGTCTCTGTAGGTAAGGGGTTAAACCGTAGCCTTGCTCTCCAGAGGTTGTGGTTTCGAATCTGGACCGCACCGTTCAGGTGTGCATTTTTTTCAGAGGCCACATGGATTGTTGCAGGAGCTATGGAGTTCTTTCAATACTCTTGGAGGTGGCTTGCCTCTCTGGGATATATGGGGTAAAATGTAAAACCAGGGGGAAATTAAGTAATTCCTTCGGATTTAGGCATTAGCGGTTTTTTTCATCGTCAAGTCATCAGTTTTAGTTAAGTGGGGGTACGATGAAAACATTGTACCAGGTTTTACCCCATATGGCTCAGTCCTCTCTGCAGAAATGGCCTACCACCTGCCGAGAGTATTGCACAAAGCATGAACTCTGTAGCTCCAGCAACAATCCTAGCGGTCTCTGGGTAAAAAATGCACTCATGAACAGAACGGTGGGGTCTGAATTCGAATCCATGACCTTCGACTCAGAAGGCAAGGGCTTTACCACTTAGCCACAGGTTCAGTTCCAGTTTGAAATATCTTCATTGCACTCCGGATATATCCATAAAAGTAAAGGAACCCTTTTTCATACTGTGAGGTATATTGAGGAATACGGTGGTTATGCTCATATTTATTTAAACCATCGGCACATAATAGATGTTGTGTCAATAACATGCCGACTGCTTTTACTAAACATACTTTTTCTGGTAACTAACTGAGGCTGGTTCGATCTTACAGCTGTTACGGTCAGATAAATATTAAATGCCAACTGGGAAATTAAACCCAGATCCTATTTTTAAGAAGCGAGTTCATTAAGAACTACGCTACTGCTGCTCTCCGGACATGCCCATAAGTGTTCTAATCTCCTTTGCAATATCTCCAACAACTAACCGACTCAATTGGATGTTGATTGATGAACCTAATCACACACCTGTTGTGCTGCTCTTTTCTGGATACTCCAATCTTCAATCCTAGCTCTTGCAATCTAACAGTTGATGTGGATACTTCAATCTTCAATCCTAGCTCTTGCAATCTAACAGTTGATGAGGATACTTCAATCCTAGCTCTTGCAATCTAACAGTTGATAGATACTCATCTTCAATCCTATCTTGCAATCTAACAGTTGATGGATACTTCACTCAATCTAGCCTGCATTAACAGTTGATGTGATATAATCTTCAACTAGCTCTGAATCTAACAGTGATAGATATCAACTCAATCCTAGCTCTTGCAATCTAACAGTTGATGTGATACTCAATCTTCAATCCTAGCTCTTGCAACTAACAGTGATGTGATACTCCAATCTTCAATCAGCTCTTGCATATCTCCAACAGTTGATGTGGATACTTCAATCCTAGCTCTTGCAATCTAACAGTTGATGTGGATACTTCAATCTTCAATCCTAGCTCTTGCAATCTAACAGTTGATGTGGATACTCCAATCTTCAATCCTAGCTCTTGCAATCTAACAGTTGATGTGGATACTCCAATCTTCAATCCTAGCTCTTGCAATCTAACAGTTGATGAGGATACTCCAATCTTCAATCCTAGCTCTTGCAATCTAACAGTTGATGAGGATACAATCTTCAATCTACTGCAATCCATATGTAACAATAGCTTGCAATCTAACAGTTGATGTGGATACTCCAATCTTCAATCCTAGCTCTTGCAATCTAACAGTTGATGTGGATACTCCAATCTTCAATCCTAGCTCTTGCAATCTAACAGTTGATGTGGATACTCCAATCTTCAATCCTAGCTCTTGCAATCTAACAGTTGATGTGGATATCCAATCTCAATCCTAGCTCTGCAATCTAACAGTTGATAGATCCAATCTTCAATCTAGCCTGCAATCTAACAGTTGATGTGGATACTTCAATCTTCAATCCTAGCTCTTGCAATCTAACAGTTGATGTGGATACTCCAATCTTCAATCCTAGCTCTTGCAATCTAACAGTTGATGTGGATACTCCAATCTTCAATCCTAGCTCTTGCAATCTAACAGTTGATGTGGCTACTCCAATCTTCAATCCTAGCTCTTGCAATCTAACAGTTGATGTAGATTTGTTCGATGGAAGTCCACTTTGCAGACACACTCTATAAGAGTGTACATAATGTCAGATCTCATCAACCATAAGGCTAGCTACCATAGTAAATAAATAGCTGGTTGAAACCGAACACGCCACCGATGGATAAGCACCTGAGCTCCAACTAGTACTGAATATTTGTGCACTTACACCCGTTCTTGGTGTTTGGCTGTTTATATATCACATTAGAATGATAGAAACGGACGAAAAGAACGATCGAGAGAAGAAGATATCTTCCCGTACCCGTCGTAACCGAAGACACAAAAGACAAAATATTTAAACTCAATTTGATTTTGTGCCTTTCTTTCTACCTCAAACGTAGTCACATGCTTGTCTTTGAGCTCTTCTTTAACAGTTCTTCTCCATGTGCCCATAGGCCTCCCTTTTTCAAGAGGCAGACCGTTGGGGCTGGGTTCTCACATTTGGTGATTCCTTGAGTGACTCATTATACTAAAGTCAATTTTGACTGTGGGGAGGCTGCTACTACAATTACTACAATTACTAAACACAACTGAGAGCTATATATCAGTCATTTAGTGCAGTTCAAGACTGTTGGCTGCCACCACTCCAGGCACAACTGAGCTATATGGCTTAGTGGCATGTCAATCAAGACTGTCGGGGAGACCTACGCCGCCACCACTACCAGACACAGTGCACAGCTACATATCAGTCATTCTTTTAGTGGCATAGTCAACCAAGACTGAGGAGACCTCCGCCGCCACCACTACCAAACACAGCTAAGAGTTACATATCAGTCATTCTTTTAGTGGCATAGTCAACCAAGACAGGAAAACCTCCGCCGCCGCTGCTACCACCACTACTACCAGACACAGTTGAGGGCTATATGACCATTGTACTTTCAACAGAACATGATTCTAACTGGAGACCTAAGAGAGACCAAGAAAGAAATGTGTTGAACCAGTAATTCATAGAGACCATCAGGATGCATACTCATCAAAATCTGCATGGGGAGACTACGCACTTATAGGTCTGCCCCTAGTGCTGTTACATCAATTCAATAACCAATTCTTCTTCTTCTTCAATGCTCCATATCAATCACTTGTTAACCAATCTGTGTGATTTGTATGTGATCTGAGTCTAAGAATGATTGTACATTGTGCCAGTTATGCTCCTACAATTAGGCCAGCACATCCAATTTCTGCAACACTTTTTATTTACTAGGGTAGCTTCCTAGGTCCCTACCTCAGTCGCCTCTTACGACATGCCTTGTAGGTCACAGTGTTACTATTCTATGCTCCCCTTGCAAGCCCCGGCAACACACTGGAGCTACATAAATTCAATAACCAATATAATACTGTATTCTTCATGTCCCCTTAACAAAAAATCTTTCAGTCGAGATACCAACCATCTTGATACGATCTATCAAGACTGCCCTATTTAATATTTTGTTTATCTGTAAAATAATGTTCCGATCTCATCTCACATTGTTCTGTGATTGATAAATCATGGACACTGTCAATGATAACCGGTCTTATATGAAGACGCGGAAATAAATCACACATATGGACGAAGTATGAATACCACTGAGCCTGGCGAAATGTGAGTGATTGCATCAGTGGTCATCTTGTCCATGTTGTGGGGAGGGATCTATGTATGACCACAGCTAATGTTTATATGAACTTGGTCGGGTTCTATCTGATGTGCAATCAGCTTGAGGGCTTAGTTGTGTTCAGAACTGATGCTCTGTGTTTCTCTACCAGGTCTTTGAAAATCTGAAACAAACACACATATTGGGAATTTGTGTTATGCAATTAATTTGGAAATTTATCACATAATTATAGTGCTATTCGTTGGTCAAAAACAAAATGTGCATCATTGGAAACCATCATTAACTCTTTCTGTACACAGTTAGTTTCTTTATTTGTTTGTTTCACAGTTAACACTAACCAGACTGCAAGAACTCGAACGCTATGCTGGCAGACAAAGAAGAATTGTAAACCAAGAAAGAACTGGTGTCGTTAGTCGCCACACGCTGATGGACATACTGAGGGAGAGATCAGAGCACTTATGGACTAATTTGTTCGATGTGCAGTGATGGTGATCCGACGACATAAAACTAAAAAATTGTTTAACAGTTAATTCAAGGGAGACAAAAAAGCAATTAAAAAAAAAAAAAAACATAACTACTCGTCAATAAATAAACATGTATCTTATTATATACTAATTTGAAGAAAACTGGACAACCTAATAGAATAATAAGGTTAAAAAGTAGTAGAAGTAAAATAGTAGAAGTAAAACTAGAAAGATTTCTTATAAGGGAAACAACTCGAATAATGCAGTGTAGTGCAAATGGCTTTCAATGGAATACTGCTGTGGCACAGTGTGTGGCGATTGGCATAGATGGAGTAAATGACTGCCTGTTTCATTAAGATACTTCTTCTTCTTTCTTCTTTGTGTTCATTCTTTACGATCAATTTTAATCACTCTTTGCGATATGTTTGATCTTTGTCAAGAATGTGTATACGTTGCACATTGATTTGGTAGGCCTCTAAATGCATAGACTTCTACATGTTTAGGACATGTGCATCAGTTTTCAGTCAAACCTTCTTAGTCGCCTCTTACGAAATGCGTGGCAGGTAACAGTGGTTCTATTCTTTATGCCCCAAATTTGGGCCCCCGGTGACCACTCGGGCGATAAAGACACTAAAATAGATATTGAATCAATCCAGTGATATAACTGTTTGGCTCCTATAAGCCGCTGGAAATGCCACTATTTATTTATTTTAGAATGATCTTAAAGACAATTCATTTACCTACAAAATGGTATATTACTCTTAAAAATTAAGAAAACTGCAGCTGAATTTGTACATACACTTGCAATTAGAAAATAGGACATAAATTTAATTTAGTCACAACCGTTTGTCAATTCAGTAGCTAATCAGTTAAGGAGTTTGAAGTTACCCGTTGTACAGTAGAAGTGGATGCCTGAGGGGCAGAGAGAGGAGTGTGTTTAACCAGCGAGCCACAGGACCATCAGTATGCATACCCTTCAATATCTGTTGGGTGAGACTGAGCATCTATGGGTCTGCCTAGAATGCAATGACATCGGTTCAGTAACCAATGAAAAGACAAAGACAGAGATGGATTAGACCTTCAAAGCACAGCAGATGGGAAATTTAGACCTGGACATCCAAAGGATATTCTACACTTCTGTTGTATCCTTTGCTTGACAAAGACCTTTTGGTCGAAACATTGCTCTGTATTGTTATTATTTTTGTATTTGATTTTTTTCCGATCCAGAAGCACTTGAGCTTTTCAGTTCTTCGGCTCTGTGCCATGGACATCGTAACCCTTCGGTTCGGTGCCACGAACACTGTAAATCTAGGGAATCTGTGGCTTTTTTCTGCCATCCGCGGAATTGAACCCGCACACACAGAGGGATAGTCACCCGTAGTCCAACGCGCTACAAACACGCTGGGCAGACGGGATTTGTATTTGATAAAACTACAGTACTTTGTACGTGTTTCGTTAAAGCAAACATGAAGAAGAATGGTAGAAAGAGAGTTCAAAGACTGTGGCTTGATGTGGGAAACAATTAATAGAAAGATGGCAGAACGACAACAATGGAAATCTCTTGTGGATGTCTCATATATCACACGGGACATGAAGAAGATATAGATGTTGTAGGCGATACGTTGCTGGAAATCTCAAGAGTGCTTCGTGGTCGTTACAGAGCATGATAGATGATGTTAACCACCTTGGATGTACGATGTTAATGAACCACACTAACTCTTTTCTTGGTAGATTAATTCGTATTTATTGATGTTATTCTAGAGCAGTGTTGACAAACACGTCCACTCAGGTCTAATGTTTATATCGGTCTCTCATGTTGTCACTATTTCGTCACTTAGCAGTCCTAACTAACCTAGGTCAAAGTCTTGTTCTAGCGCTACTATTCTCATCATAGTGTGCAGCTTAAGGGTGCAACTCCTACAGTGTCTTCTTATACAGGGTGTTCAAGATTAAAGCAGCCCCATTGACAAATCGAAAGTTGCCAGATAATCTATCGCGTTATGTTTATGTACTATTTAAACCAGTTCTGACTAGCTCATTTTACGTCACATTTGTTCATCGCCCCTTCCCGCACTACAATTACATACCATCACATAACCTTGACCTATACTACGTCATAACTGAACCTTCTCATTTTCATACATATAGCCAGATTGACTCCATTCACAGGCTGCTATTATCTTGAACACCCTGTATTATCTAGATCGTTTATACTGTCCTATCTACTTGTCTAGTATGAGGTACTCTCTACCCTCAGGTAATAGCCATATGCCCCCGGCATAGCCATGTCCTTATACATGGCTATGCCCTCCTACATAGAGAGATATATATATTGGTCACAGAACTAATATATTATATTATCTGTTTTTGTTGCTCTCAAGAGCACATAAGGTTGAGACAACAAAACTCAACACTAAACATTGCAGAATAGAAGACAGGATAAACACCACAAACATGACAAATCATTGGCCTTTTTGTCTCAGGAGACAATAAGTTTTGCGTAATGTAGTATGTTCTGCGCTGAATCACGTTTCTTGTGGCTGTACCAGCCTATTCTGGAGTGGCAATCCTTGCCACAGTTGCTGCAGGTGAAACTGAAACATAGGATGTTCTCTCTGCTCTCTGTGCTCTCTTTTGCCTCCATATGTGGCAGTGTTTTTTTTTTTGAGCCACCCCTCACTGCCACTATCATGCTTGCCTGTCTTTGGCCAGCCACTCCCAATGTTCTTTGGCCAGCCGCTCCCAATGTTCTTTGTCTATGCCCCATGAAGTTAGATCAGCTTGCAGGTGTCAATGGAGTGCAATAACGGGCGCCCATGCTGTCTTGTATCAGTTGCGAGTTGATCATATAGAATGTTCTGTGGGATTCTATCATCGCTCATACGGCACACATGTTGGAGCCATCTCAAACGTCGCTGACTCAGCAAGGTCTACATTCTTGGAAAGCCAGCACTGTCCATGATTTCTATATTGGAGATGTGGTCCTGCCATCAGATGTTGTATATTTACCACATTTTGAGGCAGCACATGCAAAACAAACAAGACAAACAGAAGCTGGATTTTATCGTTACTGATTTTCCCCTTCGACATAAATTGCAATTCAAGTGATGAACAGTTTTGTGTTGACACTTTAGCGACGGCCATAAGCATTTATGTAGTGCTGGTTGCTTTCTGTGGCGGTATGGCTGTTTCATTTTGGAATTAGTTCATGACACAGGAGACAGTTGTTAGTATTTCATGTGATTTTCGTTGGCACAGAAACGGAGCAATTATGGGGTGACCCTTTGCAGTGAAGTTGGAACCGTACATATGAACAAGACAAACACAGACAATTAAAATTAGCATAGAAATATTTCACCTAAACAATGTAAACACCAACACAAACATTGTCACCTCAATTAAGCTGTCCATTCCAAACAGGTAGCCATCTTCGTGATTACCTGGTTTCCATGACGATCTGTCCAGGTGGGGTGAAAAAAGTAACATGTACTCAATGTTTGTGTTATACAATGACGACGAAGAAGAAGATGGTTGTGGAGTGAGAGCAATTTGACAGGGCTATGCAAACTATATGCTAGAACAGCTCTCAGATGAACAGTGGATGGAAAGAGAAGGCCTGGACACCCAAAGAAAACATGGAGAACTGTGGAGAGAGAGTTGAAGGAGTGTGGCCTGACATGGGAGACGGTTGGTAGAAAGGCAACAGTGAAAGTCTCTTGTGGAAGCTTTATGTGTCAATCAGGACAAGAGGATATAGAATAGATGCAAACTATAAAGCATCTGACCGAATGGTTTAGAATGCGGCTCCCATGAAGAAGACCTGTATTCAATTCATGGTATGGCCAAGGATTTTTTCTGTTGTGAGCATAAATGAAAAATCCTAACCTGAACAGCTACACTGTGACTGCACTAGCCGTGCAGACATTAATTTCTTCAGGCTCTCATCCAATCAGTACTACATCACCCTAACACCACCCTAAAAACAGTACTACGGGCAGTAACAATAGTTTTTTTTTGGGGGTTTAATACAATGATGATGAAGATGGATGTGAAGTGAGAGCAATATGACAGAGACTATACAAACTATAAAACTAGTTACAACATCTGTACACTCAGTGTGTCCCATAGGTGCTCAGTCTCTTTCAGCTACCTGAGAGTATCTGCAGCAAATCTTACACAGAACAGCTCGGGCAGATATTCCAAACTTTCTGAAAACTACAAAAGTCCAAGTACCCAGTATCAGAGAAGGTAGAGAAAGCAAAAGTGCAAAGTAACTTTACAATTTGTCTCCATCCAGAAAGTTTCCAGTTTATCTCCAACCAGAAACATTCCAGTTTTTATGCAACTAGAAACATTCCAGTTTGTCTCCGCCATGTACATTCCAGTTTGTTTCCAACCAGTAACTATCCAGCTTGTCTCTAGTCATGAATTATCTAGTTTACATCCAACCAGAAACTTTCTCAGAATATCTCTACCCTGAAACTTTCTCAGAATATCTCTACCCTGAAACTTTCTCAGAATATCTCTACCCAGAAACTTTCCAGCTTATATCTAATTAGGAACCTTTGCTTGTACCTGTCCAACTATAGGACCCTCCCTTCTTACCTGTGATTAAGAGTAACATCAGCCACTGGGATTGTTTTAGCAAAATCAATCATCCAAACTCCAGCATGATTGCCACTGTCATACATGATGAGCAGGCTGCTACCAATAATCTGTCAATAGAGATAAAACTACACTTGTTTCTCACTGTCTCATTTACAACAAAACTGTTCATTTTTCCGCTGTATCATTTACAACAAAATTGTTCATTTTTTCTCCTCACTGTCATTGACAACAAAATTGTTCATTTTTTCTCTGTGCCATTTACAACAAAACTGTTCATTTTTCCGCTGTATCATTTACAACAAAATTGTTCATTTTTTCTCCTCACTGTCATTGACAACAAAATTGTTCATTTTTTCTCTGTGCCATTTACAACAAAACTATTCATTTTTCCGCTGTATCATTTACAACATAGCTATGGCTGTTTAGAAAACAGAAAAGAAAAAGGTGTGATGCTACTGTGACTGTCTCAATCTAGACGCAGGCCCCTAGGTTCTCAGTCTCCTCTAGCATATGTCAATGTAATAAAGCTAATTAATGTGAAACACTGGTTGAAGACACTTTTCATTCGTTCCCCTAGGGCAACGGTTCCCAAAGTGGGTGGTAAACCCCCGTGGGTGCTGAAGCATTTGGGGGATAGTGGTTCAGAATTTATTGGGGTGTTCAGGCAATTGGGGTCAGTGGCTCCTTAAAGAAGAAATTAATAAATATATATAAATAAATATTTTTAAATAAATTATTTTCGTGATTTTGCAATTGAATAATCATTTAAAATTTTAATTCACCTTATGCCCATCTTACACTATTCAGTTTTTTCATCAATTTTCCATTTCATGCATACAATCATTTGAAAATTGACCATGCATGACAGGAATATATATCAATGTTCCATTTCATGCATACAATCATTTGAAAATTGACCATGCATGACAGGAATATATATCAATTTTCAATGTCAACAAGAAAATATAGAAAAAAAAAAAATATATATATATATATATATATATATATATATGGGGATGGCGTTGACAAACTGTTAAAATGTGGAGGCGTTACAAAGTTTATGTTGTGCAAAGTGGGCGATAGGCTGAAAAAGTTTGGAAATCTATCCACTAGGGTATCCATTCCTACACTTGTAACATTGTATTCCGTTCTAGCAATCACCATTATATTTGCATCATCTTCTTCTTCTTTGCATTCGTTCTTTACGACCAATTTTAATCACTCTTTGCGATACGTTTGATCTTTGCCAAGAACGTGTATATGTTACACATTGGTTTGGTAGGCCCCTAAATGCATAGACTTCTACACGCTTAAGACATGCATCCGATTTCAGCCAAACCTCCTTAGTCGCCTCTTACGACATGCGTGGCAGGTAACAGTGGTTCAATTCTTTACACCCCAAATTTGGACCCGGTAACCACTCGGGCGATTTGCATCATCAATTTCTGTTTACTCAAACAAATGCATCATCAATTTCTGTTTACTCAAACAAATGCATCATCAATTTCTGTTTACTCAAACAAATGCATCATCAATTTGTGTGTACTCAATGAACTATTGGTTGCTAAACAAACTGCATCTTGAACTGTAATGGACTCACAAGCTATGACAGCAATGAACTAGGGGTTTCTGTGGCGTAGAGGTTCGGTGCTCATCTCTCATGCGAAGATACCAGGTTCACTCCCTTGTGGAGCCATCTGGATATTTTTCCAGTGATCCCTGATCTCAGTGTAGGTGAGATTGAGTTCCTAGTCCTATCGGAGACGGATGGTAAAACAAAGGTCCCGTGTTCAAGTTGAACATTTAAAAGAACCTTGACAGTTCAAAATCCCAGAAGAGCAGGCTGGAAAATCAATGCCAAGGAAAAATTCATTAGAAAACATTTTAAATTAAATAAAAACACCTACACAAATATCTTCAAAATTACATCGGGGACCCTTGCCGGTGCTACGGAGTTCGTGCACTGCAGCTGAGATCTTCCTGTGTAAGAAAGCGATCGGAGCACACATGGTTACTAACCAAAGTGCAATGATGATCGCATCAACAATCAATCAATCAATCAACAGTAATGAGCTAGCAAATTTTCTAGCAAGTTTTATAAACTAAATACAAAATAAACACAGACAATCTATCATCGGCTCACCTCATGGGAGTTGAAAAATGGAATAGACTCGAACCTATGCCTAATATCACAGAGTCGCTCGTACAAGGTTGGCATCACTTCTTCATGGCCGTGTAAGAAGGTCTCAAAAGAAAGACGATACCTAGAAAGACAAAGAAATACGATTCCTAGAAAGACAAAGAAATACGATACCTAGAAAGACAAAGAAATATGTCATGAAACAAATATAAATTTTTTAATATTTATTGATTTTTCTTAGTTTTCCTACATTTGTTACAAGGTGTTACAGGAAGCTGGTATGTTCCACTTTGGGTAAAGTGTCAAGTTTTCTTCTTCTTCTTCTTCTTTTCTTCGTCTTTTACGACCAATTTGAATCACTCTTTGTGATATGTTTGATCTTTGCCAAGAACATGTATACGTTGCACATTGGTTTGGTAGGCCCCTCAATGCATAGAATTCTACCCGTTTAGGACACATGCATCCGATTTCAGCCAAACCTCTTACGTCTCTTAGTCGCCTCTTACGACATGCGTGGCAGATAACAGTGGTTCGATTCTTTACACCCCAAATTTTGGCCCCGGTAACCACTCAGGCGAAATTTGTTACAAGGTGTTAGAGGGAGCTGGCATGCTCCAGATTGACCCCCATCAAATATACAACAGCAACCTACCTCTTCTTTTGATTTCACTTTCTTTAAACTGGTATTTGGAGGCTCTCCTGACATCTACAAAACAAAGAAATACATACAAGTTCAACATCAGAAAATATCAACCTGTCTTACTTTTCTTTGCCTACATTTAATGTGACTAATCAAGGGCATTCTTATATAGATAAACAAAGAATGAAGTGGTTTGGCCACTTAATAAGAATGCATCCAAACTCCACAGTATACAGAGTCTTCTACAACAGAACATCGGGAAAGAAGGCAAGAGGAAGACCACGGAAAAGATGGTTAGATGGCGTAGCAGAATCCTGTGAAAGAGCAAAGATAACAATAAAACCAAGGATTGAGCTCTGAAACAAAACAAAAAAACTACAAGTTTACATCAGAAAGGACCTGGTCTATGTGACTGACAATTAAAGTGAATAATCAAGGGCAACTAAGATGTCTCTGTGACGTAGAGGTTAAGTGCTCGTCTCTCGTGCCAAATGTACCAGGTTGCTCCTCGTGGAGCTCATCTGGATACTTTCCCAGAGATCCCTGATCTGTGTCTCCAGTGAGACAAAACAGGACTGGAGAAATGATGGTACAAGAAGTCTGTTCTAGAAATCTCTTCTAGATTAGATCGAGTTCCTAGTCCTAGTAAGCATGGACTGGAACCATCAAGTGCAACACACCTGGCACAAGATAGAAAACTAAATCTCCCCATGACACTTCACGGCAAATGTGGCTAAGATAAGATAAGATAAGTTATCAGCTATATAAGAGCTATCATCATAGAACTTCGAACATGTCCATAGGTGCTTCGATCACCACCTCAACAAATCCAGAATTCCAACAAGCCAGCTTGATGTTCATTAATCAATTTTATTACATATTTGGTATGTCACTCTTTACTGGCATCCTCATACTAGAAGTAATTGTTATGATGATGAAGGTTGAGGCTGTTACTGCTGCCCTCCATTGGATCTCTGGGACTTCATTTACTGGGGCCGTTGTTGTATCTGACTCTCAGTCGATGCTTCACAAGATCCAGAAGGGCAGGTTTCGGCATGAGTGGATGTCGTCTATAGAAGTTTCTAACCTCCAGAGGCTTACGTGGATATACTGTCCTGGGCATGCGTATGTTTACGGTAATGAGAGAGCGGCAAGGCTTGCATCAACAGCATCGATTGTTGGGGAGTTGAAGATGGATAAGGGGATATTCTTCGGTCTCTTCGCGACTGTCTGTTGGATGAGGACACTAAAATCGATGTTGAATCAATCAAGTGATTTAGGCACTTTGAGTTACCCGTTGTTCAAGTCGAACTGGATGCCTGAGAGGCAGAGTGAGAGTGTTTTTAATCAGTGAGCCACGAGAACAATCAGTATGCATACTCTTCTATATCTGTTGGGGGAGACTGAGCACCTATGAGTCTGCCCTGAGTGCAATGACGTCAGTTTAGTAACCAATAACCAATCTTTACTGGCAGTACCAATACTGAAACCTATCTTTCTCATTCTGGTCAACGGCTGGGATTTACATCTCTGAAACTCTACTGTTCGGAAAGACTCTCTCAGTGTGTTAAGAATGGCATTATGGTCCATTGCAGTTCCATCTGACATCGTAGCCATACCAGCCAATCTATCAGCTCATTCATTACCTCTGACTCCTGTGTGCCCAGGAACAAATTGTTGATATATAATGATGATGTTTGTGATGGTGATAAGACAATGATGATGATCTTCTTCTTCTTCTTCTTCAAGCGCTCCATATCGACCACTTGTTAACCACTCTGTGTGATTTGTATGTGATCTAAGCTTATGAGCAATTGTACGTTGTGTCAGTTATGCACCTACAAGTAGTCCAGCATATCCGATTTCTGCAATGCCTTTTATTTACTAGGGTAGCTTCCCTAGATCCTACAGTCTCCTTTTACTACATGCCCTGTAAGTCGCAGTGGTACAATTCTTTACTTCCCTTGCTGGCCTGGCACCACATGGGCGTGATGATGATGATGATGGTTACAAAGAGAGTAATGGTAACAGCGATGATGGTGCTGCTAAAAAAATGTTGTTGACTTACCCTTATAGCTTCTATTCTAAAGCCTAGATTTGCTGTGGAGCTTTCCTGTTCTCTAAACTGGAGACAGGATGACACATTAGCAAAACACTGGACACATTGGATCATGTAAGGTACTTTCATGATTATCGTGATGATGATAGTAGTTGTTATGGTGGTGGTAATAATGATAATGATTGGGGTGGTGGTGCCGGTAATGATGCCAATGGTGGTGCCGGTAATGATGCCAATGGTGGTGCCGGTAATGATGATGGTCCCAGTAATGATGATGGTGCCTGTAATGATGACAATGATTGCGGTGGTAATGATGACAACAATGGTGGTAATGATGATGCCGATGGTAACAATGATAGTGATAATTACAATAATAAGAATGATGATGGTGGTGACGTCAAAATGTAACATGAGAAACAGTGAGAGGAAAACATATAGAACTGGATGTTGTGAATGGTTGACAAATAATGTGAAAAGTTGACAGATGATGTGAAAAGTAGACAGATGATGATGTGAAAGGTTAACAGATGATGTGAAAAGTTAACAGATGATGTGAAAAGTTGACAGATGATGATGTGAAAAGTTTATAGAAGGTTCTATGGATATGTTGACAGACTGTTGTGAACAGTTGACAGATGGTGTTGTGAACAGTTGACAGATGGTGTTGTGAACAGTTGACATATGGTGTTGTGAACAGTTGACAGATGGTGTTGTGAACAGTTGACAGATGGAGCCGTGAACAGTTGACGGAGCTGTGAACAGTAACACTGAAGTGATGACATACCTGCATATATCTGAGTTTGGTGATGGCTCCGTCTGCACTCTCCTCAGCTGTGGGAGCATTAGGATCGACTTTGATCATCTTCTCGTACAGATCTTTCCTCAGAACTGGGTTCTTGACCTCAGCTTCCAAGAATGTTCTGAGAACAATCATATATATATATATATTTCTCTTGTAGAGTTATACGTTACATAAGGCCTGCAAGTAATTTCTCCATAACGATATATTCTGGGCAGCTCGATCAATCTCCTTCATGATACTGAGACTGACATTTCTTGCCTCTCTCAGCAAAGTTTGTTTCAGAGTCACCCTATGTCATGCACGCTTTCTTGAACCCTTTGCCTTCCACTTCAATGCCTGATTTGGTATTCTTTAAACATTTCTTCTGAACACATGCTCAACATATCTCCATCTTCTCTTTATTATAAGTTGTTACTAGTGGTTTGGCCACTTAATAAGAATGCATCCAAACTCACAGTATACAGAGTCTTCTACAACAGAACATCGGAAAGAAGGCAAGAGGAAGACCACGGAAAAGATGGTTAGATGGCGTAGCAGAATCCTGTGAAAGAGCAAAGATAACAATCACACAAGCCACCAGAACAGCGCAAGACAAAAACAGAAAACCATGGACACTGGGCAACAACCCGGTAGCAGTGTGACAACAAAAGAAAAGAAGAAGTTACTAGTGGTTGACCAGAAATTTCTCTGATTTCATCACTTCTCCTGAATTTATCCAAAGAAAACTGGCTGATGCTACAAATAAAAAAATTGAAGTAGTTTAGATATTTAAAGAGACTCAAAGGGTTGGAGGAGTCCTGCAATGAGTTGTTCCTGGCACATAGGGCAGCAACAAATGCACACAATTCTTCTCTATTCTTGGCCATCCTCTGATTATCAATATGACAATTGTAACACAATCAATAGGTTTTACCTAACCCGCAAGTTTAATTCTTCGTTTTCTTCTACAAACGCTCCACATCAACAACTTGTTAACCTCTCTGTGTGATGTGTATGCATTCTGAGCCTAAGAACAATTGTACGGTGTGTCAGTTATGCATCTACAAGTAGGCCAGCACATCCAATTTCTGCGATACTTCTTATTTATTAGGTAGCTTCCTAGGTCCTACATCAGTCGCCTTACGTCTTGTAGGTACTATTCTTGCTCTCTTGCGAGCCCTAGCACCACACGGGCGAGTTGAATTCAAAACATAAATGATGGACTTACCTTGCCCCCATTTTAATATCCATAATACTTGGGTCACTGAAGTGGTGGAGAAGATCTTCCATCTCAATAAAATCTGTGCTTTGGTTAAGATAATTTTATAAACTTTTCATTGGTTACAGAAGCACACAAACAAACCAATCATAATACAATTATATAAAAGTATCATTGGTTGATACTGACTGATGCCACAAATAAGAATGACGCCACAAATAAGAATGATGCCACAAATAAGAATGATGCCACAAATAAGAATGATGCCACAAATAAGAATGATGCCACAAATAAGAATGATGTCACAAATAAGAATGATGTCACAAATAAGAATGAGAAAATTGAAGTATTTTGGACATATAAAGAGATCTGAAAGGCTGAGAAGACCATCATGGAAGGAGGCATACCGGCAAAGAGAGGAAGAGGAAGACCTTGGAGAAGATGGATTCAGGATGTAACTGCTGGTTTGAGCATGACGGCTGCAGAGGCGTGACATATGGTATACGAGAATAAGAAATTCTGAAGGACTGTTAAGGTGGCAAAGTTCTGCTCAGGGCAAGCTATTTGATGATGATGAACATTGGTTATAAAAGTATCAAAAGTATATGTCGGTGTCTGTAGCTTAAGCAGTAGGGAGCTCGATCACAACACAAGTGTACCTGGTTCAAAATCCACGGTGGGCAGTTTGGAAGCAAATTTGTTCTCGTAGATTTTCACGAATGGTAAATAGACCTCCGTTCAGATAGCAATGGCAAACTACTGAAAGTATAAGTGGTGCCTAGAAAATCAACAACTCGTTCAATATGGTTGATGCAAAGTCCTATGAAGATCGTGGCCCCCGGCAACATAAGGCCAATTGGCTCAGATGGGAAAACCAAAATTCCTGCATAATGGGGCCTGGTTTTTATAAGTGTTTGGTAGAACACTGTAAGGTTTTCTGCAATTTTACAAAATTCTATGAGTCCACGGTAAATTATTGGTGAAAAATGTTATTAATATTGATATTCCTTAACTTTAAACTTGTAACATAATATAACCAGGATTTAGCATGTTGATAGCATGTTGATAGCATGTTGATAGCATGTTGATAGCATGTTGTTGTTGTATTGTTTTTAAAATGAATTTCTCTATATCTAACAATACTGGAATGTGAGGTCATGTGACGGTTGTAGTCTAATTTCTGAGAATTTTCACCAGAGTCCGCAGCCGTAAGTTATCTGAGGCTGCGTAAATGATATGCTATGATTCTCATTTCAAAATCCATTTAAACAACACAAACAAATATATGACATCCAATGTGCATGTTAAATGAACCATAAATAAAAAGGATACATTCTGTATTGAACTCAACTTCCCGATAGAAAGCTGGCATAATGTTCTGTGATTGTGGGTACTCGCTGAGAGCTGTGTATGCCAATGCTTCATAGTTGTCCTTGGAAATACGTTTCTTCCAGATAGTTCGAGGTCCAGCTGGAGCAAAGGAGCCTGTTTGAGAATTGTGACAATTATGAATATTGACAGATATGTTTATATATCACAAAAACCCAACACATAATACACAAGTTGGAGACATTTCAGAATAAATGTTTAAGAAGAATCCTGCAAATTTTCTGGCCAAATACCATAACAAATGAGAGGCTTTTGAAATGAACAGACTGTGCATCTTTGCAGACTATCATTAAAAGACGAAGATGGAGGTGGTTTGGACATGTGTATCGTATGCCATTAGGGCATTGGCTATGACAGCTCTCAGATGGACAGCGGATGGGAAGAGAAGGCCTGGACGTCCAAAGGAAACATGGAGAAGAACGGTGGAGAGAGAGTTGAAGGAGTGTAGCCTGACGTGGGAGACGGTTGGTAGAAAGGCAGCAGAACAGCAACAGTGGAAGTCTCTTGTGAAAGTCTTATGTGTCAATTGGGACACGAAGAGGATATATATATAGATATAGATCACACAGACTTGAAGGCATAACCTAAAGAAGATTTTTTATCAAAGGCAGTCAGAATGTCCACTGTACACAGTGTGAGAATCTACTGCCATCTCCACTAAAACAAAGCTCAGGATATACAGGAAATCAAGGATCTCTGGAAAAATATACTGGATATTTCACGAGAGGAACAAACCTAGTACCTTCAGAATGAGAGGTGAGCACCTCACTTCCACATCATGAACAACCATTAAAATAACTCTATTGCTGTACACTGTGATAAGAATTGTTTCGTGAGAAATTTGTGATAAATTTACATTCAAACAATCTGATCCAATTTCTGTTTTTTAATCTACCGCATGGTTAATGGTTTCTACTTCATGGATCGGTAAAGAGTTTGGTAAAATTAATTAATTTTATTAAATTTAGATATCGTCCGTGTGGTGCTGGGGCCTGCAAAGGAAACCACTCGACCTACAAGGCATGTCATAAGAGATGACTGAAGTAGGGGCTTATGGGAAGCTACCCTAGTAAATAAAAAGTGTCGCTGAAATCAGATGTGCTGGCCTTGTAGGTGCATAAATGGCACATTGTACAATCACTCTTTGGCTCAGATCATATAGTGGTTAACAAGTGGACGATATGAAGCCTCCAAAGTAGAAGAAAACTTCAGATATTTTTAACGTTAGTTATGTATCCAATAATTTAGCATAGCAACCAGTGGTCTAACTATTAAACAGGTCAGAGATGTGTACCTACAGTGTAACCGGTATAACAAGGAGATCTGAAACAACAGACAGCTTGTTAGATTTATGATTTTGATAGCCTAAAACAATAGTAGTGATGATACAAACATTTCTGATTTATTGATTTGAAATGGGCGTATTTATTGATTCTACAACTCATCAAATAGCTGTTCCTGAGCAGAATTTTGATACCCAAATAGTTATGTGGGCGTCTGTAGTTTAAGCGGTAGTGAACTCAACCCAAGAGCATCTGGTTTAAACTCCGCGACAGGCAGTTTGGAAGCAAATTCGTTGCAGTGGGATTTTTACGAAAGGTAAAAATAGACCTCATCATTCAGAAAGCAATGGCAAACTACTGGTGCCTAGTGATGCCTAAAACATCGACGACTTGTTTACTGTGGTTGATGGATAAGTCTTGTAAAAGATATGCCACAATTTTCATTTCAATAGTTCTTCAGAATTTCTCGCTTTTCATGGGACAGATGTCCCGCCTCTGCAGTCGTCATGCTTAAAGCATCAGTTACATTCTGAATCCATCTTCTTCATGGTCTTCCTCTTCTCCTCTTTGTCAGGATGTCTCCTTCTATAATAGTCTTCTCCAGCCTTTCGTGTCTCTTTGTATGTGTCCTTCTTCAAATGCTTCATAGGAACCACTTGTTAATCTGTATTTGTGATCTGTATGTGATTGCCAACCTAAGAGCATTTATACATTGCACCAGTTATGCGCCTACAAGTAGGCCAGCACATCCGATTTCTGCTACATTTTTATTTACTAGGGTAGCTTCCCTAGGCCCCTACTACAGCATGCCTTGTACGTCACAGTGTTACTGTTCTTTGCTCCCCAAAGGGGCCTCGGCAACACACAGGCTTGTATGTGCCCAAACTACTTCAATTGTCTCATTCTTATTTGTAGAATCAGCCAGTTTTTCTATAAAGTTATCAATCAAGTATGCTAGTCAGTTTATCAATCAATCAATCAAGTATCATGTATGCAGGTGCAGGTGATCATGTCTCTCTGCAACTATCTCTCTCTCTTTCCCTGATGAAGTTTATCAATCAATCAAGTATCATGTATGCAGGTGCAGGTGATCATGTCTCTCTGCAACTATCTCTCTCTCTTTCCCTGATGAAGTTTATCAATCAATCAAGTATCATGTCTGCAGGTGCAGGTGATCATGTCTCTTCACAACTATCTCTTTCTTTCCCTGATGAAGTTTAGCAGTTCTGATGTTGATCTCTTGTCGTAACCACAACATCAGACCGTAAAATATATTTTTCACTTTGCCTTCCATGATCTATACTTCCTGTATTTTACCTGTTGTCACCAAATGTTCTCAACCTTCTGAAATTAAACAGATAGCCCCCCACTCACCTGGATGACCTGCCAACTGAATCCAGGCATTTTTTCTGTTCTTGGCTAAGATAGAACTAGCTGGAGCTGACAAATCAATGGCTGCCTGTGTTAGGAGACATGTATTATTTCAAAGATAAATTAGTTCATAATTGAAGTAATCATTCTCATTTATTATCTTTATGCAAACTAAATTTTCAATATAAACATGTCATTTATACATTGAATTTATAAACATGGAATCTATAAATTGTCTCTATAAATCTAGAATCTATAAATTGTCTCTATAAATCTAGAATCTATAAATTGTCTCTATAAATCTAGAATCTATAAATTGTCTCTATAAATCTAGAATCTATAAATTGTCTCTGTAACATGCTATTTATCAATTATATATTTTAACCTGGTAAATATAATCTTTCTCTATAAACATGTCATTTATACATCATTTTTATAAATTTAAAATCTATAAATTGTCTCTATAAACATGCTATGTATAAATTGTCTCTGTAAACCTGGAATATATAAATTGTTTCTGTAAACAAGCTATTTATAAATTATATATTTTAACCTGGTAAATATAAATTTTCTATATAAACACATAATCTATACATAGTCTTTATAAACCTAGAATCTATAAATTGTCTTTATAAACATGTTATGTATAAATTGTCTCTTTAAATCTGGTAAATATAAACTTTCTCTATAACCATGTTATGTATAAATATTTGCGTACAACCTTAAAATAGAATTATAAATAGGAAGGGCAGACCAAGAAAAGATGGATTGATGGAGTTACAGACATCTTAAAACTCCACAATACCACAGTATATCAAGCGACAGAGCACATGCACATCTCAGAAATCGATCATCAGTTAAACATGCTACGCCTAACGGTAAAAAAGCAGAGAAGGACAAAATAAAGAAAGATTAGTAGTGAATTCACACATAATCTATATCAGTGGTTCTCAACCTGTGGTTCCCGACCCCTTTGGGGTCAACCGACCATTTCACAGGGGTCGCCTAAGACCATCGAAAAACATATTTATCATAATTAGAAAAAATATTTCACAATATATAATTTGATATTGTTTTTTGTGATTAATCACTATGCTTGAATTATGTTAAATTTGTAACAATGAAAATATATCCTGCATATCAGATATTTACATTAAGATTCATAACAGTAGGAAAATTACAGTTATGAAGTAGCAACCAAAATAATTTTATAGTTGGGGGTCACCACAACATGACGAACTGTATTAAAGGGTCGCAGCATTATGAAGACTGAGAACCACTGGTCTATATCAATAACCTTAAGAGACTGAACTTTGACTACCAGGAGAGATTTAATCTAGGATAAAAAGAGGCCTAAGCCACATATAGCCACAAAGACAGACTGATCATCATAATCTACTAGATAGTTCTATCACTAACATAACTTAGTTGATAGATTTAATCCTAATATCTTCTTCTTCTTCTTTGAACGCTCCACATCAACCACTTGTTAACCACTCCTTGAGATTTGTATGTGATCCGAGATTTGTATGTTGAACCAGTTATGTGCGCATCCGATTTCTGCGATGCTTTTTATTTACTAGTGTAGCTTCCTTAGACCTCTACTTTAGTCACCTCTTACGACATGCCTTGTAGGTCACAGTGTTACTATTCTTTGCTCCCTTGAGAGCCCCCGGCAACACACGAGCATAACACTAATATAAGAGTCGATAGATCAGCTACTAACATAACACTAATATAAGAGTCGATAGATCTGCTACTAACATAACACTAATATAAGAGTCGATAGATCTGCTACTAACATAACACTAATATAAGAGTCGATAGATCTGCTACTAACATAACACTAATATAAGAGTCGATAGATCTGCTACTAACATAACACTAATATAAGAGTCGATAGATCTGCTACTAACATAACACTAATATAATAGTCGATAGATCTGCTACTAACATAACACTAATATAAGAGTGATAGATCTGCTACTAACATAACACTAATATAAGAGTCGATAGATCTGCTACTAACATAACACTAATATAAGATCGATAGATCGCTACTAACATAACACTAATATAAAGTGATAGATCGCTACTAACATAACACTAATATAAGAGTGATAGATCTGCTACTAACATAACACTAATATAAGAGTCGATAGATCTGCTACTAACATAACACTAATATAATAGTCGATAGATCTGCTACTAACATAACACTAATATAAGAGTGATAGATCTGCTACTAACATAACACTAATATAAGAGTCGATAGATCTGCTACTAACATAACACTAATATAAGAGTCGATAGATCTGCTACTAACATAACACTAATATAAGAGTCGATAGATCTGCTACTAACATAACACTAATATAATAGTCGATAGATCTGCTACTAACATAACACTAATATAAGAGTCGATAGATCTGCTACTAACATAACACTAATATAAGAGTCGATAGATCTGCTACTAACATAACACTAATATAAGAGTCGATAGATCTGCTACTAACATAACACTAATATAAGAGTCGATAGATCTGCTACTAACATAACACTAATATAAGAGTCGATAGATCTGCTACTAACATAACACTAATATAAGAGTCGATAGATCTGCTACTAACATAACACTAATATAAAGTGATAGATCTGCTACTAACATAACACTAATATAAGAGTCGATAGATCTGCTACTAACATAACACTAATATAAGAGTCGATAGATCTGCTACTAACATAACACTAATATAAGAGTCGATAGATCTGCTACTAACATAACACTAATATAAGAGTCGATAGATCTGCTACTAACATAACACTAATATAAGAGTCGATAGATCTGCTACTAACATAACACTAATATAAAGTGATAGATCTGCTACTAACATAACACTAATATAAGAGTCGATAGATCTGCTACTAACATAACACTAATATAAGAGTCGATAGATCTGCTACTAACATAACACTAATATAATAGTCGATAGATCTGCTACTAACATAACACTAATATAAGAGTCGATAGATCTGCTACTAACATAACACTAATATAATAGTCGATAGATCTGCTACTAACATAACACTAATATAAGAGTCGATAGATCTGCTACTAACATAACACTAATATAAGAGTCGATAGATCTGCTACTAACATAACACTAATATAAGAGTCGATAGATCTGCTACTAACATAACACTAATATAAGAGTCGATAGATCTGCTACTAACATAACACTAATATAAGAGTCGATAGATCTGCTACTAACATAACACTAATATAAGAGTCGATAGATCTGCTACTAACATAACACTAATATAAGAGTCGATAGATCTGCTACTAACATAACACTAATATAAGAGTCGATAGATCTGCTACTAACATAACACTAATATAAGAGTCGATAGATCTGCTACTAACATAACACTAATATAAGAGTCGATAGATCTGCTACTAACATAACACTAATATAAGAGTCGATAGATCTGCTACTAACATAACACTAATATAAGAGTCGATAGATCTGCTACTAACATAACACTAATATAAGAGTCGATAGATCTGCTACTAACATAACACTAATATAATAGTCGATAGATCTGCTACTAACATAACACTAATATAAGAGTCGATAGATCTGCTACTAACATAACACTAATATAAGAGTCGATAGATCTGCTACTAACATAACACTAATATAAGAGTCGATAGATCTGCTACTAACATAACACTAATATAATAGTCGATAGATCTGCTACTAACATAACACTAATATAAGAGTCGATAGATCTGCTACTAACATAACACTAATATAAGAGTCGATAGATCTGCTACTAACATAACACTAATATAAGAGTCGATAGATCTGCTACTAACATAACACTAATATAAGAGTCGATAGATCTGCTACTAACATAACACTAATATAAGAGTCGATAGATCTGCTACTAACATAACACTAATATAAGAGTCGATAGATCTGCTACTAACATAACACTAATATAAGAGTCGATAGATCTGCTACTAACATAACACTAATATAAGAGTCGATAGATCTGCTACTAACATAACACTAATATAAGAGTCGATAGATCTGCTACTAACATAACACTAATATAAGGTCGATAGATCTGCTACTAACATAACACTAATATGAAGATACTATAGATCTGCTGACTAACATAACACTAATATAAGAGTCGATAGATCTGCTACTAACATAACACTAATATAAGAGTCGATAGATCTGCTAACTAACATATAACACTAAATATAAGAGTCGATAGATCTGCTACTAACATAACACTAATATAAGAGTCGATAGATCTGCTACTAACATAACACTAATATAAGAGTCGATAGATCTGCTACTAACATAACACTAATATAAGAGTCGATAGATCAGCTACTAACATAACACTAATATAAGAGTCGATAGATCTGCTACTAACATAACACTAATATAAGAGTCGATAGATCTGCTACTAACATAACACTAATATAAGAGTCGATAGATCAGCTACTAACATAACACTAATATAAGAGTCGATAGATCTGCTACTAACATAACACTAATATAAGAGTCGATAGATCAGCTACTAACATAACACTAATATAAGAGTCGATAGATCAGCTACTAACATAACACTAATATAAGAGTCGATAGATCTGCTACTAACATAACACTAATATAATAGTCGATAGATCTGCTACTAACATAACACTAATATAAGAGTCGATAGATCTGCTACTAACATAACACTAATATAAGAGTCGATAGATCTGCTACTAACATAACACTAATATAAGAGTCGATAGATCTGCTACTAGCATAACACTAATATAAGAGTCGATAGATCCGCTACTAACATAACACTAATATAAGAGTCGATAGATCTGCTACTAACATAACACTAATATAAGAGTCGATAGATCTGCTACTAACATAACACTAATATAATAGTCGATAGATCTGCTACTAACATAACACTAATATAAGAGTGATAGATCCGAGACTAACATAACACTAATATAATAGTCGATAGATCTGCTACTAACATAACACTAATATAAGAGTCGATAGATCTGCTACTAACATAACACTAATATAAGAGTCGATAGATCTGCTACTAACATAACACTAATATAAGAGTCGATAGATCTGCTACTAACATAACACTAATATAAGAGTCGATAGATCTGCTACTAACATAACACTAATATAAGAGTCGATAGATCTGCTACTAACATAACACTAATATAAGAGTCGATAGATCTGCTACTAACATAACACTAATATAAGAGTCGATAGATCTGCTACTAACATAACACTAATATAAGAACCGATAGATCCGAGACTAACATAACACTAATGTAAGAGTTGATAGATCTGCTACTAACATAACACTAATATAAGAGTCGATAGATCTGCTACTAACATAACTTTAACACCATTCTTCTTTTTCTTCTTCTGCGTTCTCACTAGATTGGGATTTCGGATTCTCTAATAAAGGCAGCCGTCTGTCTCAGATTATCAGCCACGACATATACTTTGTCTTGGACACTACTGTAAGTGGGCCACCTCTTTCTTCTCAAGTCTGCACCCTCGTGATGGTAGGTCTTACATTCTTACTGCGTGGCTAAATCTCTGAGACAGATTGGCGACCGTAGAATCCGTTATCCCATTTCTCATTGTGAGGGATCGTTGCACCATGTTATGCGCCTTACGGCCTGGTGCATCCGTTTTCTGCAAGCATTTGTTTCGGGTTAGCATTCCCTAGCTAACACATCCATCCGATTTCAGCCAAACCTCCTTAGTCGCCTCTTACGACATGTGTGGCAGGTAACAGTGGTTCTATTCTTTACACCCCAAATTTGGGCCCCAGTAACCACTGGGCGTAACAACATTCGAAACATACATAAGCATTTGTAAAGAAATGTGAAACAATCGAAGCATAAGCAAGAAAAGTTGACAACATCAGCATCAGCTGTGAGGCATGGGATCTCTGTTATGTGAATTACTACTAAGCTGGTAGCGACAGTGTGCGATGTGAAGCGTGTCTATAAACATTGAACAAAGACGAAGCCCCTTTGCACATCCTCGCATCACAATTCAAAAACCTGTAGGTTGCACACACAAATACCGAAGCTCACACAGACACGGAAGTCCCCACACATACCGAAGCTTACACAAATACAGAAACCCCCACAAATACCTAAGCTCATACAGACACGGAAACCCCCACACACATACCAAAGCTCACACACATACCGAAGCTCACACTAACACAGAAGCCCCCACAAATACCTAAGCTCATACAGACACGGAAACCCCCACACACACCGAAGCTGCCACACACACCGAAGCTGCCACATATACCGAAGCTCCCACACACACCGAAGCTGCCACATATACCGAAGCAGACAAATGTAACATATCAATAAGAGCAACAATAACACATTTAAATATACATGAGTAGGCATAAGGAAAAGATATGATCAGCATACACACGGGAATAAATTATTTACACATACATACATACATACAAGAGAAATATATAGTACATACATACATACAAGAGAAATATATAGTACATACATACATACAAGAGAAATATATAATTCATACATACACACAAGAGAACTATATAATACATACACACAAGAGAAATATATAATACATACACACAAGAGAAATATATAATACATACACACAAGAGAAATATATAATACATACACACAAGAGAAATATATAATACATACACACAAGAGAAATATATAATACATACACACAAGAGAAATATATAATACATACACACAAGAGAAATATATAATACATACACACAAGAGAAATATATAATACATACATACAAGAGAAATATATAATACATACATACAAGAGAAATATATAATACATACACACAAGAGAAATATATAATACATACACACAAGAGAATATATAATACATTACATACAATCAAAATGTATTACATACACACAAATACAAATACACACAACAGAATAATCACACATACCGAAGAAAATAAACCCCCTAATACATACATACAGACAATAAACCAACACACATACAAAGTCACATAAATCAACTACATACATACAAAATATACTCATAAGACAACATACAACATACAAAGATGAATATAAATACAACTACATACAAGCAGAAAATTAACATATCAATACAAGCAACAAAAATTGAAATATACATGATACATACAGGAAAGATATGATCATACATACATACAAAAATTATTTAACATACATACATACATACAAGAGAAATATATAGTACATACATACATACAAAGAAATATATAATACATACATACATACAAAAATATATAAAAATACATACATACATACAAGAGAATATATAATACATACATACAATTTAATACATACATCTACAAATATATAATACATACACACAAAATATATAATACATACATACATACAGAAATATATAATACATACATACATACAAGAAAATATATAATACATACAATACATACAGAAAATATATAATACATACATATACATACAAGAAATATATAATACATACATACAAGAGAATATATAATAATACATACATACAAGAGAATATATAATACATACATACATATATACATACATCAAGAAATATATAATACATACATACATACATACAGAATATATAATACATACATACATACAACAAGAAAATATAATAATACATACATACATACATACAAGAGAAATATATAATACATACATACAAGAGAAATATATAATACATACATACATACAAGAGAATATATAATACATACATACATACAAGAGAATATATAATACATACATACATACATACAAGAAATATATAATACATACATACATACATACACAAGAATATATAATCATACATACATACATACAAGAGAAATATATAATACATACATACATACATACAAGAGAATATATATAATACATACATACATACAAAGAATATATAATTCATACATACATACATAAAAGAAATATATAATCATACATACATACATACAAGAAATATATAATCATACATACATACATACAAGAGAATTATATAATTCATACATACAAGAGAAATATATAATTAACAACCTGAGTTAACAACCAGGTAACAGTGTGCTAACAAAAGCAGAGAAGCGCACGACAAATACATAAAACCACGACACTGGGTTAAGAACCCGGTAACAGTGTGCTGACAAAAGCAGATAGATACATTTTCTGACGTTTGGATTGAAATATATCTGGTGATAATGGTTACAGTATATGTGTTAATGCATATAACATATATTTGATGAGTGTCTTTGATGATACTTTGAGACATATCATTCTGGTAACAATAATAATAATAATTCCTCTCGTACCGTTACACAGGGCCTGCAAGTAATTTCTCCATACCGTCTATCCTGGGCAACTCGCTCAATCTCCTCCAAGGAATTAAGACCGATATTTCTTGCTACTCCCAGCAAAGTTCGTTTCAGGGTCTCCTTAGGTCGTCCTCTCTTTCTTGAACACTTTGTATCCCACTTCAATGCCTGCTTTAATATTCGTTGATCATTTCTCCTCAAGGTGTGCCCAACATATCTCCATCTTCTCTTTCTTATAACAGTTGTCACTAGTGGTTGACCACACATTTCTCTGATTTCATCTCTTTTCCTGAATTCGTTCCATTTTATATTAATTATTTTTCGCATACATTTATTTTCAAATGCATTCAACTTGCTTTCTATATCTTTAGTCATTTTCTAACTGGTAATACTTAGAGGTAATGGTGGCGCCTGTGGCTTAGGGGATAGTGACTCGGTCTATAGACCCCGACGTTCTGAGTTCGAATCACGCTGCGGACAGTTTGGTTGTAAATTGTTTCGCGTGGATTTTTACAAAACGACGATGGCACCACCCGTTCAGAAAGCAATGGCAAACTACTGAACGTAATAATGCCTAGAAAAATCACAAACAGCGTTACAAAGCTGTGCAAATATTAAAGTATTAAAACTAAATTACGAATTTTCAATGCAAATGTATAAATCCTAACATATGCCAGCGATAGTTAGAAAATGACTAAAGATATAGAAAGCAAGTTGAATGCATTTGAAAATAGATGTCTACAAAAATAATGGACATAAAATGGAATAAATTCAGGAGAAGTGATGAAATCAAAGAAATGTATGGTCAACTACTAGTAATAACTGTTATAAGAAAGATAAGATTTAGATATGTTGGACACACCTTGAGAAGAAATGTTCAACGAATATTAAAGCAGGCATTGAAGTAGGATGCAAAGGGTTCAAGAAAGAGAGGACGACCTAGGAGACCCTGAAACGAACTTTGCCTTTGAGAGGCAAGAAATATCGGTCTCAGTTCCATGGAGGAGATTGAGCGAGTTGCCCAGGATAGAGCGGTATGAAGAAATTACTTGCAGGTCCTATGTAACGTTAACGGTACGAAAGAAGAATAGAAACATATATGTATGTGTGTGCTATGCAAACATGCGTGCAGGATATGACGTCAGAGGTCACATTATAACACAAGCGGCACAATATGGTGTCAAGCGTGACGTATATAGATCAACAACAATTAAATTATCAAGTTCACAAAAGGCTTACACTTACCAAGGCTAAAAGATTGACAATAGCTGCTATTTCAATGTTCTTGGATGATCCATCCGTGGGTAGGCCTATCCCATCTTTGTTAGTAAGAGAATCTTTACCAGCATCACCACTGATAGAAGCACCATTTGTATGAACACCACCGTTGATATTGACGGAGTTACTGTTGTTATTAGTCACAAAACCTCGTTTATTATTCGGGATCACGAGCGAGCACCGTTTGCAATGGAGATTGCTGTTGATGTTAGGTTTCTGTCCTGTATCGATATTGGAAGACACGCCATTTATGTCTATATTGACGCATTTACAAGTATCGTTGATGTGCGATTCCCAAATCGGAAACACGTGTCTCTTACCAAATTTGCCCTGTTTAGCCTCAATGTCAGCCGCTTCAGGCGTGTCTACAGACATTGCAAGTGCGTTTCTGGTTAACTTGTTTCCGAAGATGTGTGCTCGTTTGTTAACGTCTTTAGTTCGGGTTTTCCCCATTACGCCGTGCAAGTTTGGTGCAGGATCGTGCAAGTTTTCATGATTGTTATCTTGGTCATCTTCAATGTCTCCTCCTTCTACGACTGAGAAGTTGATCTGTTGGCAGATATTCTGTTGACTACTCTTTCTTACACTTTTCTCAAGCTTCGTTGGTCTGCGCCGTTTGTATTTAAGTGACTTCACGTTGGGTCGGTCAGGATCATAAGCGTGGCTCTGTTTACAACCCATGTCTCTGAACAAGACAGTCTTGTGACTCACCGTAAATCAATAACAATTATTACCTAGCATTGCACCCCAAATACAATGTTCAATTCGTGGTAAATCTATTCCTTCTTCTTACGTTGAAATCGTGCAACCATAACTAAATTGTTTTTTTTTTATGAATAACGTTGCTGAGGTTGTTTCGTATTGTGTAATGTTGCTAACACTTTCAGATTCCTCAAAGTAAACTTGCACATACGGGAGGCGCTCTACTGCAATAACGTTGATTATATTCAATTTTCCAGTGTCTTTTCAGAATGAACAAATTATCTGGCAATATTGACAACCTATATTATTGAGCGCCTTACGTGCGCCAGTGCAGTGTTAATACACATCCTGATGAATTTTATTTTCAGTTTGTTTATCAGATGTGATAACTTGGCAGTGGTGATGATTTATCAGATGTGATAACTTGGCAGTGATGATGATTTATCAGATGTGATAACTTGGCAGTGATGATGATCTATCAGATGTGATAACTTGGCAGTGATGATGATTTATCAGATGTGATAACTTGGCAGTAATGATGATTTATCAGATGTGATAACTTGGCAGTGATGATGATTTATCAGATGTGATAACTTGGCAGTAATGATGATTTATCAGATGTGGTAACTTGGCAGTAATGATGATTTATCAGATGTGATAACTTGGCAGTGATGATGATCTACATGGCTGAGCGTTGTCGATGTGATTAGCGTGAACACGGCCTGATGGTCAAGATGTGCGTTAATGGGGATGTGCTTGAAGGATCTTTTTCTGTCGTGGGCATAAAAGAAAAATCCTAACCTGAACAGCTTAGCGGCGACTGCACTAGCCATGCGTACATTAAATTCCTATCAGGTTCACGTTCCACCTGTCCCTAAAATGTGGCACTACAAGCAGTAACGACAGATCTTTTTATTTTATTGTTGTATTTGTTCACATTGTTAGACTCCTTTATTTCTTGCACGTTGGACGGATTAGCGTAATGCATAGAGCGTTCGCCTATCAACTCGGACACAAGTAGGTTGTGGGTTCAGTCCAACAATCAACGTTCTACACGTGAAGAAAGGAATTGGCCCTCCTACACACTAGAAGCTAGAAATATGAAGTGGCAGTTACTTTATTATGGACTAATGATAAAATAAAAACAAGGTAGCAATTGTTGGGCCGTTAGGGATTCTATATGTTGTGTGCCGTATAAGAAGAGAATTTGCTTTGCTTGATAAGGCCTTTTGGTCGAAACGTCGCTGTGTAACATTGTTTTCGTACTTTGTAAGACTACAGTACTTTGTTGTTACATGTTTCGCCATTGCTACATAGTTTTACTGCAGTCTTTCTTCATATCGATAATGGTAAATTAGACGAACTAAGAGGGAAGAGGCACCAGGGCAGACCACTGCTCAGATATAAAGATGTCTGCACAGCCTCAATGAAAAACTTTTCTATATGTCCCAGCACATTAGAAAAACTAGCTGATGACAGAGTTGTATGGAAAGCCAAATTACGAAAGGGCGCAGAGTCTTTTGAGAAGAGGGTTATGTATGAGCTGAACGACAAGAGAGAAAAGCGAAAACTCAGAAGTTGTCACAGTAAAACACTGCCAATTGACCGTCTGTAAAGACGAAAAATTCCATATAGACGAACTAATAAATAAATGTTTAAACGAATGGATGGACGAATGGATAGACGCATATAAGCGGCCCGAATTCACAGACATCAATTGTAATCATTGTTACCCACAATGGATGATATCCTACAATCACTGACAGCTAGAATGAACAACACTGCACTTGTACCAGATATCCACTCTATCCACAATTACAATATATAAATCTTTGATTGAACTACAAAATAATCGTAACACCAGATATACTCTCAAGTTCATATCCGCTCTCTATGTAGTATATCCTTTACAAAGTTTACATGTAGTATATTCTGTTGCATCCTTTGCTTGATAACGGCCTTTTGGTCGAAACGTTGCTGTCTATTGTTATTGTATTTTGTAAAACTACAGTACTTTGTTTTTACGTGTTTCGTCTTTATATCCTTTACAGAACACCTCACAGCCTGGTTGAAAGACTATTATCTATTGTCTTTCCCAGGTGGATGATGAAATTGGTTCTCCACTCTTGCCGTTAAGCGTAGGGGTGGGAGCTTTAATTTGCGTTATATGGCCAAATGAGTCACCAGTGTTGTGTTATATCGGTTTTTATTTAGTGTGGTCTTGATATTTTTTATCCATCTTTTTCTTGGTCTTCCCTTGGCTCTAGTACCTGATCTCTTTTTATTGTATGCTGTTATTGGTGGTTCTGTCTCTAAGTAAGTTCTCAGAAACAATGTCGGCTCTCAATGTATCATATTTATTTATTTGTGTGTCAGGTAGGAGATAAAAGCCTGTTTATGCCGAGGCAGGCCCGTTCAACCTAAGGACGAGTCAATATTTGTTATATTGAGCGTGTAGGCCAACAAGCATGAAAAATAACTATTCACTCCTTGCGGGGAATCCAATTACTGTTCTTTTTTTTCAATTATATGAAGCGTATCATTTGTAGAAAGTCGCTCCTATCTCACACAACTCAGCTATCCATCCAATCAGTCTCAGTAACAATGTCGGCTCTTAATGTGGCATATTCTTTGTAGAAAGTTGCTCTTATCCCATATAGCTTGTCTGAAAGAGTATCCGTCTCAGTAACGATGTCGGCTCTTAATATAGCATATCCTTTGTAGAAAGACACTCTTAACTCACACAGCTCGATTGAAAGACTATCGGTCTCAGCAACAGTGTCGGCTCTTAATGTGGCATCAGAATATTGCTTCTATCACAAACAGATCGACTTAAATACTATCGGTCTCATTAACAATGTCGGCTCTTAATGTAGCATATTCTTTGCAGAATGTCGCTCCTATCACACAAAGCTTAGCTGAAAGACTATCAGTTTCTAAGTCAGGTCCCAGCAAAAACGTCGGCTCTTAATGTGACATATATATACTTTGCATAAAGTCGCATTTAACTCGCACAGCTCGTCTGAAAGACTATCTGTTTCATTAACAATGTGGTCTTTCTATGTACCATAGCATTTTCAGAAAGTCTCTTTTATCACAGCCTGACTGAAAGATTCACTTCATTTCTCAGTAACAATATCAGCTGATTTGAGGAAATCTCAAAAGTGTTTATTTACATCGACGACACATAAAAAACTTGTCCTAGATAGTACACTGAAACATGACTAGATGTATTGTGTTAATATACCAACAATCCTTGATGGTTTCCCATCACTGCTTTACTCCGCTAACAAAACATCAACCAACAATATGAAGGTTTTACTCATCATTTTTTTCCCCTTTCTTTAATTGATTGTTATGTAGGGGATTAAAACCTCTTTAAGCCGAGGCACGCCCTTTCACCATAAGAACTAATCTTTTATTGGTTATACCAGAAGTGTGTAGGCCAACAAACATGAAAAATAAGAATTAAATTCTTTCGGAAAATCCAAGATATATAATTGTAAACGCTCACTAATAACCAATCAGATTCACTAAATATAAAAACACGTGATCACTAGATTAACCAATCGATTCACGTGTATCCTTCCAAGAAATGAGATCACGTGACAATTGTCAGTATATGATCAGTTATATGAGGAATATCATTATAACGTTCCGGACATATCCATAGGTGCTCCGATCTCCGCCTCAACATATCCAGCAGCGTATGAAAGCCAAATTACGAAATTCTTGTAGAGAGATATGGTCAGTTCGGAACACTATTTTGCTTCCCTTCTTTTTAAATGTCCAGAACGATGACTTCTGACAGATGAGAGTCGTCGCCAGCCTTGGTAGTCAAATCATTTAGGAGATGGAATATTCTGGAAAAATTGAAGAAAATTTTTGAAGACTTCTGAAATATTAGACTTGGAGATATCACTGTAAAAATGAAAATGTTCCTTAGCTTTTGGTGGGGATCATATGATGTGAAATATATGTTACTTCATATTTATAAATTATATAGCTCAAGTATATCAGTGTTTCTCAAATTCTTTGGGATCATACCCCACTTAAAATAATTGGGGACACACCCACATTCCCCCAACTTTCGCAGATCACAATGGCGAACCACGTTTTGACGTAAATATAAATACTTCAAATACACAAAGTATTTGTTATTGAACTGATGTTCCATCACTTCAGGTAGACCCATAGATGCTCAGTCTCCCCAACATATATCGATCGACTGGTATACATATTGATTGTAACCGTGACTCACGGGCTAAACACGCACTCTCTGCCCCTCAGACGTCCAGGTAATCATATCATCATCATCAAATAGCTTGTCCTGAGCAGAACTTTGCCACCCCAACAGTTCTCCGGAATTTCTCTCTCTTTCATAGGTCAGATATTCTGCCTCTGCAGCTGTCATGCCCAAACCATCAGTTACATCCTGAATCTTCTCCTTGGTCTTCCTCTTCTCTTTGTCAGTATGCCTCCTTCCATGATGGTCTTCTCCAGCCCTTCATGTCTTTTTGTATGTCCAAAATATCTCAATGTTCTCATTCTTATTTGTAGCATCAGCCAGTTTTCTTTGATTTGAGCATGTAGGTGAGATTTATTCTCTTCTTGCTACACCCAGCATTCTGCATAGACACCTCATCTCTGTCATGACTAGTTTTCTTCTATAATTTGTTGCTAGCGTCCAGGTTTGGCACTGGTAACATAATGTGGGAGAAAGATTGTTTTGACCATTGCTTTTTGTGTTCATGGTGACATGTTTGCATTTTAAAATTGGCACCATTTATCCTATTATTTGATTTGCTTTGTTGCATCTGTGTTGCATTTTATTAGTTATTCTTTCTGTGTAGATTTATTTGTTATCTTCTCTGTGCACGATATACGAATGACTCTTCTGTAACACTTATATTCAAAAGCACATATACGTTTATAAGCTGTCTTGTTAAATGTTCTACCTGTACAACACGTAATTCTAAACTCCTGAAACGGCTAGATTGTATTCAACATCAATTTTTGTCTTATCAAAGTAGCAACGCTCGATCTGGTTTTAATCTTATACTCTTCTTCTTCTTCTTCCAACCCTCCACATCGACTACTTGTCAACCACTCTGTGTGATTTGTATGTGATGTGAGCCGAAGAGCGATTGTACGTTGTGCCAGTTATGCGCCCACAAGTAGGCCAGCACATCCGATTTATGCGCTGCTTTTTATTTACTAGGTAGCATCCCTAGGGCCTACATCAGTCGCCTCTTACGACATGCATTGTAGGTTGCAGTGGTACTATTTTTGCTTCCCTTGCGGGACCCCGGCACCACACAGGCGACACTCTTCAATAAGTATCAATTATATATTACATTTTATACATTATGAATACACTAAACAGAAAAGCACAGACCACAGTCTTCAGATTTAGAAAGGGACACTGCAGTCTCAGAGCATATCTCCACAGAATGGGTCTCATGAACTTGGCTGCTTCCACCTGTGGGGCACCAAATCAATTCCCAGAGCACTTCCTACAAGACTGCCCCAGTCTGAGCAGCGTGAGAATAGAAATTTGGTCAACAGAAACCCTACAAAACAAACTATGGGGGACCGGTGAAGATCTCAAGCGTACCGCCCTGTTTATGACACATACCGGGTAGTCGCATAGCAGAAGTTGATCGCAGAAAAGAAGATATACGAAGGACGTTCGAAAGTAATGACCGTATATACAGGTGTTCAAAGTAATGCACCATATACGAGGCGTTCAGAAAGTAATGCACGTATGAGGTGCGTTCAGAAAATGCACCATAATGCTAGGCGTTCAAAGTAATGCACCGATATACGAGGTGTTCAGAAAGTAATGCACCGTATATACGAGGGGCGTTCAGAAAGTAATGCACCATATATACGAGGTGCGTTCAGAAAGTAATGCACCATATATACGAGGTGCGTTCAGAAATAATGCACCTATATACGAGGGGCGTTCAGAAAGTAATGCCATAGACTCGAAGTAATGCATATAACGAGGTGCGTTCAGAATAATGCACCATATATACGAGGCGTTCAATGCACATATATACGAGGGCGTTCAAATGCACCATATAGAGGAAGTAATGCACCATATATACGAGGGCGTCCTATACAGTCAGAAATTAATGCACCATATTTTATTTCTCAGTGAATAATGAAGATAGAAGCATTACATTTTGCACACTTCACATTTGAAATATCTTCTTCTTCTTCGAACGCTCCATATCGACCAATTGTTAAACCATTCTTTGTGATTTGTATGTGATCTGAGCATAAGAGCGAATGTACGTTGTGCTAGTTATGCATCTACAGAAGGGCAGTACATCTGATTTCTGAGACGCTTTTTATTAACTGGGGTAGCTTCCTAGGTCCCTACCTCAGTCGCCTCGTACGATATGCCTTGTAGGTCACAGTTACTATTTATTGCTCCCTTTATCAGCCCCGGACATACACATGCGTTGGAATGTCTATATTGGTTGCATGAAATTGCACTACAATTTAAACAATTTGAGCAACCTGAACAAGAGCCCAAGTGCCGTTGTATAACTGAGGAAGAAGAAGAAGATCAACTTACTTCTACCACACAAATATGTCCCAGTAAAGTTAACAACACGGACGACGGCGAAGAAACGATACTACTACTCGGTATATACCCGCCATCACAAAATAAATGTGCTCGCTAGCTTCAAGAAGTCTTGTGTAATGAAAAAACGGCAGATCGATTAATCGTGACTTTTATCTCTGAACACTCGTAGCCTTGCCATCATGTAACCAGCCCAATCGTTATTGGTTACTAAACTGACGTCACTGCGCTCCGGGCAGACCCATAGGTGCTCAGTCTCTCTCCACAGATATCGAAGAGTACTGATGGTTCCCGTGGCTCGCTGATTAAACACACCTCTCACTCTGCCTCTAATGCATCCAGTTCGACTTGAACAACGGGTAACTCCAAACTGCCTAAATCGCTTCATCGATTCAACATCGATCTTAGTGTCCTCATCCAACAGACAGTCGCGAAGAGACCGAAGAATATCCCCTTATCCATCTTCAACTCCCCAACAATCGATGCTGTTGATGCAAGCCTGTCCGCTCTCTCATTACCGTAAACACCCGCATGCCCAGGACAATATATCCACGTAAGCCTCTGGAGGTTAGAAACTTCTATAGACGACATCCACTAATACCAAAACCATACCAGCCCAATCATACTTAATAAACTCTTATTGACAGTTCTTACGTGTTCCTTTTCATTCGTTCATTCAGTAGAAGTGATGAAATCAGAGAAATATCTGGTCAATCACTAGTAAGACATGTTATAAGAAGGAGTTATGTTGGGTATACATTGAGAAGAAATTATCAAAAGATACCAAAGTAGACATTGAAGTGGGAGGCAAAGAATTCAAGAAAGTGAGGATGCCCTAGGGAAACCCTGAAACGAACTTTGCTTAGAGATGCAACAAATATCGGACTCAATTCCGTGGAAGAGATTGAGCGAGTTGCCCAGGACAGACTGGTATGGAGAAATGATTTGCAGGCACTATGTAACGTACAATGGTCATCATCATTCATCAAGTAGCTTGCCTCTTCCAGAACTTGGCTCCCATTACAACAGTCCTGAAAAACTCTCTATTCTTTGCAAGTTGACCGGCGTTAGCATCAATCATTCTTAGATCGTCAATGACATCCTGCACCCATCATCGTCTTCTAGGTCTTCCCCTCATTTCTTCTTCCAGGCACCATTTCCTCCCAAATTATCTTACCTAGGCACTTGTGTCATTTGATGTGTCCGAAATATTTAATTGTCCTGAATGATATGCTCGTTAATAGCTAACTCTCTGTAATATCAAGCTGTTACAGAACAGAAAAATGTTGTTCTTTACTCCGTCCATGATATTGTAAATACTTTTCTGTAGCATTTGCATTCAAAGGCATTAATGATCTTCTCCTCCGCTTTGTCAATAGTCCATGGTAGGAAAGGAATATATATATATATTTTCTGCGTACGTTTTGTTCTGTGTAATATGCGAAAAGGACATACGAGACTTGACATATACCATACAAGATGTCATACATGATGTTTTTCTTGTGTCAACTTTCTTGACATCACTATCACCCTATCCACCATCACTACATCAGTATACTACAAGCCTACTGATGCACATAGTTTTCTTCTTTATACCTCTTCCCATTCCCAGGCTTGTCGTGATTCTTTACCATTCTCTCAAAACTTGCGCCTTCGTCGCCTCTGTAGCGAGGACGACGATTTCCTCGATAGAGCTCACGAGATGCTGGATTTCTTCGTAAGCGCTTATACCCGGATAAGGTGCTTGCTTCTGCTATGCGGCGCGTTCAACAAATTTCTCGCCAGGAGGCCTCTCTAACCAGCATAGAACTTCCAATTCTGACAGGGTGAAACTTGTCTTAACTTTCCACCCTCATAGTTCCCTTGTGAAGAAAGTCTTATTCCGTCATCTCTCCATTCTTCAGTCTGATCCTGATACACGTTCAATCTTCCAACACTATCCTTTGGTGGCGTACAGACGGGACAGAAGCCTTAAGGATATGTTAGTTCACAGTCGCCTCAAGCCTAACATCCAGAGTGGCCGTCGGCGCTGTAACACTTGTGCTTATGTAATACAGACCCGCACGGTGTCTTTTCCAAAAGCCACTTTCGTTGTTGAAGACAGTTTCACGTGCGAGTCCCGTAATATTATCTATGCCATTATCTGCAAGCGGTGCAACAAGGCCTATATTGGGGAAACCGGCAGGAGACTCAGTGACCGATTCGCCCAACACTTGCGCGATATACGCCAATGCTCTGTGACCCCTGTAGCTACCCATTTCAATGATACTGGTCATTCAGGAGCTTGCGATGTCCAGGTCACAGCCATCCGATCATGTTCCTCTGATGATCGTAGTCGATTTGCTCTGGAGAATCGGTTGATTTCTTTGTATGGTACCTTGCGACCACGCGGCTCAACGTATTACATTCTTATGCTTCTTAGTACTTTTTCTTCCCATGCTTTGTAATCTCTATGGGTATATGTTGCATGTATTACATTCTTATGCTTCTTAGTACTTTCTCTTTCCATGCTTTATAATCTATATGGGTATATGTTGCATGTATTCAAGTTATATATTTACTAGATGTTTCATTGTTTCTTTTCTATTTCTAGTTTTTATGTGTGTTTTTGTGTTACATTTATTTCGTTATTCGTTTTTATTCCAGATTTTCCTTAGATACGTTGGTATTTGGTCGTCCATTTGTGTTTCATTTTAATTTGTCACTCCTGTTTGTTCGTTTGCTTGATAAAGGCCTTGTTGGTCGAAACGTTGCTGTTTATCGTCACTGTTTATGTATTTTGTAAAACTATAGTACTTTGTTTGTACGTGTTTCACTATTTACCAAGTTTTACTGCAGTTTCCCCCTATTTCGATACAAGATGTCACAAACATGTTTACAACTAAAAGTCAGTGCCACGTATATGACAATGTCAGCTGGTGAAAAGGTTAAATATTTCTTCTGGCTAAACAATAATTGAAAATGTCACCAGTACTGGAAGAAAAGCAACAAAAAAGGTTACAACTGGAAAACGAATTACAGAAATGTAGTTGGTATTATAGATTGGTATATTCATAAACTATCCCGCACTGGAAGAAAGGAAAACTAAACAAAGAATGAAAGACTGATGAAGACGCCGCTGGTATTCACAAACTATGTCGCACTAGAAGATAGCAAAACTAAACATGGAATGAAAGACTGATGAAGACGCCGCTGGTATTCACAAACTATCCCACACTGCAAGACAGCAAAACAAAGAATGAAAGACTGATGAAGACGCCGCTGGTATTCACAAACTATCCCGCACTGGAAGACAGCAAAACAAAGAATGAAAGACTGATGAAGACGCCGCTGGTATTCACAAACTATCCCGCACTGGAAGATAGGAAAACAAAGAATGAAAGGCTGATGAAGACACCGCTGGTATTCACAAACTATACCCTGCTACAAGATAGGAAAACAAAACAAAGAATGAAAGACTGATGAAGACGCCGCTGGTATTCACAAACTATCCCGCACTGGAAGACAGGAAAACTAAACAAAGAATGAAAGACTGATGAAGACACCGCTGATATTCACAAACTATCCCGCACTGGAAGACAGGAAAACCAAACAAAGTGGACAGTCATGTTTCTCGCGTAAATATGATCTGGCGTGAGCAAATAGATTTGACTTAAGTGAAGTAGGGCGTAACTGGGTGAGGTCTGGCTCAATTGGAAACAAGGTTACCAGTGACATTTCTGGAATAACTAATATAGATTACTCTACAAGCAGTCCCGTGTACATTTATGAAATCATTTTCTTTCTTTTTCTTGTATTTCTCACCGCTCCTCGTGGAGCATAGGGCGTTAACAGGTGTTCTCAACTTTTATCGGTTTCTTGTTATTTTCTTTACGGCTTACCAGGATAATCCAGCACCTTTAAGTTCTTTAAGAAGATTCTACCCGTTGTGCATGTCGAACTGGATGCCTGAGAGGCAGAGTGAGAGATGTGTTTAATCAGCGAGCCACTGGAACCATCAGTACGCATACTCTTCGATATATATTGGGGGAGACTGAGCACCTATGGGTCTGCCCGGAGTGCAATGACGTCAGTTTAGTAACCAATAACCAATAACAATAAGAAGATTATGTCGTCAAGTCTGTTTGTGATTCCCCTCTTCCGTTTTTCTTGCGGGTTTCAGTCAAGTACTTGTCTCGTGACACTCGACTGTGTCTTAAAGGTTACAAAAGTGAAGGATTGACTTCATCATGTGATTTTCCCATATGGCTCCGCTCCACTCAGCAGAGTGCTGCAGTACATGCTTGACATAGCCCCCTTTTCTCCTCTTAACCTTGGTCATCATGGGTTCCTGTCCTGTACCTGTATTACTATTAATATTATTACTATTATTATTCATCTCGTTCCGTTATACATTACATAGGGACTGCGAGACATTTCTCCATACCGCTCTATCCTTGGCAACTCATTCAATCTCATCTATGTAATTGAGTCTGATATTTCTCGCCTCTCCCAGTAAAGTCCGTTCCAGGGTGTCCCTATGTCATCGTTTCTTTCTTGAACGCTTCACTTTCAATGCCTGCTTTGTAATTCTTCGATTCGTTCTTCTCAAAATATGCCCAGCATATCTCCATCTTCTCTTTCTTATAACAGTTGTTACTAGTGATTGACCAGACATTTCTCTGATTCCATCACGTTTTTTAACTTTTTTTTTTTTTTAGCATATACATTTCTAACATTTTTTTAAAGCGATACATATATTAGATAGGAAATAGTTGATGTAATTACGTGGTAGTGTTCTGACGTTGTCATATGGTTAGAAAATTAACTTAATCATGTGGTTAGAGAGCTACTTACTTATATGGTTAGAGAATTGACTTAATCATGTGGTTAGAGCGCTGGCATAGTCAAGCCATTGTCTTCTCGATTGATGGCAATGACATCTACGGACGGCCGATAGTTGTGACGTCATGAGGCAATATTGTGGCCAGTGCGAAGGCCTCCAGTTACCGTTGGCCTCGGTCAAGCGGTCATCATTCTCATTTTACATATCGAAAGAGGGAAGAAACGCTCTACCGATTACCAGCATGACACATTCGACCCATTTGTAATATGTCACCATTCACCCTGACTTAAGTTTTCTTTTTTACATAAATGCAGGGATGTAGCCCAAATCCTCGGTATGTGTTAGTAAGAGCATGTATGCCTGTGGTTGGTTAAATTGGTATAGGCGAGGCAAAATGAAACCAGCTAGCAGTGAGGAAACTTATTTTACACGTTAATTCGTTGTTGCACGCGAAGTTCGTCAATTTTCGGTAGCAATCGGAAATACAGGGTGTCCACAAAATGTTTCCCCTTGCATGCCCTCAGAAACAAATAGTACAACAAAAACAGATATGCATTTAACTGGAACAAACACTGGAAGATAGAGAAAGAATGCATAACGAAGAACAGGAAGATATCTGAGATGTTGAATTTGAACACACGACCTTTGGATAAACTAGTCTACGGCTTAACCACATAGCCCCATAAACTAGTCTACGGCTTAACCACATAGCCCCATAAACTAGTCTACGGCTTAACCACATAGCCCCATAAACTAGTCTACGGCTTAACCACATAGCCCCATAAACTAGTCTACGACTTAACCACATAGCCCCATAAACTAGTCTACGCTTAACCACATAGCCCCATAAACTAGTCTACGCTTAACCACATACCCCATAAACTAGTCTACGGCTTAACCACATAGCCCCATAAACTAGTCTACGGCTTAACCACATAACCCCATAAACTAGTCTACGGCTTAACCACATAGCCCCATAAACTAGTCTACGGTTTAACCACATAGCCCCATAAACTAGTCTACGGCTTAACCACATAGCCCCATAAACTAGTCTACGGCTTAACCACATAACCCCATAAACTAGTCTACGGCTTAACCACATAGCCCCATAAACTAGTCTACGGCTTAACCACATAGCCCCATAAACTAGTCTACGGCTTAACCACATAGCCCCATAAACTAGTCTACGGCTTAACCACATAGCCCCATAAACTAGTCTACGGCTTAACCACATAGCCCCATAAACTAGTCTACGGCTTAACCACATAGCCCCATAAACTAGTCTACGGCTTAACCACATAGCCCCATAAACTAGTCTACGGCTTAACCACATAGCCCCATAAACTAGTCTACGGCAACCACATAGCCCATAAACTAGTCTACGGCTTAACCACATAGCCCCATAAACCCTGGGGACAACAAGTATCCTGTTTATATATATCTGTAAACACTGACTCCAAACTGGTGTGTGTGTGTTTTATATATATATATATATATATATATATATATATATATATATATATATATATATATTTATATATATATATATATATATATATATATATATAAATATATATATATTATAAATCAAGATATATATTAAACAGACTAAATGTATATATATATATATATATATATATATATATATATATATATATATATATATATATATATATATATATATATATATATATATTTAAACATTGACTGTAACATATATATTAACACTATCAACTACATATTATATAATAAACATTGACGTAAACATATATATTTAAACACTCGACTCAAACTAGCATATATATATATATATATTTAAACACTGACTGTAAACCGGTATATATATTTAAACACTCGACTCCAAACTAGCACATATTATATATATATATATATTTAAACACTGACTGTAAATCGGTATATATGTACATTTAAACACTGACTCCTTTCTTTTTTTTTTCCACAAGAGATTTCTAAAACGGGCCTTTGTGTGCGCTTCATAGATAGTGCCTTTCATCGCCTCTGTTATCTCTGAGGTCCATCTTTTACATGGCCTGCCTTTTGTTTTGTACCCATTGTATTGGAGCAACATTGCTATTTGAGGTGCACTGTCTGTTGGTAATCTGCTTAAGTGGCCGAACCATTTAATTTGACGTTTCTTCATGAAGTTTAGTACTGATGTTGTACCCATATTTTTAATGATGTCTTCATTTCTCAACAGGTCTCTTCTTGTTACACCCAGCATTCTGTGTAGACACTTCATCTCTGTTGTGACTAGTTTTCTTCTATCGCTTGTTGTCAGCGTCCAGGTTTGGCACTGGTAACATAATGTGGGGAGAAAGATTGTTTTGAACATTGCTTTTTTTTGTGTTCATGGTGACATGTTTGCATTTTAAAATTGGCACCATTTATCCTATTATTTGATTTGCTTTGTTGCATCTGTGTTGCATTTTATTAGTTATTCTTCAATTATAACTAACACTGACTCCAAACTGGCATATATATATATATTTAACACTTACTTTTTAAAACTGCATGTATATATTTAAGCACAACTCCAAACTGACATATATATATTTAACACTGACTTCAAACTAGATATATATAATATATATATATTATATATATATATATATATATATATATATATATATATATATATATATATATATATATATATATATATATATATATATATATATATATATATATATATATATATATATATATATATATATTTCAACAATTCCAAAGCTGAAACAAAGACTTCAGAACAAACTGAACAGGGTCTGCACACACGGAAACAAATGAAATAACAACAGTCTAGATGATGTGTTACTCTATCCTCTGACAAGATACAATAATGTATACTTTTCTCCTGACTACTGCTGGTGATGGCCGGTTGTCATGGCAACATGAAAACAAGATAATCTGGCGTATGTATAGTAGACCTTCTGACATTTCCAACAAGGGGAATTAATCTAAACAAGTTTTCAAAGGGCAAAAACTGCTATTTTTTTTAAAAAAAGATGTAGATGAATATGTATTTGTCAAAGCATGTGCAAGATGATTGTAACCAGTGCAGGATGGGGTGGGGGGGGGAAAATGAGTGAACAGTGAGTGATTGAAAGGGAAGAAGAACAAGATGGAAGTGAACATAGTTAAGAGAAGAAATCAATGAGAAGATGATAGTTAGGATTGTGTGATAGAACGAGTATATTTGTGTTGTGTTTAAAGTGAATGAGGCGCTGTCTATGGCTTAGGGATAGTGACTCGTCTATTAACCCCGACGTTCTGAGTTCGAATCACGCTGCTGAGAAATTGGTTGCAAATTGTTTCAAGTGGGTTTTTACAAAAGGACGAAGGCACCACCCGTTCAGAAAGCAATGACAAACTATTGAACGTAATAATGCCTAACAAAATCATAAACAGCGTTTAAAAGCTGGAGTTAATTCGCAAAGTCCTGTAAAGGATATGCAATTAACTTTTGTTAAAGTGATTGTGCTTGTTTGTCTTTTCTATGAAATGATGGATGTTGCTTGATGAATTATGTTTATTATTTGGCTGTTCCATGCATGGGGAAAAGGGAGGGAGAGCTATTTTTTTACTGTTGAGGGAAAGTTATTTTTTTATTTTTGGCTGGGGAGGGGATATTTTTGGTTGCAGGGTCAGGGAGCTATTTACAGGCTGGGGGAGAACTAGTTTTGCTACTGGAGGTAGCTATTTTTTAATGCTTGGGGAAGAGCTATTTATTTTATCTGCAGGGATCAGGGGTGAGAGCTATTTATTGGCTGTTTGGGGGTGAGAGCTATTTTTTGCTGCTGGATGAAGCTAGATTGGGCTACTAGGGAAAGATATTTTTGCTGCTGGATGGATAGCTATTTATGGTTACTGAGGAGTAAGATAATTTTGGCTGTTTGGGGGTGAAAGCTATTTGTGGCTACTGGAAGGAGAGCTATTTTGGCTGCTAGAGGTGGTGTTGTCTAGTGGTTTCAATGACTACGTTTGGTGGATTATTGTTCGGCAGAGTTGTTAGTTTGGCTGTCTAGGTGGATGTTTGGGTAGTTTCTTGGCTGACTGGGTGGATGTTTGGGTAGTTGATTGGATGTGTGGGTAACTGTTTGGCTGTATTGGTAGATGTTTGGCTGTATGGGTGGATGTTTGGCTGTCTGGGTGGATGTTTAGCTGTATGAGTGGATGTTTGGGTAGTTGTTTGGCTGTCAGGGTGGATGTTTAGCTGTATGAGTGGATGTTTGGGTAGTTGTTTGGCTGTCAGGGTGGATGTTTAGCTGTATGAGTGGATGTTTGGGTAGTTGTTTGGCTAATCACACAGAGTGGTCAACAAGTGGTCGATATGGAGCGTTCAAAGAAGAAGAAGTTCCGATCTCCTTCCAAACATGTATTTCAGTATGTTTAGACTAACAACTACGTTCTGTGTTGGTTGATATATCAACTGGGGTATCTCTCATGGTTTTCCCATCTTGCCACACCTATCTGTATGCATAATTTGCGCAACCGAGATAAAGAATACCCTTTATCTTCTTCACTGAAATCTTCAGAGTGTATGTTTTCTCTTAGAGCATTGATGATATTGCAATTTTTCCATTTATTTTTATTTTTTTCGATCCAGAAGCACTTGAGCTTTCAGCTCTTCGGCTTGTGCTATGGACATCGTAAATCTGGGGAATCTGTGGCTTTTTCTGCCAGTCCGCGGAATTTAACCCGCGCTCACAGAGGGCGTATCACCCACAGTCCAACGCGCTACGAACACGCTGGGCAGGCTGGTACATTTTTCCATTAAAGACCCATTCTCGATCTTTCATGAAGAGAAAGGGACTGTAACTATGAGGTTCACCTAAGTACAGTAACAACGACACTAGCCTATGCTTCAGGTTACCTCAAACTTCTTTAATTTTTGTACAAACAGAACCAGTTAAAACACTTGGACATACCTTACGCTTCTGTTGTCCTGCAGGCCACACAAATGTAGGAGGGAAACTGTGTTCTAGATTCAATCGATTGTCATGATTCCAATATCCGTTGTTAGCTAGGGCACAACCTGAGCCTGGGTGAGTCAGTGAATGAAACTGCATCTCAGATGAGACATGACGACTGCCCTCCATCAAACAACCAGAGATATAATGAGCGACAGAAGAAGGCAAAACACTTTCCTCACATATGACATCTATAGGTATACACAATTCTGAAATGTGCAAATTTGTTTATTTTTTTAAATTATGAAAATACAACACAGAGAATATCAAATAATCAACATCAAAGAGCTTTGACACTCTAACAGTCCTTCGGATGTCCGAGACATCCTGTCTCACTAGCCATCATGCTCAAGTTATCAGTTAAATGAGGACTCATCATAGCACTCACTGATAGGTGTCCGATCTCCACCTCAGCAAATCCAGCAGCCCAACACACCAGTTTGATGTTGATTAATCAATCTCTTTGGATATTTAGTATGTCGTTCTTTTCAGGCTGCACCAATATTAACACCCATCTCTCTCAATCTGGTCAGCGAGTGGGATTCACAGCCCTGAAACTCATGCTCAAACCATCAGACATGAATCCCCTTCTCTGTGTTTCTTGTAGGTTCCACTCAAGCGCTTGCCCAAGTGACACTTGATGGTGTCTTCCACAGGGAATGTCCGAACCATCACTTTCTTCTCCTCACCTGAATCATCATGGATTCCTGTCCTGTTCTTATCTACAGGTTTGTGCTTGTCACTCTGTTTGTGGGGTCTCTGTGGCTGAGTGGTTAAGCCCTTTGCCATGCGAGTCGAAGGTCGGGGTTCGAATCGGACAGCGGCCTTCTGTTCACGAGTGCAGTTTTTCTAGAGACCCTAGGATTGTTGCCGGAGCTACGGAGTTCGTGCTTTGTGCAATACTCTCGGCAGGTGGCGTGCCATTTCTGCGGAGAGGGACCGAGCCAAATGGGGTAAAACCCAGTGCAATGAAGTCAATCCTTCGGCTTTAAAACCCTTTAAAATTCTATCTGAGAATACACCAAAAACATTACATATTGATTTATTCCTCTCCGCTCCTCATGGAGCATAGGGCCTCAACAGTTATTCACCACTTTTCCCGGTCTATTGCTGTTTTCTTTATAGCCTCCCAGGATATTCCTGCACGTTTCAGTTTCTCAAGACTCAATCTCCAGGTCTGTTTAGAACGTCCCCACTTCCATTTTCCTTGCAGGTTCCACTCAACTGTTTATCTAGTGACACTCTACTGTGTCTTCCGTAGATTATGCCAACCCATCAAGTTACATCTTAGTGTGGTATAATTACTAAACACATTTTATTTCCGGTCACACTGTTTACGTTTAAGACAATTATTTGACAAAAATGTGATGAGAGAATTGACCAATGAGTGACCTTTAGCACTTTCACTCCATCATAGTTTTACCTCCAGCGCATTTATTTAGTAATATTTATTAAATTAAATGTTGTACTGTGAACTTTTGGAGGGTAAGAGGCACCAAGGCAGACCACTGCCCCAATATATATGGATGTCTGCAAGGCCTCATTGAAGAACTTTTCTATCTGTCCCAACAAATGGGAAAAACATAGGCAATTCCCGAGTTATGTGGAGAATAACATTACGTAAAGGTGCAGGATCTTTTGAAAAGAGACTTAGCGATAAACAGAATAGTAAGACAGATGAGTGCAAACTCAGAAGCTGTTACAGTAAAACACTTGCTAACTGACCATGTGTAAAGATGAAAAAAGGTCATATACATATTAAATTAGCTGGTGACTTTGTGAGTCATCTTAAAAAAAACTACGAGCCACTATATCGGCTCAGAAGGGTGAAAGAGTTAAACAATGGATACATTGAGTCGAATACTAACAGTCATTTTAATTGTTTATAAGTCTTTAAAGGAAGGCTTTGTCTTATTTATTTTAAACTCATTCGCATAATAATAATTGTAAAAATTGGCATGAGTCACCTTTGATGGCTTCTCTATGACCAATCAGATCTAATATCATGCTACAGTATAACATCAAATGTGGTAATTTAAAGTGAGGTTTTCTAATTTGTAAAATCTTACAATTACTCGCTCGTATAAATATGTGTTCTGTTGCATAATATGTGGGGTCTCTGTTGCTAAGTGGTTAAGACCTTGCCTTGCGAGTCGAAGGTTTGAATCAGGGCAACGCCGTTCTGTTCACTGGTGCATTTTTTTCACAGACCCCTAGGATTGTTGCCAGACCATTAAGAGTTCATGCTTTGTGCAATACTCTCAGCGGGTTGCAAGCCAATTCTGCGGAGAGGGACCATGCTATATGGGATAAAAACCTGGTGCAATGAAGACAATCCTTCGGCTTTAAAACCACTTTGGCCAAAATTAGGATATCCCTGTCCTAATACCGAAAGGGAACAATTGAGGCGCAACCCTTGAACAAAGACGTAGAAGAAAAATATAGATGTCCTACAAGACTTAAACATCAAGCAACATTGAGCTTGGCTCATAAACAATATCATATTTTGGAAAATTTAACATTTTGGTAACGTTAAAAATCACAGTGGTTTAGAGAGTGATAATGGAGGGAAAGATTCTTGGAAAACAAAGCAGGGGACAAACCACTCAATCACATTATAATCAGTGAATGTATTTATTTAGAAATTGTTTGTATTTTTGTGTGTTTTTTTAGATCCAGAAGCACTTGAGCTTTTCAGCTCTTCGACTCGGTGCCATGGACATCGTAACCTTCGGTTCGGTGCCAGAAACACCGTAAATCTGGAGAACCTGTGGATGTTTCTGCCAGCCCACGGAATTGAACCGTACTCAGAGGGCTTGTCACCCACAGTCCAACGCGCTACGAACACGCTGGGCAGGCGGGCTTGTATTTTGTTACATGATATGCTTTCATATTCAATAACTGAATGGTGTATATGTTTTCAAGTTTTGTACAAATTTTTAATGCGAAACACATAAAACAAGTATGTAGTTTTACAAAATACAAAACAATAAACAGTTTTTGTATTTTGTAAAAAATATAGTACTTCGTTTTTTCGTGTTTGGCCACTGCTACATAGTTTTACTGCAGTTTTCCCCTTATATCGATAATACTAAGTGTTCACAACAAAATTTATAAAGGATCTCGCTCTTCTTTTCTTCGAACGCTCCATATCCACCAATTGTCAACCACATCTGAGCCTGGGGATCGCGAGAGTGATCTGAGCCTAAGAGCGATTGTACGTTGTGCCAGTTATGCACCTACAAGTACACCAGCACATCCCATTGCTGTGCTGCTTTTTATTTACTAGGGTAGCATCCCTAGGGCCTACATCAGTTGCCTATTACAACATGCATTGTAAGTTGTAGTGGCACTATTCTTTGCTTACCTTGCGCGTCCCAGCATCACACGAGCGATAAAGGATCTCTAAACTGTATATATGGTTTTTTTTAACTAATCCAGAAGCACTTGAGCTTTCAGCTCTTCGGCTCGGTGCAGTGGACATCGTAACCCATCGGTTCAGTGCCACAAACATCGTGAAACTCTAGTGAACCTGTGGCTTTTCTGCCAGCCGCGGAATTGAACCCGCACTCACAGGGAGCTTGTCACCTGTAGTCCAACGCTGCTACGAAAACGCTAGCAGACGGGCGTTATTATATATAGTTTAAGGGCCTTATCTTCTAAATTTAGTATTGCACCAGGTGGTAACTAGATTAAGAGATTTCAATGATGTTTCTGGAGATCAAGAATGACAGGTTGTGGAATGAGTGGATGTTATCTATGAAGATTTCTGACCTCCAGAGGCTCACGTAGATCTACTGTTCTGGTCATGCAGGTGTTCGTGAGAGCGGATGGGCTTGCATCGATTGTCTGGGAGTTTAGGATGGATAAAGGGAATTTACTGCTGTCTCTTAGAGACTTACTGTTGAAAGAGCACACCAAAATTTACGTTTTATCTATCCAGCGATTTAAGGAGTTTGAAATTAAATGTTGTACTAGTAGACTGGATGCTTGAGGGGTAGAGAAGGGAGTGTTTTAACTAGCAAGTCACAGGAACCATCAGTATGCATACCATTTAACATCTGTTGGAAGAGACTAAGAGCATACATATTCCCAATGGCAACGTATGGGTGTGAAGCATGGACAATTAATAGAGCAGTGGAAAAACATATATGTACTTTCGAATATAAGTGTTACAGAAGAGTCCTTCGTATATCTGGGACAGAAAAGAGAACAAATGGATCTATCCAGAAAGAACTCAAAATCAAAGAAAACGGGCTGATGCTACAAATAATAAAGAGAAAATTGAGATATTTTGGACATATAAAAAGACATGAAGGGCTGAGAAGACCATCATGGAAGGAGGCATACCTGCAAAGAGAAGAAGAGAAAGACCACGGAGAAGATGGATTCAGGATGTAACTGATGGTTTGAACATGACGACTGCAGAGGCAGGACATCTGACCTATGAGAGAGAGAAATTCGGAGGACTGTTGGGGTGGCAAAGTTCTGCTTAGGACAAGCTATTTGATGATGATGGAGGAGACTAAGCACATATGGGACTGTCTGGAGTGATATGATGACAATTCAGTAACCAATATATACAGGTAACTTTAGGTAAGATTCTTGAGATTTTAAAACTTGTGTCGGTGTCAGTATTCATGATTAGATTAGGGATTCAATGATGGGCTTTCACTGCTCAAGTCAGAGGGAATGTTGTGAAGGAAGACTGGGGTGGTTTTGCCATGACTACAAGTAGTTTCACTATGGAAATCATGACAGTAACTAAAGTGATGGTTTGGCTGGAGTCACAGATCAGTGACATAATGAGTAGGTTCAGGAAGATTAAAACAGGCTGGTCTCAGAGACAATGGATGGAATCACCAAAGAGGTCTAGGCTGACAAAAATTGATTTTAGTTTTGCGCCAGGGCATGCAGGTGTACATTTTCAACTTCACTGCAACGGGTCATCCCATAATTTCTCGTTCCTGTGCCAACGAAAATCACACAAAATGCTAACAACTGTGAAATGTCTCCTATGTAAACTAATTCCAGAATGAAACAGCCATATATGCAGGTGTAATGGGAGATTAACATGCTGATAAGCTTGCAGGTTTGGCTGCTGTAAAAAGTGAGCAAGCAGTGGATCAGACTGATATTCTGAATTCTTTAAAGGAGAGAGGATGTGTACATGATTCAAGTAATAGTGGTGAATCTACAACCCTAACCAGACTGTTTCTGATCGATTGATAGGATCATCATTATTGCACTTCGGTGAGTAACCATGTGGGCTCCAATCTCTTTCTTACACAGGAAGATCGTACACAAACTCTGTAGCACCGCGAGGTTCCCAATGTCATTTTGAAGATATTTTTATAGGAACTTTTATTTGTAATCTTTTGTAATGAATTTTGCCCGGGCAGCAGCTTTCTCGTCTGCTCTTCTCGGTTATGAACTGACAAGGGTTCTTTTAAGTGCTCAAATTGAACATGTGACCTACATTTTATCGTCCATCTCCGATAGGACCAAACTGTACGAATACCAAGTCAAATGTGGTGTAGCTAAACAAGAGCACTATACTGGTAGCCAAAGAAGAATAGTAAACCAACATAGAACTGGTGTTGTTAGTTGCCACACGCTGAGAGACACACTGAGGAGGAGATCGGGGCATGTATGGTCCAATTGATTTGATGTGCAGTGATGATGATCCAGCGACTAAACTAAAACTTAGGGATAGTCAGATGTGGTGACACCGACATATGATTGCCTAAGAAGATGTAAAACTGAGATTGGTACTCATTGCAGACTAACTCACCATGATCTGATGATACTGTCATAGTCATAATAGTTAATGATAATGGGTTAACAAAGAATATTATTGTAATTTAGTGTAAATAAATAATACTTAATAAGTAATAGGAATAAATGCAATGGAAGTGAATCATATGATTTCTTTACAAACAAACTATCATATCAACTACTTCATTTCGTTGGGATGATACAATGAATATGAATAATAATAATAGTAGTGGGTAGGCATAATTCATTAATTGTGTTGAACAGTTCTTAACTGTTCAACAAGTTTATTATACATACATGTATTGTATAGTTATTTTATTAGTCCTATTAGTACAGTTATCACTTACACTACTAACACTACTAACAGTATTTAGTTAACGGTTATAGTATACATGAGATCATTGATGAGCGTAACAATAGAGTAAGTTATTTATTTACTATTTGTATTCAGAACAGTACGTAACAGTATTAGTATAGTTAACTAACTAGTTTATATAATAATGAGAGTAGTCATTAGTGCAGTACTAGTCCAACAAATACTGTCACCTACTGAAACCGTACATCCAGTTTTGAGAAGTAGCATATCCGATGAATATTGTGAATGTGATATCGTCCGGTACCAAAACGTCGTACTAAACTTCGGTTACGAGAGTGGCCATTAAAAACTGTCTTCAATAGCATTAAACAACACACGCTAAGGTATGAATCATGCAGCAAAATCTATATAAAGTCTGAAACTATTGATCTCATTACTCCAACGACAACATTTTTGATTACTTACTTCTAAAGAGCAGCTTAATATTCAGACACTTATCTCTAAGGAAGCAATGGTCCCATTACCGAGTCAATAAGTCTAGAATAATGTGTACTTTTGGTAAATCTTTCAAAACATGCACGTGATTATTACTTGCAAAACAAATACACACTGAGAAAAGAGAGAAGTAATTTATTTTAAAAAGTACGATAACTTGAAAGAAATGGGTGGAGGGATTGTGAAAAGAATTATATTGTATACCCATCTATGATCTTTATATTAACCTACATTTATTACAAAGTATAAGTCTCGGTAAAATGGACTTTATTACAAGCTGGAAAACTAGGAAGCGCTCTTAAAAAAAGGGATAACGAAACAAACAATTAGAATAGATAAGATTCTGTTGAGAAAGAGTTTTTTCCTGCTACTTAGGGAAAATAATGACATATGAAAGCGAGTTATGGGCAATAAATAAAACATGAAAAGATCTAGAGGTCACTAGATGGATGTGGTTCTACAGGAGAATGCTACGAATTCCAAGGACTGTTTCTTTTCTCTTCCACCATTTACTTCTTGATAGAAAGGTTGGGGGGCATAGGTAGGACATAGTGATCGTGTGGTGCTTTTTAAGGCACTTTGTAGGCTGATATTCATTTTCGTAAGGTTGTTACTTATGCCGTCGCTCCATCTTTTGCGTGGTCTTCCTCTTGTTTTGTACTCATTATACTTTTTGCTGTGTGACTCTCTGTGGTAGGCGATAACAGGGCATTCTTGGCAGGTGTCCAAACCATTTAATCTGTTAGTTACGGCCGAGTGGTTGCCGGGGCCCAAATTTGGGGTGTAAAAAATACAACCACTGTTACCTGCAATGCATGTCGTAAGAGGCGACTAAGGAGGTTTGACTGAAATCGGATGCACATGTCCTAAACGTGTAGAAGTCTATGCTTTTAGGGCCTACCAAACCAATGTGCAACGTATACATGTTCTTGGCAAAGATCAAACATATCACAAAGAGTGATTAAAATTGGTCGTAAAGAACGAACGCAAAGAAGAAGAAGAATCTGTTGTTCGTTTAGGAATTGCATGACTGGTTTCACATCGTCTAGTCTTCTTCTAGTTTCTTCATTTCTAATTGTGTCTTTTATTGTCACACCTGTAGCTCTTTTAAGACACCACATCTCTGTCGTTATGATTTTCCGGACTGCTAAAATGACTAATGTTTAGTTTAGTTTAGTCGTCGGATCACCATCACTGCACGTCGAACAAATTAGTCCATAAGTGCTCCGATCTCTCCCTCAGTATGTCCATCGGCGTGTGGCGACTAACGACACCGTTCTTTGTTGGTTTACAATTCTTCTTTGTCTGCCAGCATAGCGTTCTTGTCGAGCTACACCACACTTAACTTTTAGTTCTTCAGTCTGGTTAGTGTTGTGGATTCACCGCTATTACGTGAATCATGTACACGCCCTCTCTCCCTTAAGGAATTTATAATATCAGCCTGGTCCATTGCTCGTCCGCTTTGGACAGCAGCCATACCTGCAAGCCTATCCGCAAGTTCATTCCCCCTTACACCTGCATGCCCTGGCATAAAAATAAAACTGATCGTTGTCAGTTTAGACCTCCCCAGCGATTCTATCCAATGTCTCCTAGCCCATCCTGTTTCAATAAAGATAACGTCTCTGATCCCTGTCTGTACCAGTCCTTCCACCCAGTTTCGTCGCATCCTTCCTGTTTCGACTTTACGAATCATACTCATAGTGTCCCTGAGTATGAAAACACGAGAGTAGTTATGAAACACGTACAAACAAAGTACTATAGTTTTACAAAAAACAGAAATGTGACGATAAACAGCAACGTTTCGACCAACAAGGCCTTTATCAAGCAAACGAACAAACAGGAGTGACAAATTAAAATGAAACACAAATGGACGACCAAATACAAACGTATCTAAGGAAAAGCTGGAATAAAAACGAATAACGAAATAAATGTAACACAAAAACACACATAAAAACTAGAAATAGAACGGAAAAGAAACAATGAAACATCTAGTAAATATATAACTTGAATACATGCAACATATACCCATATAGAGTACAAAGCATAGGAAGAGAAAGTACTAAGAAGCATAAGAATGTAATACGTTGAGCCCGTGGTCGCAAGGTACCATACAAAGAAATCAACGATTCTCCAGAGCAAATCGACTACGATCATCAGAGGAACATGATCGGATGGCTGTGACCTGACATCGCAAGCTCCTGAATGGCCAGTATCATTGAAATGGGTAGCTACAGGGTCACAGAGCATTGGCGTATATCGCGCAAGTGTTGGGCGAATCGGTCACTGAGTCTCCTGCCGGTTTCCCCAATATAGGCCTTGTTGCACCGCTTGCAGATAATGGCATAGATAATATTACGGGACTCGCATGTGAAACTGTCTTCAACAACGAACATGGCTTTTGGAAAAGACACCGTGCGGGTCTGTATGACATAAGCACAAGTGTTGCAGCGCCGACGGCCACACTGGATGGTGCCAAAATGACTCTGGATATTAGGCTTGAGGCGATGGAACCAACATATCCTTAAGGCTTCTGTCCCGTCTGTACGCCACCAAAGGATAGTGTTGGAAGATTGAACGTGTCTCAGGATCAGACTGAAGAATGGAGAGATGACGGAATAAGACTTTCTTCACAAGGGAACTATGAGGGTGGAAAGTTAAGATAAGTTTCACCCTGTCAGAATTGGAAGTTCTATGCTGGTTAGAGAGAGCCTCCTGGCGAGAAATTTGTTGAACGCGCCGCATAGCAGAAGCAAGCACCTTATCCGGGTATAAGCGCTTACGAAAGAAATCCAGCATCTCGTGAGCTCTATCGAGAAAATCGTCGTCCTCGCTACAGAGGCGACGAAGGCGCAAGAGTTGAGAGAATGGTAAAGAATCACGACAAGCCATGTCGTCGATGACAAGAGTAGTTATGCGATGCCAATCACGTCACCGTCTCTGTCAAGCTACTTGTGATTGTCGCCTAAGGCCCCACTGGCCTCTCTTATTATTTATTCCCCTGATCATGCTGAAAAGCACCACGAACATCGTTGTTAGAGAATGAGTGAACCATCAGTATAAATAAATACACCTGTTTCATTGACGCTGTTATCCAAAAGGGCCTCAACCTTCACTTTAATTAGTGATAGATATTTTGTTATGCCCGCGTGCCCAGCGTGTTCGTAGCGCGTTGGACTACGGGTGACTAGTCCTCTGTAAGTGCGAGTTCAACTCCGCGGACTAGCAGAAAAGCTACAGGTTCCCCAGATTTACGGTGTTCGTGGCACTGAGCCGAAGTACGATGTCAATGACACCGAGCCGAAGAGCTTTCAGCTCAAGTGCTTCTGGATCGGAAAAAAAAACAGATGTTTAGTTTAGTTTTAGTTTAGTCGTCGGATCAGCATCACTGCACATCGAGTCAATTAGCTCAAAAGTATCCGATCTCCCCCCCTCAATATGTCTCTCAGCTTAGTTTAGTCGTCGGATCAGCATCACTGCACATCGAGTCAATTAGCTCAAAAGTACTCCGATCTCTCCCTCAATATGTCTCTCAGCTTAGTTTAGTCGTCGGATCAGCATCACTGCACATCGAGTCAATTAGCTCAAAAGTACCGATCTCCCTCAGTATGTCTCTCAGCTTAGTTTAGTCGTCGGATCAGCATCACTGCACATCGAGTCAATTAGCCCAAAAGTACTCCGATCTCCTCCTCAGTATGTCTCTCAGCTTAGTTTAGTCGTCGGATCAGCATCACTGCACATCGAGTCAATTAGCTCAAAAGTACTCCGATCTCCCCCTCAGTATGTCTCTCAGCTTAGTTTAGTCGTCGGATCAGCATCACTGCACATCGAGTCAATTAGCCCAAAAGTACTCCGATCTCCTCCTCAGTATGTCTCTCAGCTTAGTTTAGTCGTCGGATCAGCATCACTGCACATCGAGTCAATTATCTCAAAAGTACTCCGATCTCCCCCTCAGTATGTCTCTCAGCTTAGTTTAGTCGTCGGATCAGCATCACTGCACATCGAGTCAATTAGCCCAAAAGTACTCCGATCTCCCCCTCAGTATGTCTCTCAGCTTAGTTTAGTCGTCGGATCAGCATCACTGCACATCGAGTCAATTAGCCCAAAAGTACTCCGATCTCCTCCTCCTCAGTATGTCTCTCAGCTTAGTTTAGTCGTCGGATCAGCATCACTGCACATCGAGTCAATTAGCCCAAAAGTACTCCGATCTCCTCCTCCTCAGTATGTCTCTCAGCTTAGTTTAGTCGTCGGATCAGCATCACTGCACATCGAGTCAATTAGCTCAAAAGTACTCCGATCTCCTCCTCCTCAGTATGTCTCTCAGCTTAGTTTAGTCGTCGGATCAGCATCACTGCACATCGAGTCAATTAGCCCAAAAGTACTCCGATCTCCTCCTCCTCAGTATGTCTCTCAGCTTAGTTTAGTCGTCGGATCAGCATCACTGCACATCGAGTCAATTAGCCCAAAAGTACTCCGATCTCCTCCTCCTCAGTATGTCTCTCAGCTTAGTTTAGTCTTCGGATCAGCATCACTGCACATCGAGTCAATTAGCCCAAAAGTACTCGATCTCTCCCTCAGTATGTCTCTCAGCTTAGTTTAGTCTTCGGATCATCATCACTGCACATCGAGTCAATTAGCCCAAAAGTACTCCGATCTCCTCCTCCTCAGTATGTCTCTCAGCTTAGTTTAGTCTTCGGATCAGCATCACTGCACATCGAGTCAATTAGCCCAAAAGTACCCGATCTCTCCTCCTCAGTATGTCTCTCAGCTTAGTTTAGTCGTCGGATCAGCATCACTGCACATCGAGTCAATTAGCCCAAAAGTACTCCGATCTCCTCCTCCTCAGTATGTCTCTCAGCTTAGTTTAGTCGTCGGATCAGCATCACTGCACATCGAGTCAATTAGCCCAAAAGTACTCCGATCTCCTCCTCCTCAGTATGTCTCTCAGCTTGTGGCGACTAACGACCCCGGTTCTTTGTTGGTTTACTTCTTCTTCTTCTTCGAAAGCTCCATATCGACCTCTTTTTAACCACTCTGTATGATTTGTATGGAATCTGAGCATAATAGCGATTGTATGTTATGTCAGTTATGCGTCTACAAGTAGGCCAGCACATCCTATTTTTGCGACACTTTTTGTTTACGAGGGTAGCTTCCCTAGGTCCTACATCAGTCGAATCTTACGACATGCCTTGTAGGTGGCAAGGGTACTAATCTTTCCATCCCTTGCTGGCCCCGGTACCACACGGGAGTGTTGGCTTACTATTCACACTTTCCTCATTAAAAAAAACGTCACCACGCGTCGATGACAAACACTGAAGAAAATCTAGCACAGCTGCACGAAACTTCGTAGCACCGGCGAAGATCCTCAATGAGCCTGGCATTATTATCTGCATAAGAGAGATGAAATTAACCATTCTCCCTTGCCCTACACGAAATATTAGTGTCCCATACAAAAATACTTTGATGTACGCCGTTTTGAACCGGAAGTAACGGATGTAATAACTGTGAAAGCAGTCTGAAATTGAGTGCGCAGCAATCCATTCCTCTCCTGGTTCAATTCAGGAAGGTTCACTTATTTTTCCAAGATATATCTTTGAAATAAAGTACGCAATTTCTTCACTTATTTTCTATCCTTTGCTTGATAAAGGCCTTTTGATCGAAACGTTGTTGTGTATTGTTATCATTTTTTGGGTGTATTTTGTAAAGCTACAGTACTTTGTTTGTACGTGTTCTGCAATTGAAAAGCTCTAAATATAAAATATATATCAGGAATAGATGCAACACGTACAATCAATGACAGAGACAAAAAATACAAACAGTAAATAACTTGTTATGAAATGCAACGATAAACAAAATCCACTTCATTATAACAATGCATTTCTTTTCGTCCTCAGGCAATGAATTCGAGCGTGAACTTCATTTTTGTCCCTGGGAAGGCAGGAGCCAGTGGTAATGAATGAGCTGATAGATTGGCTGACATGGTTACAATATCAGATGGTGCTGCAATGGACCGAAAATATATTCTTAACGCATTGAGAGAATCTTTCCGAACAGAGGAGTTTCAGGGCTGTGAATCCTACTCGCTGACCAGATTGAAAGAGATGGGTGTCGATATTGGTGCAGACCGAAAAGAACGACATACTAAATATGCAAAGAGATTGATTAATCAACATTGAACTGGCATGTTGGGTCGCTGGATGCTGCTGGATTTGCTGAGGCTGAGATCGAAGCACCTATGGACGTGAACGGAGTGCTATGATGATAGTCCTCATATAACTGATAACAGAATACAGTCGCAATCATAGCGTCTAATACGACACATCTGGCTGATTTTTAATAACTGTAAACATGACAATTCCAGCACCAATGGAACTAGAAGATATCACCATCAAGGTGCCTATCCTTTATAGGACGTTGCTCTCTTTGCAGCGTCTTTGAAATTCAATATGTCTCTAGCCAGTACACATACTTCGTCGATGGTCATATTCATGGTTTCTTTAATATCTTGTAGCCATCTTCTTCTTGGTCTGTCTCTACCTCTGCGTCCTGGGACCCTGCCTCTACCTCTGGGTCCTGGAACCCTGCCTCTACCTCTGTGTCCTGGGACCCTGCCTCTACCTCTGCGTAATGGGACCCTGCCTCTACCTCTGGGTCATGGAACCCTGCCTCTACCTCTGCGTCATGGGACCCTGCCTCTACCTCTGCGTCCTGGGACCCTGCCTCTATCTCTGCTCCTGGGACCTGCCTCACTCGGCTGGACCCTGCCTCTACCTCTGCGTCCTGGGACCCTGCCTCTACCTCTGCGTCCTGGGACCCTGCCTCTACCTCTGAGTCCTGGGACCCTGCCTCTACCTCTGCGTCCTGGGACCCTGCCTCTACCTCTGCGTCCTGGGACCCTGCCTCTACCTCTGTGTCCTGGTACCCTGCCCTCTGAACTAGAAGATAAAGTCCTTCCAAATACAACTACTTTCACGTATCTTGGAATTGTTATCAGCCACGAAGGATAAACTTGATCTGATATTAAAAGCAGACTGAACAAGGTACGAAGTGTACTCATCCAGCGCCAACTATAAACTTATGGGCCTTCGGACTCAGGTAAGAATTATGGGAAATCAGACCACAACTACACCACGTGACCTCTCATTCCAGTATTGGTGTATATAGACGAATTCATTTTAAAATGAACACAAAATGCTAAATCGAAGTTATATTATCCAGCAAGTTAAGTTTAACAACAAGGAATATTGAGTAAAATTGAGTAAAATTGCAAAAAGCGTGCAGTGTTCTATCAAACATCTATAATTTCCAGCCCCTTCTATGATCTAGGTCAGGATTCCCAGTCAGTTGTCTGGCCTAGTTATCTAGAGGTGGCTGTGACTCATCACCCATCAGACGGCCTTATGCAGCATCAGAACATAGATTTATATAAACCGTAGCAGTCTTCCTCCAACAGATGTCGAATGGTATGTATCCTGATAGTTCCTGTGTCTTGCTGGTTAAACATATTTCTCTCTCTCTCAGCACCCTCTAGCTATCCTACTCGTGCTACTGTGTGCTACTGTGTAGTGCTACTTGTGTGTGTACTGCTGTGTGCTACTGTGTGCTGTCTACGTGTGCTACTGTGTGTACTTGTGTGCTACGTGTGCTACTGTGTGTGCTACTGTGTGTGCTATGTGTTACTGCGTGTGCTACTGTGTGTGCTGTGTGTACGGGGCTACTGTGTGTGCTACTGTGTGTGGCTACTGTGTGTGCTACTGTGTGTGCTACTGTGTGCTACTGCGTGTGCTACTTTGTGTGCTACTTGTGTGCTACTGTGCATGTGTGGCTACTGTGTGTGCTACTTGTACAATGTCTCTGAAATGTTTCAATATAGACACCACGTGCTATGAATCCCTGGCACAAGATCACCAAATGTGACGCTGTAACAACACAAGAGGAACTCGCATAGCTGAGAATCGTCGTGTCATTGAGGCACAGATAAAACGGGCTGCGCGAAAAGACAGAACACATAACACGCACATGTCTAACTTTGATCATGTATGCCTCACCTGTGGTAGAGGATTATGTTCCTCGGTTGGACTCTACAGTCACCTCCACAGACACCAGAGAGGCGCAGCAGCACACATCTGAGGCTGTTGCTATCCTCGCTTGCAATGGACGGCTATTAATATTACTTGTACAACGTGTATTTCCAAACTCCTTAAATCGCTGAATTGATTCAAAGTCTATTGTGAAAGCTGGGAGATTTTCATGTGTACGACAAACATCAGATAATATACAACTATTTGCTAAAGTACAAATGAAAATAGACCAAACAATCACTCAATCAATTTATCAATCATGCTATTAGGATTTATTTCGAATTATTTCTTTGTTCTTTTTCTTCTTCTTTGCGTTCATTCTTTACGATCAATTTTAATCACTCTTTGTGATATGTTTGATCTTTGCCAAGAACGTTTATACGTTGCACATTGGTTTGGTAGCCCCTAAACCATAGACTTTACAGTTTAGGACATGTGCATCCGATTTCAGCCAAACCTCCTTAGTCGCCTCTTACGACCTGCTTGGCAGGTAACAATGGTTCTATTCTTTACACCCCAATTATGGGCCCCGGTAACCACTCGAGCGATTTCTTTGTTTATTTCTTAATGTTTTCTCAGAAATTGGTAACGTTGTCCTTACTTGTCACCAACTAGTGCCGTGCCGTGCTATGATACAGGGAGGCGGCCATATCAGGCGGTCCTGTAAGGGGCGGCATAAGCAGCGAGAACAAAATCACAATTGAAGGTCATTTTAAAGAAACAAATTTAAGGGGCTACATTTCAAAGACTTGCATCATACTAAGAAAATATACCGCACGGCCCTGTCATCAACAACTCGTTTTTTTAGTATGTAAATTATTGTTTCACCACAATATTTCAGTAATAGAACACGTTATATAGAACGTGCAAGCAATATCCCCACACCGCTCTCTCCTGGGCAACGTGTTCAATCTCTCCTATGAAAATAAGTCCAACATCTCTGGTCTCTCTCAGTAAAGTTCGTGTCAAGGTTTCCATCAGGCGTAGTTTCTTTCTTGAACACTGTGCTTCCCACTTCGATGCCTGCTTTCTTATTCTTTTATCATTTAATCTTAGAGAATACACAACAAATACCAATCTTCTCCTTCTTATAACAGTTCTTATTATTGGTTGACCACATATTTCTTTGATTTCATCAATTCTCCAGAATTCGTCCCATTTTATGATCATTATTTTTCGCAGACATCGATTGTCAATTGCATTCAATTTTCTTTCTATATCTTTAGACATTTTCCATCTCTCGCTAGCATATGTTAGGATTGTTACAACATTTGAATTGAAAATTCGTAATTCAGTTTTAGAACTTGGAGTTGACTATTTTATTTAAACTTTTAAAATCAGATGTTGTTTGATAATAATTATAGCATCATTTCTTGTTATTAATTTCCTCCGTGCAGATAAAATCTCTAACAAAATAGGTGAACTTCTCTGGGTAATTTATGTATTGCAATTGGTATCTGTTAAACGTTTTGTCCTACAATCTTTTAATTCAATAAATAATTTGCAATTCAATAGCAGTTGGTAATCATTCCTTCACCCTGCCCACAAGATATGATCTTGCTCATGATTGGTTGCTTAAGGACATCCCTCGATGATTGGTTTGATAGTTTTCTCATCACTTGAACTCGTTATCCAATCATAAAATGAAATGTCAGAATTAATTTTGTGTGTTATAAATAATATTCTACAGAACATGCTGTATAATTATCTTTCTCTTAGTCCTATTTCTCAAAACCTGATATCCAAATTACCTCCTGACACGATAATTAGTAATGAAAGAAATTTAATTTTCCACAATTTATCATAGAACAGATATCAGTAACAGAATATATTTTTTGTGTGTGCTTTTAACGTGCAAGAAGAATACTGAATCCTTTTGTTGCTTTTTTTTCACGTCAAATATTTTTACTTTATTTTCTTTATCAAATTCTGAATATTTTTTTTTTCTATAGTTTTTGTGTTTTCTTTATTGCGGCTTCGTGTTAATAGTCTTCAGCTGCCAAAACATTGACCTGAACTTTTTGAAGTGAACAAATATAATTATTGAATGTATCTACGATAGATATGAATTATAAGTGAATTTATTAGTTTCTGTAATAGGTATGTTTTAAAGATTCAGTTAAACAATTTTACACATGTACTTCTGTGTTTAAACAATTTTATGTTTTTCTGAGCCATGTGTAAGCTGTTCTGTGTATTAAACAATTTTATGTTTTTCTGAGCCAAGTGTAAGCTGTTCTGTGTATTAACTATGCATACATACATTCATTATATTTATAGCTAGAAAGTGAATTTTAGTTAGATTTAGATACTTTATAGTGTAAGTAATGTTGGTTAGATTTAGATACTTTATAGTGTAAGTAATTTTCAATTCAAATGTTGTATCAATCCTAATATAATAAATATAATAATAAATGCTAGAGAGAGTTGGAAAATGAATAAAGATATAGAAAGCAAGTTGAATGTATTTTAAAATAGATGTCTGCGAAAAATAATGAATATAAAATGGAACGGAATTCAGGAGAAGTGATGAAATCAGAGAAAATTCTGGTCAACCACTAGTGACAACTGTTATAGGAAAGAGAAGATGGAGATATGTTGGGCACACCTTGAGGAGAAATGATCAACGAATATCAAAGCAGGCATTGAAGTGGGATGCAAAATGTTCAAGAAAGAGAGGTCGACTTAAGGAGACCCTGAAACGAACTTTGCTGAGAGAGGCAGGAAATGTCGGTCTGAGTTCCATGGAGGAGATTGAACGAGTTGCCCAGGATAGAGCGGTATGGAGAAATTACTTGCAGGCCCTATGTAACGTATAACGGACGAGAGGAATTATTATTATTATATTATTATTATAATTTAATCACTTAGAATACAAACTTTTCAAAACATTTAGATTTTTTTTTCGTTAGCTTGGTATATCAAGTGTAGTCCAATAAGGCGAATCTAACAGTTAGTTAACTTTTTCGTGAAGGTCTGCAGGTGAGTTTTACTCTGACCTCATGATTACTTGTAATTTTGATTTCATATAAGCGATCAGGGTTTCATGTATTCAAAAATGCTTACCGTGTGTACACCGAACTAGTCTCAAACCCCGGAGCACTAGGGAATAATGTTACAACATTTCTTATCGGTGACGTCATGTAGCTGTATACATTTTGACATAAAATCCTTTTTTGTTGTTGTTAAAAATGACAGGAAAAGCATGAGCAAATTTGGCACAGATTATATCGCCATTAGGCATGCGCCTTCTCAGAGACTTAGAAACAGTAATTTTTGGTTAACAAGTCCTTCTAAGTTATTTTCATGAATTATTTCTCACAAAACGCATTTTTCTTCGATATTAATAGATTTGTCTATATTTAATTAAAATTAATTGCGCTGGTGTGTTGACGGGACGCGCAAAAAAGCAAAAATAGTAACACTGCGTCCTACAAAGCATGTCGTAAGAGGTGGTTATGGTAGGAGGGCTAGGAAGCTACCCTAGTAAATAAAATGCATCGCAGAAATCGGGGATGCAGGTCTACTTGTAGGTGCATAACTGGCACAAGGTGCAATCGTTCTTAGGCTCAGATCATATACAAATCACAAAGAGTTGTTAACAAGTGGTCGATGTGGAGCGTTTGAAGAAGAAGAAGAAATTAAGTGAATTTATTTTTGGCTGAAATCAGATGCATGTCCTAAACGTGTAGAAGTCTATGCGTTTAGGGACCTACCAAACCAATGTGCAACGTATACACGTTCTTGGCAAAGATCAAACATATCACAAAGAGTGATTAAAATTGGTCGTAAAGAACGAACGCAAAGAAGAATTGAACTTATTTATATATCGACACATTTGGTCTTGCGGGCATCCGTACACTATCTTAATATCTTTCAGATCTCAACAATGAAGAATGAAGGTGTATTTTTAGAGACGACGTCATCAATCAAAAATGAATGCAATAATATCCAATACTGCAATAATAACAATAATAATAATAATATATTACGGAACACCAATTGTAGTATTTATTGCAGTAGTAAAAATATATGTGGTAGTTATGAGGACATATGTGGTGATGGTGAAAGTAGTATGTGGTATCGGAACTTCTTTTCTGTCTATTTGGAGATTCCTGCGACGAGAACGGATGACCCAGGTTACATGTTGGTCAGATTTGCGTTTCTGACGGTAACTCTGATGGCTGGGCTATTCGGAAACACGTTAACTATTGTGGTACGTATATTATTTTCTGTGTGGTTGTGATAAGGGTACTCGGCAGGGCAGTGTCATGCTATGATACAGAGAGGCGGCCGCATCAGGCGGACCCGTAACAGGGCGGCATAATCAGCAAAATCAAAATACAATTTAACACCATTCAATGATTAAAAATCGCTACGCAACGCTTTCCTATATTAGACTATGTTATTCCGATATTGATATATACGATTTATGATTTATCGCACGTCTCTAAAGTTCAATAAGCCAAACAAAATTTGAAAATCTGTCATTAATTTCTATTGAAACTACATTGTCTGCCACTCTAGACTACATATCCCTAATTAACGAATCTGCTCAAGTTAAAGTTAGAAGGGTAAAACTGTAGTAGATTGTTGTAGTTGATATAATTATTTTAAAGTAGTTTATATTTTTGAAATAAAAATAACATTCATACATTTTGTGCAGTTTAAAAATAGGAGTGGATTATACGAGACGTCTGTGAATAACGTTCAGAGTTACTCGTGTCGATTGTCGTCAGATACTCGTAGTCGACTTTGAATAACGTTCAGAGTTACTCGTAGTTGACTTTGAATAACGTTCAGAGTTACTCGTAGTCGACTTTGAATAACGTTCAGAGTTACTCGTAGTCGACTTTGAATAACGTTCAGAGTTACTCGTAGTCGACTTTGAATAACGTTCAGAGTTACTCGTAGTCGACTTTGAATAACGTTCAGAGTTACTCGTAGTCGACTTTGAATAACGTTCAGAGTTATGATGATTTGATAACGTCAGAGTTACTCAGTCGACTTAATAACGTTCAGAGTTCTGTAGTCGATTGAATAACTCTGGACGTTATTCACAGACGTCTGTACAGTCACATCAGCATAGCCTAATAATTTCTTCTTTTAATAGAAGTCAATAACATATAACATACGACATATCAACATCGTTTATATCTTATAGGCCGGTCTACTTATGTAGGCCTAGGTCTAATCTAATATATTTTACAATGAATTCATGTAATAAGTCATTATAGGCCTATAGTTAGACCGGATAAACTATTAGTTAGACTTATAGTTTGTGGAATATTATTCAACTTTTCGTATCTGTGTAAAACGCTCTATATTATGCGAAGATCTCTTTATTATATTTTATAGGCATATATGACATAGACATCTGTGTATAACACGGAGATATATCTTTATGTATTGACATCTGTCAATAACGTCACCCAGTAAATAGAGTCATAGAGAGACAATGGATGGCAGCAGTAACGGTTTTCTTCTTCTAACCAGGGCTGCGAGTTTCACTCTTGGGCAGCAGTAACGGTCTCAACTTCAATTCTCATACTGGAAGTAGTTGTCCTGTATGCTCCACTTCGCTCTGCAACAACCCTACCATGCGCATTAGCCAAGAAACTCCAGCCTGATTTCTCACCGCGATGAACCGACCCATCGGTAGATTATATACAACAACATCATCATCTCTTGCATTTTCTTCTATCAGTTGCTTAACCATGAGAAGTTGATTAGAATACCTGATTTCTCTACCACAACGATGGCAATGCCTGGCATGTCCAAACTCAACTATAGTTCGTTCCAAAATTCGTGATCACACTAAGGTTTAATTTGTACGAAATCTACCTGATGCATACCAGTGATTTTTGCAAGCAGTCTTATATATCTCACGACCTTACGAATCCATGTTCAACTAATTGGTAGGTAGCTTGGGTGATGCAAAAACTTTTGGTTATATAATTTTGCATAAGCACAACAAAATGATCATCAAAGTTTAGAACTTACAGTAATACACAAAATGGTGGCGAATGATTGCAAAGGCGTATTCCTATTACATATTATAAAAAGAAAAGTGACATAGTGAACAAATGATACCTTCCACTTCTATAAATGAAAGTAAATGTTGCGTACATACGCCAATGACAGTCAGTAGGAAACATTGTGAACTGAGTAATTCCACGGCCGATTTTTGTCTTGCACTGAATTGCATTTGGAACACGGATATGTTTAGTTATAGACAAACTTGACAAATCGTACTGTAAATTTCGACAAGTATACCATATCAACATCGCTGCAATTTTAGTAATGACATATAATAAAAAATCTTACAGAACTAAAGGTTTGGGTGGGCAAAAATACTTTTGGAACGTCGTCACTGTTACCTATATAAAAATGCAAACATCAAGAATTTCTGTCAAGTGGATGATTTTATATCGGTAGGTAAAGATGATCACGAATTTTGGAACGAACTATAATAATTCTCGCACTCGTTCCAGTGTCTGAGACTCGCTCATATCACATAAATAAGAGCGTACCGCATTGATGATATCGGTTCTGTCCATACTTCTGCCCGCTTGAGTTGGGGCATTATTTGCAAGAAAGTCAGCACGCTCGTTACCCTGCACTCCAGCATGTCCAAGTGTATACAGCCAAATCATTTTCTTGAGATGTGATCTCCGAATGCTGTCCACCCATTCCACTTGCATGCTTCCAGATTCAATCCTTTGAAGCATATTCATCTAAAGGAAAGAAAATGGCATATCGCTCTCAAAGTTATGGTGGAGGCGGATATTGAACAACGCCTGCTGCTCCTTCTTTATCGGGGACTAGTGCTAAGCGTGGTGGACTATGGTCTTGGTAGTGGCGGCTCGTCATTAAGGGCCAGTGGGGCCGGGCCCCACCAAAAATAATGTGTAACGTGTATTTATTATTTTATAAATTAAAATATTACAACCCAAACCATGATTATTCCAAAGATTTTGTCTGACCCGCCAATAAAAGGATCACGAGCCGCCACTGGGTCTTAGTCATGGTCTTCTAACAGTGAGCAGAACATCCCTGTAAGTTATACAAAACTAGTGCCAGGGCGTCACAGACTAGAGAGAGAGAAAGAAAAGAAATAGATTAAAAGACAAAATAATAAACAACTTTACTGAAGTCCTTCAACTGCAATGGTCTACAAAGGGTTAAAGGATTGGAATAATTTCACCAGGGTTTTAATACATATGGCTCGTTCCCTCTCCGCGTAATTAGACATCTGCAAAGATTAACGCACAAACCACGATATCCGTAGCTCCAGCAACTCTGGAAAAGCTGCACTCGTGAACAGAACGACGCGGCCCGGATTCCAACTAGCGATAATCAGAAAATAAGAAAACAAATTAACCCGTTAGCCACAGAGACCCAAAACTACAAGGATTGACGACAACAAATTCGATACGATATGCTCAGTTCAAAATCTCAGCGACATCTCTCGATAAAGATGGAAAGAAAAATTAAATCTAAAGATTAAAATTTGAATCCAGTCTTTGCTAACGATATAAATTTTTATGTCAATCATAGGTGATGACACGCCCATCAATGCGCCGCCAACAAATCGGTAGCCGATTTGCTACTCTAGCATTCTGTGACCTTTGCTGCTGTATGATGAGGAGTGTTACTTGGATAGGATTGGTCTATGCCTTTTTAGGAATGACCACGCCTATTCGTTTCAATGACGATCATTGGTGCAGATTCTCCGAGTATTGTTTCACATCCATTCATGTGGCTGGTAAGATTAACATAGACATATTTCTGTTTTCTTGCTATCTGTCAGTTCCCACTCCCCCTCCAACTCTCTCTTTCTCTCTATATCTCTCTATACCTCTCTCTATCTCTCCCTATCTCTCTCTATCTCTATCGCCCTAGATATATTGCCCTTCTTATTGCTAGCACTCTCCCAATGTCTATCACACATTTTAGCTATTCCTAATTAAATCTCGAGATCGAACTACTAGTCCTATCGGAGACGGACGATAAAACGAAGGTCCCAAGTTCGAGCACGATAAAAAAAAATACATTGGCAGCTGAAAATCGATACCAGAAAATCGATGAAAAATCATCGCCTGGTCAAAATTTTATATTAAAATAGAGAATTCGGGAGAAAGTGTTTCTCCATTTTCAAAACCACACTGTAGGCCATGGTCGGTGCTACGGGGTTGTGCACCGCCGCTGAGATCTTCTTACATAAGAAAGAGATCGAAGCACACATGGTTATTTACCGATATGCAATAATGGTCCTGTCACTCAATCACTCAATCAGTCAATCAACCAAATAGTTCACATATTTGCTTTGGGCATATTTTATATGTCAATTTTGTTTGAACACTTCTGCCTCCGGACGGGTCACAACAGAATGAGACACCACCTGTACACCAAATTCAAGATAGGCAATAACGACTTGTGTCCCTGTGGCTTGGCAAGTATGACAACAGAACATATCCTACAGAACTGCCCCAGTATGCAGACCTGAGAAGAAAGAGGTGGCCCACTTACACCAGCGTCCAAGACAAACTGTATGGCGTGGCTGATAATCTGAGATAGACGGCTGCCTTTATTAAAAAATCAGAAATCCCAATCTAGTGAGAACGCAGAAGAAGAATCGTTTACTCTTAATATTAATTCATCTCGTACCGTTATACGTTACATAGGGCCTGCAAGTAATTTCTCCATCCGCTCTATCCTGGGCAACTCGCTCAATCTCCTCCATGGAACTGAGACCGATATTTCTTGCCTCTCTCAGCAAAGTTCGTTTCAGGGTCTCCTTAGGTCGCCTCTCTTTCTTGAACCGTTTGCATCCGACTTCAATGCCTGCTTTGATATTCGTCCTTTCTTGCAAGTTTCTGTAGCTCTTTAAATATCTTGTGATGAGGTAGCTAGCCTCACGCACAAGTCCTCCTCCTTTTCATCCGGGCTTGGAACCGGCATTGGCAGAGTTCTTGTACTTAATGGTATCAGCTTTATTTTTCCTTAACCAATATTTTTTCCCCTCTTGCATATCATTATTCTATTTTTGTCTAATATTGTCTTATTTTTTGCTCCTTGTCATTCAATTTTCCCGTCACTTTATTTCATATTTTTATTCCATTTCTTCAGTTTTTCTTTGTCATTTTGTATGTTAATGTTTTGTCATTTAAAAAAAAAAAAAGAAAACTAAATTTCCTTGCTGGGAAAATAATTTTCCGCAATTTATTTTTCTTAAAGGATTAGCCTGCTTTCAGATCTTGAGAGCTTTTTTGTAAAAACAAAATTCTAATTTTGTCCACAGGCATTGTTCAAATACCCAGCAGAAGACAAGCCGGACATAGCATTTTCAAGATATCCTAAATAAATCTGACCTCAATTCCCCCTCTCCTCCCCTCCTCCCACTACAAACGAATACAGTTTGAAGAAAAGACAGGAAAGGATATTCTGTTAATAACGAAGAAATGATAAATGCCAGCAAAATCATGAAAGTAATCCTTTTTCTTCACCCTTCGCCCCTAGGGAAGCATAGGTCATCCTTTCCAGATCTCTCCACTCTCTCCCCATATTCTTGCATTCCGTCCCCATGTGTTCCTGTGTCTTCCCCTACCTCTACTGCCCTGGGAGTTCCATCAGAGAGCCTGTATTGTGATGCTGTTAGGGCGTTTCCTCAGTGTATGTCCTATCCATCGCCACCTTCTGCTCCTTATCTCTTGTTCCACCTGTCGTTGTCCTGTTCTATCCCAGAGTTCCCTGTTTGTAGTCCTGTCATACCATCACAATGGAGTATCCTGCACTGACATCTATTGATGAATGTCTGCAACTTGTTGGTGTTCCCCTTAGTTGTTCTCCATGTCTCTGCTCCATATAAAAGGACAGCCTTGACATTTGAGTTAAATTTGATTATCTTAGTTTTATTCCTGATCATTCTTGAACTCCAAATGTTTTTCAGAATGGCAAATGTTGAGCTTGCCTTTTGTATTCTAACCTAACATCTTCATCTGAGCTCACCTTGAATGTTGATAACGGATCGCGGCGGAGAGAGAATGTACTAACACTTCCCAGATATGTAAATGTGTCCACCTCCTTTAATGGTAATCCTTGCAGTATGATCGGGTCTCTATGAAGACAATCCTCTCTTGAAGGCGACAGACGATGTCAACATCCCTGCAGAAATGCTCAATGCGGCGGCAGATGATACAGCAATTAGTTAGTTGTAAGATGTGTTTAATAATATATAGGAATTGATTGATTGATCGATTGATATAACAATCATCCTTGCACTTCGATAAGTAACCATGTGTGCTCCCATATCTTTCTTACACAGAAAGATGTCAGCTGCAGTGCACGAGCTCATTAGCACCGGCGAGGTCCCCGATGTAATTTTAAAGACGGTGAAGATATTTTTTATGAAATTTTATTTTTATATATTTTCTAATTAATTTTGCACGGGCAGGGGCTTTCCAGCCTGCTCTTCTAGGTTTTGAACTGCCAATGGTTCTTTTACTTGCTCAAAATGAACATGGGACCTACGTTTTATAGTCCATCTCCGATAGGACTAGGAACGCGATCTCACCGACACTGATATCAGGGATTTCTGGAAAAATATACCAATGTCTGCACGAGGGAGCGAACCATGTACTCTTGGCACGAGAGACGAGCAGCAAACATCTACGCCACAGACACCCCCTATTATATATATCAAGAGGAAACAGTTTCATTAGAAACAGATATACATCTTTTCTCCTATCTAGCATTCTCTCTCTGCGATCACCGCCCAGACCGATGTACCAGATCTACCCATAAATTCTATTCATGTGGAAATCTAATTCATGCAGCCTTAGCATTGGCGTGTTTTACGTCACATCTTCAGCACCATTTGAGCTCTGGTGCTTATCCTTCGGCGATGTGTCCGATTTCAGCCAGTGTTTACTCTGTTCGCTCTCCGTACTGTAGCCATTAGTGTTTTTACGGTGTGAGGTAGCTAGCCCCACATCCTACCTACTTAATCGCCTCTTACGACATGCGTGGCAGGTAATAGTGATTATATTCCTTCCTTTGCGTTCCCGACCTAGACTGATGGACCAACTTTTATCATGAATTTTACTGTTGTTTTTAGGGACTCCGTTCCTCCGTACAGCTTTTCGCGAAGCTCTGTGTCTTGTGGCCATGACTCTTTCCTTATACCTGCTAACCGTTGACAGTCTTGCAAGACATGTTCTGCCGTCATGTCTGCCATTTGCAGGGGCACAGGCTAGTTGTGCCAATTTTAAATTTATGGAACATGTGGGCTCTGAGCTTGTTGTGTCCAGTACGGAGGCGAAATATGGCAACTTGTTCACTTCGAGAGAGACCATAGTATCCGTCACTGTCTGTGTACTGAGGGTGGTCTTTTGCCCATTTGCTTCTATAGTGCGAACCGATGGTTGTTTTAACTTCCTCATAACTGATCTCGAGATCAGTCTGAGGTAGTCGCCTGCCCTCTTTGGCTAGCTTGTCGGCTGCTTCGTTTCCCTAACGTTGCAGTGTGACGGTATCCACTGGATGATTCTATTCTGGATGATTCTATTCTTTACATCCCAACTTGGATCCCGGTAACTACTTGGGCGATCCATTATTCAATCAAACTATCTTTTTGTTTTTTTAATGTATCATTATTCCATCTATTCTTCTGTACTTTGTTTATACCTATCATACTTATCTTCTTATGGACGATAAACAAACAGATCGAAAAATCTCAGGAGGCCACAGATACGTGGTTTAGAAGAATGATGAGAATCTCACGGACTGTTAAAATGACGAATGTTGAGGTGTTAAATGAGGCCAAGACACCGAGAAAGATTATTATCAATATAAGAAAGGGGCAGTAATCATTTGTCGTTCATGTGATGAGAAGGGACATATAAAAAGACACGAAGGGCTGGAGAAGATTATAATGGAAGGAGGCATACTGGCAAAGAGAAGAAGAAGAAGACCACGGAGAAGATGGATTCGGGATGTAGCTGATGATTTGAACATGACGGCTGCAGAGGCGGAACTTTTGGCCTGCGAGAGAGAGAAATTCTGAAGGATTGTTAGGGTGACAAAGTTCTGCGCAGGATAAGCTACTCTACTTGATGATGATGAATGAGAAGGGGCGATTTAGAACACATTGTGACAACCGGTTAAATTGAGAGAAGGCGAGACGGAGGAAGACAGAGAGAACACATTTTGAACAGTTTGACTTCATGTCACGGAAGAGCGTCAACATCTGAGATGATAGCAAACACCAGGGAAAGCGATTCGTGGAGATCCATGATTGCCTACGCCAGCCAGCACGGCACCTGATGATGATCTATCCTACCATTAATCTTTTAAATAATGCATGTTTTGTTTCGTTTATTTTTTTATTTGATCCATTAATCCATTTTTCAATCCACCATCCAAACCAACCATGCGTTATTGAAACAATCGATTTATCCATCAATGAATCCATAGATTTATCCCTAGATTTATCCATAGATTTATCCATCAATTTATCCATCAATTTATCCATCGATTTATCCATATATTTATCCATCGATTTATCCATATATTTATCCATCGATTTATCCATCTATTTATCCATCAATTTATCCATAGATTTCTCCATCGAGTTATCCATAGATTTATCCATAGATTTATCCATATATTTATCCATTGATTTATCCATAGATTTATCCATAGATTTATCCATATATTTATCCATTGATTTATCTATAAATTTCTCCACCTAACCATCATTCATCCACCAATCTTTATTCCCACTAACAATCTCTCATACACATTTCTTCATTTCCAAGAATCCTGGCTGGTTGCATACATAACATTAGAGAGAGCAATAGCTGTTGTTCTGCCTATGACAAGTGCAAGCATCTGTACAGAATCGACTGGAAAACTCTGCCTTTTATTCTGTATGTTTGGGCCTTTCGTCATGCTTAGTTACCTCCCTTTTGTGACCAAGTATGTGGATGGAATCGGCTGCGCAACTAAAACATTCCCTGATATGTTTTGTCACTTCTTGATAACAACGACTGCTGTAAGTTTGTGCGTTTATATTACTGTTCTAGTTGTATTTTATGCTAGGGTATGCAGGTGTAAGGAGACATGAACACGCCGATAGGCTTGCGGGTATTGCTGCGGTAAACAGAGGAAGAGCAATGGATAAGGCTGATATCAGGGCCGTGCCGTGCTTTGATGCAGAGAGGCGGCCGCATCAGGTGGTACCGTAAGAGGGGTGGCATAAGCAGCAAAATCAAAATTACAATTGAAGGTTATTTTAAAAAAAAAAGATGTAGGGCGGCATTTTGAAGATTTGCATCATACTGAGAAAACATACCGCACGGTCCTGGCTGGTATTATAAATTTCCTATGGGAGAGAGGACGTGTACATAATTCAAGTAATAGTGGTGAATCTACAACACTAACCAGACTGCAAGAATTACAAATCAAATGTGGTGTAGCAAGACAAGAACATTATGTTGGTAGCCAAAGATAAACAGTAAACCAGCAAAGTACCGGTGTCTTAGTCACACCACGCTGAAGACATACTGAGGAAGAGATCGAAGAACTTATGGACTAATTAGTTCAACTTGCAGTGATGATGATTCGTCAACTAAACTACACGTTATTTTATATGGCCTTTTCGTCTTTATAGACGGTCAATTGGCAAGTGTTTTACTGTGACAACTTTTGGTTTTGTGCTTGTTCTCTTGTCTTTACAGACGGTCAATTGGCAAGTGTTTTACTGTGACAACTTTTGGTTTTGTGCTTGTCTCTCTTGTCTTTACAGACGGTCAATTGGCAAGTGTTTTACTGTGACAACTTTTGGTTTTGTGCTTGTCTCTCTTGTCTTTACAGACGGTCAATTGTGCAAGTTTACAGGGACAAGTTAGGTTTGTGCTTGTTCTCTTGTCTTACAGACAGTCAATTGCAAGGTTTTACAGGACAAAGTTAGGTTTGTCTTGTTCTCTGTCTACAGACGGTCAATTGGCAAGTGTTTTACTGTGACAACTTTTGGTTTGTGCTTGTCTCTCTTGTCTTTAAGAGACGGTCAATTGGAAGTGTTTTACTGTGACAACTTTTGGTTGTGTTGTTTCTTGTCTTTACAGACGTCAATTGGCAGTGTTTTACTGTGACAACTTTTGTTTTGTGTTTGCTCTCTTGTCTTTACAGAGGTCAATTGACAAGTGTTTTACAGGGACAAGTTAGGGTTTTGCGCTTGTCTCTCTTGTCTTTACAGACGGTCAATTGACAATTGTTTTACTGTGACAACTTTTGAGTTTGCGCTTGTCTCTCTTGCGTTTCAGCGCATGTGTCTGAGGACGAAGTGTCCTCTGTATTTATGCCTAGCTTAGCTTGGGCAACTGATATTTGGAATGTGCATTGCCCATTTCGCACAAACACCCTCTTTACCCTACTGTTTCATCTAAAGGAAAGACAAAGTCCATACGTTTAAAATCAAGCAAGGTTTGCAGAGGATGTCAGAACATGGAACGGTATGCACACATAATCATCAACTACCTTCCTCCCTTCCTCCGATTTGTTGTCAAAGTTCACTCCTCTAGTCTTCTACGTAACCATGCTGACCCACAAGGCAGTGGTGATCTGCTCTCAGGATTTACTTCCCATTGTGTCAGATGTCTTTCATCATAATAGGTGGATATCTGAGCAGACGCATGTCCTATCGATATCATATTAATTAATTCCTAATATTGCGTCATCAATGTATGTGTTTTATTTAATCTTCAGGTCAGCGTCCTGCCATTGATCGTGATTTTCATTTGCAATGTTAGCATTGTTGTGGCCTTGAGACGGCAGAACATGAAGGTCATCAGTGACAAAAGAAGCAAGAAATTTAAGCGGGTCACAAATATGGTACGTATTCGAGATTTGTAGATAAACAACATAATGATGAAAGAACACTGATGTCATGAAAGAACCGAAAGTTAAAGACAATTGGCTGATAAACAATATACTATACAGAAAAATTAGATACTTTGGTCACATTAAGCGCCACAATGGCTGGGAGAGAACAATATTAGAGGACAGGATCACAGAGAAACCATGAATATGACCATCGACGAAGTGGGTGAACTGGCTAGAACAGAGTGAATTTCAGATGTGCTGCAAAGAGAGCAACGTCCTATAAAGGATACGCACATTGATGATGAGATAAACAACATAACGAAGATGATGATGGGATTGGTGGGGAAGATGATTGTTGGGATAATGATGGTAATGGGGATCTGGAAAAGAGTGATAGTGATGCGATGATGATGTAGATGGCGATGCTGATGACCACGATGTGCATCATGCACAAAGCGGCAGACGATGCAGCTATTACCATGGTGCAAGAATTATTTAATAAAATATAGTAAGACGAAACTATCCCAAATCTATGGGAAAAGTATATAATCGTTCAATAAATCAAGTGTCATGCCTGCCGGATTTGGCGATCATGTCTCTCTACAACTATCTCTCTCCTTGTTGCAGGTAATCAGTTCTGACGTCGAACCACGATGTCAAACCATTCAGCACCTTCTCCCTCTGTTTTACACAATCTCTCCTTCCCTGAATTTTACCTGTAGTCACCAAATGTTCTAAACCTTCTCTTCTCATTCTATGCCCGAAGAACCTTGGTCGTCTGATTCTTATTCTTTTAATAAGATTTCTCTGTGTACTGGTCTGTTTTCTAAACATCACCATTTGCTCTCCTCGCTGATTCATTTGTTTCCATGGAATTGACAGCATTATTCTGTTATTACTATTGTTTTCTTTATTCCTCAGGTTTTGGCTGTCTCCGTTGCATTTCTTGCAACAGTTTTCCCTCAAGCTTCTAATGTTATGATGAAGATTAGCAACCCAGGATGGTGGTGGATTCGAGTATCAGACGACATCGCAGCCATTTTGTTAGATATTAACTATGCTATAAACTTTTATTTATACGTCATTACCGGCAAATCTTTGCGTCGAGAAATTAGGTCATTGCTTGGTTGCTGTGCGTCGCCTATTGATAAGGCTAAACGAATCAAGTAGACTTTCTTTCTCTTCTTCATTCTTGACCCCTAGGAAGATATAGATCTGCAACCAAGACTGAGAGTATCAAAAAAAGATCGGTTTTCAAATGAAGACATCAGGAAAGAAAGTGGGTACAACATCAGTACTGAACTTCATCAAGAAACAACAAATTAAATGGTTCGGCCACATAAGCAGATTACCACAGTGCTCCTTGAATAACAAAGCTACTTCGATACAAGGAAACAAAGCAAAAGATCGACCCGTAAAATGTGAACCTAAAAAATCCACTATTATGACGCGCACGCAAAACCCCGCTCTAGAAATCTCTTCTTACCCTGACACTGAGAGGCAAAATATGACTAGAGAAAAGGAGAAAGAAGAAGTGTACACGAGGTGGGAGGGCCAATTCCTTCTCTCACGCTGGAAGGTCGAGTATTGGATGGAGCCCGCATCTCTCTTGTGTGCGAGTCGATAGACGAACGTTTACTCATTGCATTAATCACAGCTTTCTACAGGGTGTTAAACTTAAAAGCAGCCTGTGAATGGAGCTAATCTGACATATATGTATGGAAATAGAAGGTTCAGTTATGACGTAGTATAGGTCAAGGTTGTGTGATGGTATGTAATTGTAGTGCGGGAAGGGGCGATGAACAAATGTGACGTAGGACAAGCTAGTCAGAACCGGTTTAAATAGTAAATAGACGAGATGCAATGCATACCTGGCAAATTTATATTTATCACTGGGGCTGCTTTTAAGTTGAACACCCTGTTTAATGTATTTGACAATACGGAATTTAATAATTATTTCAACAAAAGATTAACAAGTTGTAAGAACCCTGTGGGAAGCAGTGAAGCCAATGAATGCCATCAATACATAGACAGTGAAACTTCTTCCAGCGCTCCAAATCAACCACTTGTTAACCACTCTTTGTGATTTGTATATGATCCGATCCTAAGAGCGATTGTACATTGTGCCAGTTATGTACCTACAAGTATACCAACACATCCAATTTCTGCGACGCATTTTTATTTAATAGGGTAGCTTCCCTTGGTCCCTAACACAATGGCCTTTAACGACATGTCTTATAGGTAGCAGTGTTACTATTTATTGCACCCTCCAGAGCCAGACAACACACGCGAGACAGTAAACAATTAAAAGAGGTTTCTGGAAAAAATAAATTACCAAATATAGTTTAGTTCGTTTCTGTTGATGTTCTTCCTGTAGGTTTTCTAAGAAACCAAGAACTCAAAGATGTTATATATCATGGATTCATTTGTTGACAACTTCCTCTTGTTCTTTGTTTGCTTAAAGTACAACTACTTATATAATCCCATCATTCTTTGTTGTGACTTTTCTTTGTGTGATTTCATGACATTTGAGTTGAGTATGGTGTGCGATATTTACACCAACGTTGCAATATCTATACTGTTCTGTCTAGCTTATCCAAATTCCTCGTGTGTGTATTTTCGGGCTCGCTTTCCGCTATATAGTTTTTTTCGATAAAAATTTGCTTATACGTTTTTCAGAGACTTTACATCTTGGAATATATATATATATATATATATATATATATATATATATAGTTTTGTATGTCTGTATGTGTGTGTGTTAAAGAGAGGGAGAAAGAGAGAGAGAGAGAGAGAGAAAGGCGTTTGCCTGTCGTTATGAATCCGAACCCAGTAACATGCGCGTTTTATGAGGTCCCAAGGGATGTTGTTGGAGCTGCAGCGTTCGTGCTTTGTACAACATTCACAACAGATGATGTGGTATTTCTGTTTGCAGTGACAGAGCCATATATAGGGATACCGGTGCAACGAAGCCAGTCATTCTCCTTTGAGACTTTATTCAGTGTTGTGAGAATGTTAAACCATCATTCTCCTTTAACTTTATTCATGTTGTGGTAATGTAGAAGCCAGTCATTCTCCATTAGAACTTTATTCAGTGTTGTGGTAATGAGAGCCAGTCATTCTCCTTTGAGACTTTTATTCAGTGTTGTGGTAATGTGAGCAGCTTCTCCATTGAGACTTTATTCAGTGTTATAGTAATGTGAAAGCCAGTCATTCTCCTTTAGAGACTTTTTATTCAGTGTTGTGGTAATGAGAAGCAGTCATTCTCCTAGAGACATTTTATTCAGTGTTGTGTAATGTAGAACCAGTATTCTCCATTAGATACTTTATTCAGTGTTGTGGTAAGTGAAGAGTTCTCCTTAGAGACTTTTTATTAGTGTGGTAATGTGATGAGCCAGTCATTCTCATTAGAGACTTTATTCAGTGTTGTGGTAAGTGAAAGCCAGTCATTCTCATTAGATACTTTTATTCAGTGTTGTGTAATGAGAAGCCAGTCATTCTCCTTAGATACTTTTATTCAGTGTTGTGGTAATGTGAGAAGAAAAATGATCATGGCTCTGCAGAAATTAAAAGAAATTGAAAACCGTTGGGAGGAGCTGATTAAAGACAGGAGATTTGTACTTTTTCAATGAGTGTCTGGAGAATATAATTTTGGATGGCATGATGCCTGGTAGAAGAATGAGGGGAAGACCTAGAAGACGATGGATGCAAGATGTCATTGATGATCTGAGAATGACTGTTTCTGACGCTGGTCAACTTGCACAGAACAGAGTTTTTCAGAACTGCTATCATGGGAGCCAAGTTCCGGAAGGGGCATGCTACTTGATGATGATTTTTTCACTATTAGTAGAAACTGTGATAAGAATGAGAAGGTGGAGATAAGTTGGACATACTTTATGAAAAAATTATCAAAGAATCACAAAGCATGGATTGAAGTGGGAAGCAAAAATGGGGTGGGGGGCGGAGCGGGAGTTGGTAGTGTGTTGGGTTCAAGAAAGAAACGACGCCCTAGGAAAACCGTTAACGAACTTGATTTCCAGATGTGAGAAATATCAAACTCAACAATTCTATAGATGAGATTAAAGGAGTTGTCATGGATAGAGTAAAGTAACCAAGAAATCATTGTTATACCACATGGAATATAGGGTAGTACGGTGCTGGGCCCCCAGCAACTTAAGTTCCACTAGCTCAGACGGGAAAACCAAAATTCCTGTTTAAATGTTGGCTGGTGTTTGATATCAATATAAATTGAGACTGCAGTAAAACTAAGTAGAATGGCGAAGCACGTAATAACAAAGTACTGTATTTTACAACATACAAAAACAATGACAATACACAGCAACGTTTCGACCAAAAAGGCCTTTATCAAGCAAACGCCTTTTATACTCAACAATTTAAAAAAAAATTTATTCTCAACAATTGTTTCATGTTATTTTAGTAATTCAACACGTTACATAGAGCATGTAAACAATATATCCATACCGCTCTATCCGGTGCAACAAGTTCAATCTCTTCTATGGAAATGAGTCCAACTTTTCTCGCCTCTCTTAGTAAAGTTCATTTCATGGGTTTCGTGAAGTCTCTATTAGTGAAATTCGTTTCATGGGTTTCGTGAAGTCTCTATTAGTGAAATTCGTTTCATGGGTTTCTAAAGTCTCTTTAGTGAAATTCGTTTCATGGGTTTCATAAAGCTCTCTTAGTGAAGTTCGTTTCATGGGTTTCCCATAAAGTCGTCTCTTAGTGCATAATGTTCGTTTCATGGGTTTCATAAAGTCTCTCTTAGTGAAGTTCGTTTCATGGGTTTCATAAAGCCTCTATAAGTGAAGTTCGTTTCATGGGTTTCATAAAGCCTCTATTAATTAAGTTCGTTTCATGGGTTTCATAAAGTCTCTCTTAGTGAAGTTCGTTTCATGGGTTTCATAAAGCCTCTATTAGTAAGTTCGTTTCATGGGTTTCATAAAGCCTCTATTAATTAAGTTCGTTTCATGGGTTTCATAAAGTCTCTTAGTGAAGTTCGTTTCATGGGTTTCATAAAGTCTCTTAGTGAAGTTCGTTTCATGGGTTTCATAAAGCCTCTATTAAGTAAGTTCGTTTCATGGTTTCATAAAGCCTCTCTTAGTGAAGTTCGTTTCATGGGTTTCATAAAGCCTCTCTTAGTGAAGTTTGTTTCATGGGTTTCATAAAGCCTCTATTAATAAGTTCGTTTCATGTGTTTCATAAAGCATCTCTTAGTGAAGTTCGTTTCATGGGTTTCGTAAAGCCTCTCTTAGTGAAGTTTGTGTCATGGGTTTCATAAAGCCTCTCTTAGTGAAGTTCGTTTCATGGGTTTCATAAAGACTCTCTTAGTGAAGTTCGTTTCATGGGTTTCATAAAGCCTCTCTTAGTTAAGTTCGTTCATTGGTTTCATAAAGTCTCTCTTAGTGAAGTTCGTTTCATGGGTTTCATAAAGACTCTCTTAGTGAAGTTCGTTTCATTATTTGGTATTCTTTGATCATTTCTTCAACATATACCCAACATATCTCCATCCTCTTTCTTATAACAGCTGTTACCAGTTGTTGACAAGACATTTCTTCTCAAGGTATACTCAACTTATCTCCATCTTCTCTTTCTTATAACAGCTGTTACCAGTGGTTGACAAGATCTTCTCTTTCTTATAACAGCTGTTACCAGTGGTTGACAAGACATTTCTTCTCAATGTATACCCAACATATCTCCATCTTCTCCTTCTTATAACAGTTGTTACTAGTGGTTGACCAGCCATTTCTCTGATTTCATCACTTCTCCTGAATTCGTTCCATTTTATTTTCATTATTTTCGCAGATATCTATTTTCAAATGCATTCAACTTGCTTTCTATATCTTTAGTCATTTTCCAACTCGCGATGGCATATGTTATGATTGATACAACATTTGCATTTTAAAATTCGTAATTTAGTTTTAAAACTTAGAGTTGCATTTTATTTCAACTTTTAAAAGCAGATGCTGTTTGACAGTAAGTCATAACATAATTTCTTTCTCTTCGTATCACCCGTGCAGACAAAATGTCTACCCAAATAGCTAAACTATTCTGTCGCGTATTCAAATGGTATCTTATCTGTTAAATGTTCCGTCCTACATTATTTTTGTTCAATAAGTAATTTGCGATTCAATAGTAGTTGGTAATCATTCCTTCATCCGGCCCATAAGATATGATCTTGCTCACGTTTGGTTGCTTTAGGGCAACCCTCGATGATTGTTCTGCCAGTGTCCTCGTCACGTGAACCGTGTTAGCAAATCATATCTAGCGTTTAGTATCATTTATAAAATTGTGATATCTAAATTACTTTCTGACACGATAACTTGTTATGAAAATGATCCAATTGTCCTCAATTTATTATAGAACAAACAACCGTTAGAGAAGGATTTTCGACGTCTAAAAAGGAAAACTAGACTGAATCCGACTAATTTTAAACATAAAATCTGTTCATTTAATTTTAAATCAATTTCTGAATTAGTTACGTTTTCCTGTTTTTGTTGCCTTTATTACAGCCTCATATTGTCATGTTGGTATTCTTCAGCCATCAGCACATTGAACTGAACTTCTGAAGTGAACAAATATAATTATTAAATTATCCATAATAATTATGAATTATAATGTGAATTTATTAAGATTGTTCTGGTAGCTAAAAATAAGGTTGATGTTTTATAAATATTCAGTTTTTAAACAAGTTTATGTTTCACAAAGTTGATCTCAGAGTCATGTGTAAGCTGTTAGATCTATTACTATGAATATATATAGGGTTGAAATACATCCTCATTTTTGCGGACAATGTCCTCATTTCACGAGTAAATCTTAGCGTCCGCAAATAATTTTGAAAATCGTAGATTTGTCTGCAATTTTACAAGCTAAGACAAAATTAATACTCTGCGACATCATGTGGTGACCACATTGTAACTGCGAAAACATTGGTTTTCTAACTTGACTCTCGATACAGAACCTGCAATCTATGGACAAACTACTAAGACTCATAAGATCAAACAAAATATGAATGCACATTCGAGCACTTTTCTGTTGTATATAAGTTGGTTTACATGTCTATTACATTAGCTTCAGTTTGTAGCAAACTTTTCTGTTGTATATAAGTTGGTTTACATGTCTATTACACTAGCTTCAGTTTGTAGCAAACGGTGTTTGGCTTCTACGTCCGTCTATCTATAATATTGAATTGTTTGTATACGTTTTCGGTGGCATTTATATTGCAACGTATATCGCCACCATTCTTCTCTTCTTCTTCTTCTTCTTCTTCACCCTTCATCCCTAGGAAAGCATAGGTCCGCAACCAAGGCCTTCCAAGTTCACCTATCCAAGGTCATCCGTTCCAGATTTCTCCACTCTCTCCCCACTCTCTTGCATTCACGAATCCCTCGGCGGCGAGCTATGAATTTCTCTGATTATGGTTTCTGTAGCCATCTAGTAGGTTTTTACGGGAAGGGGATAGCCTAACCCAACCTCCTTAGAAGCCTCTTACTATATGCGTGACAAGTAACGGTGACTTTATACCTTACACCCCAATTTGGGTCCCGGTAACCACTCGGACTATACTGCCAGCATTTTGCGTCTCCTTAAAACAAATACTTCGAGCCAGTATATGGGCTCAGAGGATCGAATGGGTTAAGCTTATAGATTCAGCTGGTAGGAAAAAGCATGTATTAATATGATTAGTACTGAAATCTGGAAAAATGTGCATCCACCTATAAAAAGTGCTATCACAAAAATTGGTGTGACTATATTGAAAACTGTAGAAGTAGTGAAATGTACCCATGGAATCGTGAAGATAACACAGTACTTATTTGCTATCCCAGTACGCAATGCTTCAGTAGAAAGAATATTTTCTTTAATCCATGTCCAATAGACAAATGATAGAAGTCGTCTTAGTGTGGATTCAGTCAAGTCAATTTCACTTGTAAAATTTAATTTCAAACATTTCACATGCAAGCAATTTAATGGAGATTTGATGCAACAAAAAAGACATTCTAAAAAAAAAGATCAGAAAAATATACATAGAACACAATTTAAATGTAATTTCATGTTAGGATAAGTGTTCTCATTTGATATTTCAAAATATGGCTTCTTCTTCTCTTCCACCATTTACTTCTTTATAGAAGTGTTGGGGATAGGGGAGGGTAGGGGATGTAGTGATCTTGTGTGTGCTTGTTTTCATTTTCGTTAGGCTGTTCTTGATGCCGTCGCTCCATCTTTAAAGTAGTCTTCCTCTTGCTTTGTACTCATTATACTTTTTCTGTGTGTCTCTATTTGGTAGGCGATACCAGGGCATTCTTGTCAGTTGTTCAAACCATTTAATCTGTTGTTCTTTTATGAATTGCATAACTAGTTTCTTCTGATCCAGTCTCCTTCTGATTTCTTCATTTCTAATTTTGTCTCTTATTGTCACACCTGCAGCTCTTCTAAGACACCCCATCTCCGTCGTTATGATTTCCCGCTCATTAGCTGGAATTTTCTTTTCACAAATTATTTCTAACAAAACTAATTTTTCTTCGATATTTATTGAATTGAATATATTTAGTTGATATTAATTGAATATGTTTAAATACTGGCAAATGTGGTCGTGTGGGGAACCGTACTTTATCTTCATAACTTTCAGATATCAACAACTTGCGCAATGAACATTGAAGGTTTATTTTTAGAGACGACGTCATCAATCAAAAATGAATGCAATAATAAGATATACTGCAATAATATTAGTAATAACAACATATTACGGAACACCAATTGTAGTCTTTATTGCAGTAACGAAAATATATGTGGTAGATATGAGGACATATGTGGTGATGGTGAAAGTAGTATGTGGTATCGGAACTTCTTTTCTGTGTATTTGGAGATTCCTGCGACAAGATCGGATGACCCAGGTTACATGTTGGTCAGATTTGTGCTTCTGACGATAATTCTTATGGCTGGGCTATTCGGCAACACGTTGACTATTGTGGTACGTATACGACTTTATGTATGGTTGTTTGTGACAATTGTACTCAGTTTCAGTTTGGAATATCTTCATTGCTCTCCGGACATGTCTATATGTGCGTCGATCTTCTTTATAATATCTACAACAACGTCCAGCAACTATTTGTCTATTTATCTATTCTCCAATCTTGTTTTGTCTTTCGGGGTCAGGTCGAAAATGAGACACCTGGAGCAGAGACTCCTATGCGTCTGATCTTTCTTTCTCTTTTCCAGTTCTGATTTGCCTCACAGCTTCAAGATAAGAAGAGATTTCTAGAGTAATCTTTATGTCTCTTCATAAACAGTATCTTTCGTCGCCTCTGTTATATCTGATGTCCATCTTTTGCGTGGCTGGCCTTGTGCTTTGTATCTACTGTATCGGAGTAACATTACTCTGTGTGGCGCACTGTCTGTTGATAATCTGCTTACGTGGTCGTACCATTTAATTTTGTTGCTATTTGATGTGTTCAGTACTGATTTTGTATCATCACTTTTTTCGTGATATCTTTCTTCATTTCTAAGCCAATCTCTTCTTGTTACTCCCAGCATTCTACCGTGGCACTTCACCTCTATTGTGATCAATTTTCTTCTATCATGTAACGTCAGCGTCCAGGTTTGGCACTGATAGTAACTAACTGCACCAGTTCGATGTTGATTGAGCGATGATCCTACTCATACATTTGTTGTGCAGCTTTTCTATGGCTATTTTTTTTTATCCAAGCTGGTGCTGGTCTACAAGTCCAAAAGATTTGCATCACTGAACCGGTTTTACCCCCATATGGCTTGGTCCCTCTCAGCCGAAATGGACATCTGCCGAGACTATTGCACAAATCGTGAACTTTATATCTCCAGCAACAAATCAAGGGATTTCTGGAAAACAATGTACTCTTGAACAGAACCGACGATCTTCGGAACACAAGGATACGACTTAACCGTTTAACCATTGAGACTCCTAACTACAAGGGATGACGACAACAAATGAGAAATGATAGTCTCAATATCAAATCTTCTGTTCTCAACGACATCTTGCGACAAAGATGGAAAGAAAAGTAAAATTAAAGGTTTAAAACTTTGAATCCAGTCCTTGAGAGATGAGAACACGGATTGCTTGCAAGAACCCCTAGAGGAAGCATCGGAAGCAATGAATATTATCAATAAATAGACAGTGTCTAGAATCAGTAGCTTCCGGGAAAAAAACCCACTAAACTAACAACACGAACCATTTACCCTTATTTTTATGGCACCATTGCTAACCCAGCAATACGAGCGCCCCTAAGACCACAACCAGCAAGCTACTCAAAAATATAGCTTTACTGAGGTATGTCCTTTACAAACTCTTCATTTCGCTAGACACAGAATAATCAGGTAAGGTTCGATCGAACAGTCCTTGCTAATGACATCTTAATTCTTCTGTCAATAATAGGTGATGACACGCCCATCAATGCGACGTCAGCAAATCAGTAGCCGATTTGCTACCCTAGCATTCTGTGACCTTTGCTGCTGTTTGGTGCGAGGTGTTACTTGGGTAGGATTGGTCTACGCCTTTTCATGTATGGCTACGCCTATTTCGTTCAACGCGGATCATTGGTGCGTTTTCTCAGAGTATTTTTTCACATCCATTCACGTGGCAGGTAAGATTAACACAGAAATCTTTCTTCTTCTTGCTATCTGTCAGTTCCCACTCCTCCTCCCACTCTCTATCTCATTATCTGTGTTTCACTATCTTTACCTCTGTCTCTCACTCTCTCTATCTCTCTAGATAAATTGCTCTTCTTTTCTAACGCACTCTCCCTAGTTCCATCACACATTTAAGCTATCCCTCATTATCTCTTGAGATGGAATTCCTAGTCTTATCGGAGATGGACGATAAAACGTAGGTCCCATGTTTAATTTGAACATGTAAAAAAGCAAACAATTGACATTTGAAAATACGAAAAGAGTGGGCTGAAAAACCGCTGCCTGTGCAAAATTTAATATAAAATTTAATCATGTACAAAGTTTTCAACATCTTCAAAACGCTACCATCGGGGCCCTGATGCTACTAGTTTGTGCACTATCGAGGAGATCTGGTTATGTAAGAAACATTCGAAGCAAGCATAATTTACTGAAATGCAATGATAATATCCATATCAATCACTCAATCAATCAATCAAACAGTCAATCAATCAATCAATCAAGGAGTCAATCAATCAAGCAGTCAATCAATCAATCAATCAAAGCAGTCAATCAATCAATCAATCAAGCGGTCAATCAATCAATCAATCAAGCGGTCAATCAATCAATCAATCAATCAAGGAGTCAATCAATCAAGCAGTCAATCAATCCATCAAAGCAGTCAATCAATCAATCAGTCAATCAAGCGGTCAATCAATCAATCAATCAATCAATCAGTCAATCAAGCGGTCAATCAATCAATCAGTCAATCAAGCGGTCAATCAATTAGTCAATCAAGCGGTCAATCGATCAATCAGTCAATCAAGCGGTCAATCAATCAATCAATCAGTCAATCAAGCGGTCAATCGATCAATCAGTCAATCAATCAATCAATCAATCAAATAATTACATGTTTGCTGTGAGTATCTATTTATAAACATATTTTTCCCGATCCAGCAGCACTGAGCTTTCAGCTCTTCGGCTCCGTGCCATGGACATCGTAATCCTTCGGTTCGGTGCCACGAACACCTTAAATCTGGAGAACCTGTGACTTTTCTGCAGCCCGTGAAATTGAACCGTACTCACAGGGGACTTGTCACCCGTCGTTCAACGCGCTACAAACACGCTGGGCAGTTGGGCATCTATTTATATATCAAATCTTGGTCCGTGACAATATTGTTTCCTCGTTCATTGGTCATTATTCTATTTTTGTTCTTTGCAATATTGTTTTATTATCTCCCCTTGTCACTCAATTTTTCCTGCCATTTTATATCCTAGTTCATTACATTTCTGAAGTTTGTCTTTTCTTTGTATGTGATTGTTTTTATTACTATTTTTTTAAAAATTTACTTAAGAGACAGTCATAATTTTTCGAGTGTGTGATGAGAAAAGGAGGTTTAAAACACATTGTAACAACTGGTCAAATCGTAGGGAGACGAAACAGAGGAAGACAGAGAGTGAACATTTTATATAGCCTGACGTCATAGCGCAGAAGAGCGTCAACATATAAGATGATAGCAAACACCAGGCACAGAGATTTGGGGGAGATCCATGATCGCCTACGCCAGCCGGCACGGTATCTGCTGATGATGACATTTACTTGCTGGAAAGTAATTTTCGCAATTTTTTCTCACAGAATAGCCTGCTTTTAGACTTTAAGTGCTTTTTTTTTTAATCAAAATTTTCCTTTGGCAGTGTTCAAATTAAAGGGTTTAAAGTGTTTTAAAGCCGAAGGATTGACTTCATTGCACCGGGTTTTACCCCATATGGCTCGGTCCTTCTCTGCAGAAATGGCACCCACCTGCCGAGAGTATTGCACAAAGCACGAACTCCGTAGCTCCAGCAACAATCCTAGGGTCTCTGGAAAAACTGCACTCGTGAACAGAAGGCCGCGGTCGGATTCGAACCCACGACCTTCGACTCGCAAGGCAAAGGGCTTAACCACTCAGTCACAGAGACCTTCGACTCGCAAGGCAAAGGGTTTAACCACTCAGCCACAGAGACCTTCGACTCGCAAGGCAAAGGGTTTAACCACTCAGCCACAGAGACCTTCGACTAGCAAGGCAAAGGGTTTAACCACTCAGCCACAGAGACCTTCGACTTGCAAGGCAAAGGGCTTAACCACTCAGCCACAGAGACCTTCGACTCGCAAGGCAAAGGGCTAACCACTCAACCACAGAGACCTTCGACTCGCAAGTCAAAGGGCTTAACCACTCAGCCACAGAGACCAAATACCAAGCAGAAGAAAATATGGACAAAACATTTTAAGGATATCTTAAATATATCTGATATCTCTTGCACTTCCCTTCCGAAGGCTAGGTCTCTGTGGTGTAGAGATTAAGTACTCACCTTGCATGAGAAAGATACTCGGTTCGCTTCCTTGAGGAGGATTGCGACATTTTCCAGAGATCCCTGATCTCAGTGTAGGTGAGATTGAGTTCCTAGTCCTATCAGAGACGGACGATAAAACGTAGGTCTCGTGTTCAATTTGAGCACGTAAAAGAACTCTTGATAGTTCAAAATCGACAAGATCAGGATGGAAAGTCGCAGCCCAGGCAACATTTTTCAGAACAGATTTAAAATAAAATTTACAAAATATCTTCACCATCTTTAAAATTACATCGGGACTCTCGCCGGTACTACGGAGTTCGTGCACTGCTGCTGAGATTTTCCAGTAGAATAATGTGAGCGCATGTGACAAAGAGAAAAGGGCCACATGCAGAAATAGGCGAAGTGTACCAACAGAAACGCTAGGTGGAAAAAACGGTGGCGAGCCTCTAAGATGGGAACACCATCCAGAGAACAATAACCATGTTTCCACTCACAGAGAACTACTACTACCTTGTAGTTTGATTGGGGACAATCAAAGGCTAGCGGAGCAAACCGTACACAAAATTGGACGACAGGCAAACCAAGTAGTCAAAAAAAAGGCTGGTAACCAGGACAGATGACGCTCAACAACCCCGGGAGGGAAGGTTGTCTAGGGTCACTACCTAAAAGAAAATAGCAGCCTACTGCCTAGCAAGTAGACTTGAGACAGCCAAATGCTAACGGAGAGCGAACTCAGTAAACTCTGGTTGAAACCGGACACATCGCCGAAGGATAAACACCAGAGGTGCTGAAGATGTGAGAAACCACACTGCTGCTAAAAGCTGCGTGAATCAGATTTCCACATGAATAAGATTCATAGAAATCTAGTACATCAGTATAAGCGATGATCGAGAAAAAGAAGAAAAATCCATCGATGTATCCATCGAACCATAATCTTTATTCCTTCTAACAATCTTTCAAAATACATTTCCTCTTTTCCAAGAATCCTGGCTGGTTGCATACATAACAATGGAACGAGCAATAGCTGTTGTTCTGCCTATGACAAGTGCAAGCATCTGTACAGAATCGACTGGAAAACTCTGCCTTTTATTCTGTATGTTTGGGCCTTTCGTCATGTTTAGTTACCTCCCTTTCGTAACCAAGTATGTGGATGGAATCGGCTGCGCAACTAAAACATTCCCTGATATGTTTTGTCACTTCTTAATAGCCACAACATCTGTAAGTTGGTACGTTTTATGCTAGTTTATATCGATATAGGGGAAGACTGCAGTAAAACTATGGAAAATGTCGAAATACATAAAAACAAAGTACTGGTGTTTTACAAAATACAAAAACAATAACAATACACAACAACGTTTCGACCAAAAGACCTTTATCAAGCAAAGGATACAAGAGAAGTGAAGAATTTCACTTCTCACAGACAGCATACAACATGTAGAATCAAACAACCAGTTTCTAACAGACCGAAAATGAAAATATGTGACTAAACACGAATAATGAAATAAATACATAAAAACTAGAAGTGGAAAAAGAACAGAAACAATAAAAAACATCAAGTAAATATATAACTGTTATATATTTAACATATAGACACATATAGAATATGAAGCATGAGAAGAGAAAGTACTAAGAAGCATAGGAATGTAGAGCGTCGAGTCCCTAACATTGCAAGGTACCACATAACAAGTACCACATAACGAAATAAATTGACTACGTTCATCAGAGGAACATGATCGGATGGCCGTGACCCGGATGTTGCGAGCTCCCAAATGGTCAATTCCATTGAAATGAGCAGCTACATGGGTCACATAACATTGGCTTCTAAGCATTTTGGCTGTTTCGCCGATAGATGCATTGTCACACCGCTTGCAAATGATTGCTTAGATAATAATCCAGCAATATAAACTACGCCATCACTTGCAAGCAGTGTGACACGGCTATATCGGCGAAAGCAAAATAGCTAGTACGTTTGCCAAACCCTGTGCGATATATGCCCATGCTCGGTGACCCCTGTAGCCACTAATTTACTGGGTTATTTTAAAGCATGGTGTCAAAGTTGTTTGGTCGTAATAGATGGAAGTCAGAGCCCAGGCATGTCTTATTAATTCATTCAGGGGTCTCAGTGCCCCGTAGAGGTCAGGTGCTCGTCTCTCGTACAAAAGGTAACAGATTCGCTCTATCTTCGAGCCATCTTTTAATTTTTCAAGAGATCCCTGATCTCAGTGTAAGTGGGATCGAGTTCCTAGTCCTATCGGAGATTGACGATAAAACTTAGGTCCAGTGTTCAATTTGAGCACTTAAAAGAACCCTTGATAGTACAAAATCTAGAAGAGCAGGCTGGAAAGCCACTGCCTTGGCAAAATTCATTAGAAAAGAGTAAAAATAAAATTATTATAAAAATGTCTTCACCATCATCAAAATTACATCCGGGACCCTCGCCGGTGCTACGGAATACGTGCACTGCAGCTGAGATCTTTCTGTGTAAGAAAGAGATCGGAGCACACATATATTACACACCGAAGTACAATGATGATGATTCTATCTATCAATCTATCAATCATATTAATTAATTCATAATATTGCGTCATCAATTTATGTGTTTTATTTAATCTTCAGGTCAGCGTCCTGCCCTTGATCGTGATTTTCATTTGCAATGTTAGCATTATTGTGGCCTTGAGACGACAGAACATGAAGGTTATCAGTGACAAACGAAGCAAAAAATTTAAGCGAGTCACAAATATGGTACGTATTCGAGATTTGTAGATAAACAACATAATGATGAAGACGCTGATGATGAAGATGATGATGATTATGGTAATGATGATCTCGATAATGGTGATAGTGGTTATGTTGATGATGATGGACCTATCAATCAATCAATCAATCAATCACTATTATATTCTTTGCTCACCAGGTTTGTAACTGTTTCTGTTGCATTCATTACAATATTCTATCAATATTTATCTTCTGTATTCCTCAGGTTTTGGCTGTCTCCGTTGCATTTCTTGCAACAGTTTTTCCTCAAGCTGCTAATGTCATGATGAAGATTAGCAACCCAGGATGGTGGTGGATCCAAGTAACAGACGATATCACAGCCATGTTGTTTGATTTTAATTATGCTATTAACTTTTATTTATACGTTATCACCGGCAAATCTATGCGTCGAGAAATTAAGTCATTGCTTGGTTGCTTCGAACCACCAGTTGATAAGACTAAACGAATCAATTGGGTTTTTCTTCTTCTTCTTCTTCATCCTTCACTACTATGGAGAGATAGGTCTGCAATCGAGGTCTTCCATGCCGTTCTAGCCAAGGCCATCATTTCCAGATCTCTCCATTCTCTCTCCATTCTCTCCATTCTCTCTCCATTCTCTCTCCATTCTCTCTCCATTCTCTCTCCATTCTCTCCATTCTCTCTCCATTCTCTCTCCATTCTCTCTCCATTCTCTCTCCATTCTCTCTCCATTCTCTCTCCATTCTCTCTCCATTCTTTCCATTCTCTCTCCATTCTCTCTCCATTCTCTCTCCATTCTCTCTGCATTGTCTAGCATTTCGTTTCCAACTCCCACCTTCAGGTGTTCAGAGTCTCCTTCCTTGTGTAGTACTTCTTTCTCTTCAGGTTGTAAACTGTGAATTTCCTTTGTTGTGGTGTTTTTTTGTAGCTATCTGTTGTTTTTTACCTGGTGAGGTAGTTAGTCCCACACCTCCAAATTCCTTTATCGCCTTATACAAAATGCGTGGCAGGTAACAGTTGTTCAATTCTTTACACCCTAATTTGGGCCCAGTAACTACTCAGGCAGTAGGTTTTATATAAAAATAATATAAAATGTCCGGTAGAGTTCCAGACCTTATGTTAAGAAGTGTTTGTCACTAAATATTTCTAAGCCCAAGTGTGTGGGAATAATGCAACAAAGCAAATCAAATCAAAGGATAAAATGCACCAATTTTGAAACATGTCACCAAGAACACTAGATGAGCATTTTAATACATAATATTTATCCCAACAGTATGCTATCAGTGCCAAACCTGGACGCTGACATCAAATGATAGAAGAAAACTAGTCACGACAGAGATGAAGTGTCTACGCAGAATGATGGGAGTATTAAGAAGAGACAGGTTTAGAAATGAAGATATCAGGCAAAATGTAGGTACATTATCAGTACTGAACTTCATCAATAAACAACAAATTACATTTCTCGGTTACATAATCAGATTATCAACAGACAGTGCGCCTCAAAAGGACAATGCTACTCCGATACAACAGATATAAAGCATAAGGAACTCTACGCAAAAGATGGACCTCAGAAAAACGCTATTTATAAAGCGCACGCAAAACTCCGTTAGAAATCATTTTACCTAACAATGTGAGACAAAACAGGATTGGAGAAAAGTAGAAAGAAGAAGTGTGCAGGAGGTGGGAGGGCAAAATCCTTCCCTCACGCATGGAACGTCATGTGCGGGATTGAACACACAACCCTCATGTGTGCGAGTAGATAAGAGAAGGCTTACACATTACGCTCATCCTAGCTTGATTATATAATGGACTTAAGAATAAGGAAATTTAATAATTAGTTCAACAAGCCTCAGAAAGCTCACCACATGTGAAATGAAATGCTTGAGGAAGGAGCGGGTGTCCCCAGGAAAGATAGACTATGCAAAGAGAACTTCAGAAGCAGAGTGGGCATAACTTTATTCACAGAATGCATCGAAAGACAACAAATGCAGTTGGTACGGACCAACCACCAATAACAGCATTCAATTTAAAAAAGAGATCAGGTAATAGAACTAAGGAAGACTAAGAAAAGATGGATAGACAATATCAAGACCTCACTAAATAAACATGGATATAACACAACACGGGTGACTCATCTGGCCCTGAAACGCAAATTAAAGCTCCCACCCCAACGCTTAACAACAACAGTGGACAACCAACTGCATCATTCCCCCTGGAGAAAGACAATATACACTATTTCAAGAAACCGACGAGAAGCACAGGAGCCATTTGAATATGATCAATAAAAAGATAGCGAACAAGTAGTAGAGGCTTATGGAAAAATAAAAAAATTACCAAACACATTTATTAGTTTAGTTCTTTTCTGTTGATGTTCTTCGTGTAGATCGTCTTAGAAACCAAGAACTCATAGATGTTATATATCATGTATTCTTGTGTTGACAATTTCCTCTTGTTCTTTGCTTGCTTAACGTACAACTACTTATATAATATCATCTTTCTTTATTGTGACTTTTCTTTGTGTGATTTGATGACATTTGAGTTGAGAATGATATGCGATGTTTACAGCAAAGCTGTAATATCTGTACTGTTCTGCCCACCTAATTCGATATCGTCATGCGCGTATTTTCGGGCTCATTTTCTAGCCACTGCACAACCAAGTATTTATCAACAATATATAACAAACACAGAAATATTTCAAACAAACACATAAACACAACACAACCATATTGTAAATTGTTCACAGATTTTATACTTTTGCAACAAAATATGAAATACTTTTTCCAAATAATTTATAAAATAATCATTTGTTCTTTGTGTTCGTTCTCTCATGTTCCCTACATACACACACACACACACACACACACACACACACACACACACACACACACACACACACACACAGACCCACACTAACACACATATACATTATACATATACTGCTTCTCTTCTTTCAACTTTTTCCGTTAATAATTCAACATCCAATCAAATTGTGCAATTTTGATCACATGTTCAATGAATATATGGAAGCTTGTTTATGTAAAGTACTTGAAAACCAAACATTACTGATTTGAAGTAATTACATTTTTCATGTCCAACTAGCTCTGAAGTTGTCAAACAGTCATGCCAGCATCCTTCCTGATGAAGAAGACAAATAACTCATGATATTGTACTATTCGCTACAAATATATTTTTAAATTCTATCTGATTAACCCATCCGCTTTACTGAACCGGAATCCTTGCTTACTGCACTTTAAGATGACGCAAAGCCAGTATGCTGGCTAACTTACTATTAATTGCAAAGCAAATGCGAAGGTAAAAAATATTACGTGGAGTGAGAGAGTTAAGAGTCTTGAAAATAAGGACGTTGCACCATCCGCAACATATATATTAATAAAGTCATTGCTTTTCTACAACATATATATTTATAAGCTTTATTTGATAAATGGTCTTTAATATAAGGGCATTGCACATCCCAGCATATATATTTATAACGTCAATGCACCATTCAAAACATATATATTTATAAAGTCATTGTCTATCACCAATATAAATATTAATAAAGTCATTGCTCAATCTACAACATATATATTTATAAGCTTTATCTTATTAAGGACCTTCAAAATAAAAGCATTGCACACCACTTCAATAGCTGTGTAGGCTTTTGGGTAAAACAAAAGCTCTAGAATGATGTCCGCACCCCTACGCATGGCAAGCTCAAGCAAGAGCCATGTTTTTATAAACCGTTTGTTTTTAGGATAAAACACCCTTTAGTGTAGCTCCTGGTAAAATGGCCCAACACAAAGCCACGAAGTGTGGCGTTTGGTCCACTAAGAGTTAAATACGTGTATTTTGTGTTCTTAGCAAACAAACAGACACACACACACATGTAGATATAATTAATAAAATATACTATAGAATAACCAACTTATATTCTACTTTGTCTTATAAATAACTGATATATTACCATACATGTATTTGTATATATATAAATATATATTTATTAATCTCCTTACATATAGGCATACATCTGTATATAAATACATATATATATTACTGGGGAGGGCGCTATGTGGCGAAGTTGTTAAGAGCTTGCGTTCTTAATGTTGTGAGTTCGAGTCCGGGTCGCGACGTTCATTTCACACCAGCATGTTTTCCGGAGATCCTTAGAATTGTTACTAGAACTACGGAGTTCGTGCTTTGTGCAACACTCTCAGCAGGCGGCTTGCCATTTCTGCCGAAAGGGACTGAGTCATATCGGGACATTCGGTGCAATGAAGTCAATCCTTCGCGTTTAGACAATCTATCTATTATCTAATCATGTTTTAACTATCGACGTCAGGTCAAGAAAAGATACATGAAGCGAGCTTCCTTATGCTCTTTATATAAGGTAGAATTTAATGCTGAGTATATTCCGTCCATCCATCGTTTACGTGGTCGTCCTCTGGGTTTATTGCCGTTTATTCTGAGTACTAGTACTCTTTGTGGGAGACTGTCTTGTGGTAGCCTTGATACGTGTCCGAGCTTTTTGAGATGTTGCTTCTTTATCTATTTTAGCACCGGCAAAGAGCTCACTTTTCTTCTGATTTCGTCGTTTCTGATTTTATCTCTTTTTGTAACATTTAACATTCGTCGTAAACACTTCATCTCTGTCGTTTTGGATTATAATTTTCTCATTTGTTGTCAGTGTCCAGATCTGACACTGATAGCACGTCGTTTTAGACAAATTGTATTTATATACACATATATATTGCTATCAATAATTAAGACATTAAAAATGTTAAAGATTTGGAATACCTTGATTCTGTAATTAACAACAACGGAGATAGTACCTGACAGCTAAGTAACAGATGATCAACAGCATTTTAATATCTACTTTGTGTTACCGGAGCCAAACATGGACAATGAGCAAGGCAGTCACAAAAATAACTACATGTGAAATGCGCTGCTTGCAAAAAGTTACCAATAACACCAGAAAAGACAGTCACCAACAGCAGCATAAGTAAGAAAGTTGGCAGAGAACCTTGCTTGAATGAGATGGATAAACAAAGAATGAAGTGGTTTGGCCACTTAATAAGAATGCATCAAAATTCCACAGTATACAAAGTCTTCTACAACAGAACATCGGGAAAGAAGGCAAGAGGAAGACCACGAAAAGATGGTTAGATGGCATAGCAGAATCCTGTGAAAGAGCAAACATAACAGTCACCCAAGCCACCAGAACAGCACAAGACAAAACAGAAAACCACGACACTGGGCAACAACCCGGTAGAAGTGTGGCGACAAAAGAAGAAGAAGAAGAATGGTTTGTAAAGAACAGTAATGGAGTGTAAGTTTTATGAAAGACTAGGCAGGAGACGACCAAGACAGTGGTGGCAACAGGACATTAAAGAAACATTACGTTGCAGAAGGCAAAAGAATTTGTAAGAATCCAAAAGTATTTCAGTCGGCCTATGATGATAGAGACGACCTGCAAATGGCATGATATGATGATGTATTTGTCTAAATTAGTCTAAAGCCGAAGATTTTAATTACACCGGTTTGCTTCATATGACTCAGTCCTCTTCGCAAAAGGGCACGCGTATTGCACAGAGCACGAACTTTGTAGCTCCGGTAAGAGATCTGTTGGGAAAAATGCACTTGTGAACATAACTGCTTGATACGGATTCGAACTACCGATCTTCAGAACGCAAGACAACAGATTAACCACTTAGTCACAGAGACCACATATATGTATGTATATATGTATGTATGTGTGGGCGTGAATGTGTGGATGTATGTGTATATGTATGCTTGTATGTATGCCACATATAGTTAATTATTTAACATTATTGCTAATTCATAAATAAACACAATCGTAACATAAGGCTTTGATATTTACTTGCAAAATATAAATAACTTAATCTGAATTTAAATACATTAGTTTTTAGTTTAGTTTAGTTGTCAGATCATCATCACTGCACGTCGAACCAATTAGTCCATAAGTGCTCCGATCTCCCCCTCAGTTTGTCTATCAGCGTGTGGCGACTAACGACACCGGTTCTTTGTTGGTTTACTATTCGTCTTTGGTTACCGGTATAGTGGTCTTGTCTAGCTACCCCACATTTGACTTGGAATTCTTGCAGTCTGGTTAGTGTGGTAGATTCACCACTATTACTTGAATCATTTACATGTCCTCTCTCCTTAGGAATTTATAATATCATCCATTTAAATAAATGAATGTTAGTTTGATGAATAATCTACACAACAACAACATGTTAAGCAACGGAATTATATCTTCTTCTTCTTCTCTGTTCTCACTAGATTGGGATTTCAGATTCTCTAGTAAAGGCAGCCGTCTGCCTCAGATTATCAGCCACGCCATACAGTTTGTCTTGGACTCTGGTGTAAGTGGGCCACCTCTTTCTTCTCAAGTCTGCACACTGGGGGCAGTTCTGAAGGATATAATTCCTATGATTTCTGCTTCCCCGTTTGCGCCGACCTCTTCCAGCGGTAAGTTTTGGCCACCCTTGTGATAGTAATTCTGACATTCTTACTGCGTGGCTAAATCTCCGAGGCAGATTGGCGTCCGTAGAATTCGTTTTCCCATTCCTCATTGTGAGGGGTCGTTGCACCATGTTATGCGTCTTACGGCCTGGTGCATCTGTTGTCTGCAAGCATTTGTTTCGGGTTAGCATTCCCTAGTGGACACATGCATTCGATTTCAGCCAAACCTCTTTAGTCGCCTCTTACGACATGCGTGGCAGGTAACAGTGGTTCTATTTTACACTCCAAATTTGGGCCCCGGCAACCACTCGGGCGTCTCTGAATTCTATAATTATTTATGAAGAAAATCAGGAGTTGTAAGAATTTCAAGGCATGGCATCGGAGCCAATGAATATGATCAATAAAGACATTAAACAAGTATTAGGGATTCCGGAACAAAAAAACTACCAAAACAGGATTGAGCCAAACCCTTTATTTCTTACGGCATACATTGCCTAGCTCTACAGACGAACGTACGGCATACATTGCCTAGCTTTTCAGACGAACTTACGGCATACGTTACCTAGCTCTTCAGACGAACTTACGGCATACACTGCCTAGCTCTTCAGACGAACTTACGGCATACATTGCCTAGCTCTACAGACGAACTTACGGCATACATTGCCTAGCTCTTCAGACGAACTTACGGCATACATTGCCTAGCTCTACAGACGAACTTACGGCATACATTGCCTAGCTCTACAGACGAACTTACGGCATACATTGCCTAGCTCTACAGACGAACTTACGGCATACATTGCCTAGCTCTACAGACGAACTTACGGCATACATTGCCTAGCTCTACAGACGAACTTACGGCATACATTGCCTAGCTCTACAGACGAACTTACGGCATACATTGCCTAGCTCTACAGACGAACTTACGGCATACATTGCCTAGCTCTACAGACGAACTTACGGCATACATTGCCTAGCTCTTCAGACGAACTTACGGCATACATTGCCTAGCTCTTCAGACGAACGTTTGTAAGAAAACAATAAAGCTGTGATATAAAGAACCACAAAACTCCATCAAAATCAAAGAAAATTGGTTGATGCTGGAAAAAAAATAATGAGAAAATTAAAGTATTTTGGACATTTAAATAGACATGGTGCGTTGGGGAAGACCATTACTGAAGAAGGCTTTCCGGTAAAGAGAAGAAGAGGAAGACCACGGAAAAGATGGATTCAGGATGTGACTAGTGATTTGATTATGAAGTCTATCGATAAAGGGGGAGATTGTAGTAAAACTTAGTAAAGTAGTGAAACACGTGAGAACAAAGTACTTAGTTTACAAAATATAAAATAGTGATAGTACACAGCAACGTTTAGACCAAAAGGCCTTCATCAAGCAAACGATACAACAGGAGTGACGAATTTCAAAGAACAATACAAAAGGACTACTACATACGGAGACATTTAAATGTTCCTAATGAAAATCTGGGGATAAATATACAAGTATGAAGATTGCAGAGATCTGTCATATGAGAGAGAAAGAGAAATTATTAAGGACTGTTAGAGTAGAAAATGTCTGCGTATGACAGATGATAATGACGTTTAACATAAATATATTCCAAGATCTAACTAAGAACTCAAGTAGGGGGCACCTTCACCACAGATTAAGAATCCCTACTAAGAAAAATAACATACTCTATAGACATCACGTCTCCTAATTATGACGTATGGGCAGCTAGATGCTGCTGGATATGTTAAGGCAGAGATCGGAGCACCTTTGGACGTGTCAGGCGTACTATGATGATAGTCCTCATATAACTGATAACTGATTTTAACGTACGTACACAAGTGTAATGTTTAGCAAAACAAACAAATATATTTATACATATTTACATTCAACTTACTTGTAAATTAATAATATATTTACACATAAACATAGAATATAATATATAAGATTGTAGCGAAGTTATCACATATTTTGTTTAGATATATATTCACAGAGAACAAACTTATCATAACACATAAAATCATTTCAGCGGTTTTCAAACAATGAATTGTGGTACCATGTATACTAACAACTATTTGGAGGTGTATTGCAACATAGTTGGTAATTATAAACCAGAAAACACAACAATTTATATTTTATCACAACTTTTATTCAGGAAGCATGTTTCTATTATGGAAGCCATTAATGAGAGGGATCAGACGCAAATTAGTGTGAGAACCATTGTGTTGATATATAAATAATTTTAACAAAAATAATTTTAAGAACATAAGTTGTCTTTACTGCTTGTATCGACAATCGACCACTAAATCAAGTAAAAGACTTCACATACCTGGGAGCATTTTTTCAGCAAACGGAAGAATAACTAATGAAATTCAACACGGATGCAAAGCAATCAAATGATATTTGATGCCAATTTTAAGATGCAAACATGTCACCATGAACACAAAAAGAGCAATGTTCAACACAATCTTTCTCCCACATTATGTTACCAGTGCCAAACCTGGACGCTGACAACAAACGATAGAAGAAAACTAGTCACAACAGAGATGAAGTGTTTACGCAGAATGCTGGGTGTAACAAGAAGAGACCGGTTGAGAAATGAAGACATCAGGAAAAAGTGGGTACAACATCAGTACTAGACTTCATCAAGAAACAACAAATTAAATGGTTCGCCACATAAGCAGATTACCAACAGACAGTGCACCTCAAAGAGAATGCTGCTCCGATACAATGGGTACAAAGCAAAGGCCGCCACGCAAAGATGGACCTCAGAGATAACAGAGGCTACGAAAGAGACTATTTACAAAGCGCATACTAGGGCCGTTTTAGAAATCTCTTCCTGACCTGACGCTGTGAGGCAAACAGGATTCAAGAAAGAAAGAAAGGAAGAATAACGCTTTTAAGGTGGGGTAGGACATGGGGCATGGGACATGGGGACATGTAGACATGGGGACATGTGACTGGGACATGTAGGACATGGGGACATGGTAGGGACATGGGGGACATGGGGGACATGTAGGACATGGGGGACATGTGGACATGTAGGACATGGGGACATGTGGACATGGGGACATGTAGGACATGGGGGACATGGGGACATGAGGACATGGGGACATGGGACATGTAGGACATGGGGGACATGTAGGACATGGGGGACATGTAGGACATGGGGACATGTAGGACATGGGGACATGTGGGACATGGACATGGGGACATGTAGGACATGGGGACATGTAGGACATGGGGACATGTAGGACATGGGGCAAGGACATGGGACATGGGGCATGAGACATGGAGGACATGTAGGACATGGGGGACATGTAGGTTAGGACATGGGGACATGTTGGACATGTGCATGGGACATGGGAGGACATGGAAGACAGTAGGACATGGGGACATGTGGACATGGGGACATGGAGGACATGAGGACATGGGGAAACGTAGGACATGGGGGACATGTAGGACATGGGGGACATGTAGGACATGTAGGACATGGGGGAAACGTAGGACATGGGGGACATGTAGGACATGGGGGACATGGGAATGTAGGACATGGGGACATGGACATGGGGGAATAGACATGTGGACATGGGGGACATGTAGGACATGGGGGACATGTAGGACATGGGGGACATGTAGGTGGATATGACATGGGGGACATGTAGGACATGGGGGACATGTGGAAGTTAATGGTCGCATGACTACTGCAGTCCTCGCGAAATTGTTCAGGTTAGGACCTTTTCTTTGTGCCGTCGTCAGAAAAAGCAAAATACTTGGCATGACTGGAGATTGAACCATAGTCTCCAACATAGGAGCCCACGCTCTAAACTAGTAGGCCAGGAAAAATAGATACCGTCCCAAAATTAGAAGGGGGAAGGGGGGGGTAATAGTCACCGCCTCAAAATGAGAAAGAGAAAGGAAGAAATAGACACCATCCCAAAATGAGAAAGAAACAGGGAGAAAAAAACACCGTCCGAAAGTGAGAAAGAAGAAGGGAGGAATAAACAACATTTCAAAATGAGTGAGAGTTTAAGAAGAGTCAAAAATTAAAATTTCCTTGTGAAGACTCCCAACAACAAGAAAGACATGTCTTGAAGCATGTGTCTATGACAAATTGACTTCAGAAAACACACATCCTTCATATATATATATAAAGCAGTTGATAAGATAGATTCCAAACATTAACATACTCTCAGTAGCACAAATCATTAGTAACACACATTGTCCAAACAGCAACAGAAACGATAACTCAATAAATACTTTCATTTGCAAAGTAAGGCAGTTATTTCCCTTTGTATGTGTCAGGCGGTGGGATGAGATAATATAAGAATAGCCAAATTGAAGTGTAAATAAATAAACACACAAATGTTAATGACATAGTTTTGTTTATATGGTCTCTTTTCCAGCTCCTGCTAGAGCATAGGACATCACTATTATATTAATATTCTTCTAGAAAGCATAAGTGTAACCATATTTTGTCATCTTGACGCAGTTTGTGGTTGCTGTAGCAGTTGTTGATGAGAAGGTTGCAAATCAAAAATACAACATTCGTTAGTTAATGTTGCTGTCATAATTGGTAGCTTTCATGTAGTTATTCAGTATCGGGCGCATGGATTCACACGTTTGTTCCACGTATTATTCTTCAATTATGGCATATTTGATACTCCTATTTCAATTTTATCTTTAGATCAGGCAGTACCGCAACGAGTGGGCCCAGTATGGTTGAACGAGCAAACGGGGAATCTCATCCTTTCGAATGGGAGCTGCTTGGAACTCGTTTAATTGTATAAGAATCTGCCTATATTTGTTTATTAAAACTCCCACCCTCTTGCCTCTTTCAAGCGTTAGGTACTACACTTTTGTTTGTGTATGTTGGGCCGTTTCCTGTTCATTCCGCAGCGGGTGGAGCCAGTTACGTTTGAAACGAATAAAAAATCCGAGCGTCGTCATTTTTTCGAATGAAAGCTGCTTGGACTTTGCTTAGTTGCCTATTGACCTATGAAGGCTCCGTCCTTCTTCCAAAATCAAAAGGAACTATACTTTTTTGTGCTTCCCTTACCCGTTAGCACCGCAGAGGATGGGCCGAGTTACGTTTGAAACGTGTAAAATCTCATTGAGCGTTGTCCTTCTTTCGAATGATAGCTTCTCTGAGCTTGTTTAAGTGTGTTTGATGGTGCCATATGGCGTTTTATGAACACTCCCACCTTATTGTCGTGATCAAGTGGAAACTATACTTTGATCTTAGTCAACAAAATAAAGTCTCATACGGTGCTAGATTCATCCAACCTAACCTCCTTAACCAGCCATTTTTCAGCAAGATTGTTCAAGATAGCACTTTCATCTGGCGTTAACCGTCTTCTAATTGTCGGAACACCGGAAGGACGTCGATTTGCTAAACGTTTCTCCGGCGCACGACTTTGACTTTCTGGAACAGATTCCACAAGATTAATGCATAACTCGTTACCATTTGGTGAGATTATGTCCCTTGATAAATCTTCAACGAGTTCATTCCCTTTGTCAGAAATCTGCTTAGAATATTGTTCTAAATGAAGCATGCATACGTTAGCAAGGCTTGGGATACTCTCAAAATTACTGAATATTTGAGCTTCCTCCCTTTTACTCTGTGTTTCATGGGTTTCACATTTATGATCCCGAGTAGAAATCTTTGCAGGAGATGTTTTTGAAATTTCGGATTTCTTTTGATGAGATTTGTCCATGTTCAATGTACATGTTTGAAGCCCTTTATTACTAACTTTAATATCTTCGTTATGTTCATTTTCTCCACACAGTTTTATAATCGCAGTTTTCTTGCTTTTCATTTTCTTAACTGGTGCGTCAATGTTCTTTTCATTTCTTTCTGATAAAATCTTAATTTCTAAAATGCGTTTGGAATTTGGAAGTTGCACGGGACGTACAGTGGAATCAGTTGTTCCGGAAGACTCCTCACTTCCGCTACTGACAATATGGCGGATTAAACCCTTTCTTGTCAAAGGTGCCATTTCGTATTCACACGCAATTTTCTCAGAAATCCATTTGGTTCTTGGAATCTTAAAAATGTCTGTTCTTTATCAAGATCTCGATGTTTTAGAAGATCTGCGGCTGTTTCCCCGAAGATTGTGCGGTCTAGGATGTGTTTGGTAATTAGAGTTGCATATCGACGATCGCTAGGTTTCATGTTGAGGCACTGGTTGCTTTTCTTGTGGGCTTCGAATGTAGTCAGGGTCGGATCTGTGGTCTGGCTTGCCATAAATTTATGGTTACGCCCTCTAAAGGTCAAACGATTACATTTTCTAGTTTCCTTGCATCGGCAGACCATCTCGCGTACACAGGCTGGCATAGGAATTCGTCTGTAAAAAAATGACAGAGAACAATTAATTTGTGAGAATAAAAAAATATTGACAACATGAAGACAACATAACAACTGATGTGTAACAATGTTGAAATAAAATAGTGACACAATGAAGACAACATAACAGCTGATGTGTAACAATGTTGAAATAGTATCGTTGTCTATTGTCTTTCCTCGGTTGATGATGGAGCTAGTTGTCCACTCTTGTCTTTAAGCGTAGTGGTAGGAACTTTGATGGTCTATTGTCTTTCCTCGGATTGATGATGGCAGTTAGTTGTCCACTCTTGTCTTTAAGCGTAGTAGTAGGAACTTTGATGGTCTATTGTCTTTCCTCGGTTGATATGATGGAGTTAGTTGTCACTCTTGTCTTTAAGCGTAGTGGTAGGAACTTTGATGGTCTATTGTCTTTCCTCGGATTGATAATGGGAGTTAGTTGTCAGCTCTTACCTTTAAGCGTAGTAGTAGGAACTTTGATGGTCTATTGTCTTTCCTCGGATTGATGATGGCAGTTAGTTGTCCACTCTTGTCTTTAAGCGTAGTGGTAGGAACTTTGATGGTCTATTGTCTTTCCTCGGATTGATGATGGCAGTTAGTTGTCCACTCTTGTCTTTAAGCGTAGTGGTAGGAACTTTGATGGTCTATTGTCTTTCCTCGGATTGATGATGGCAGTTAGTTGTCCACTCTTGTCTTTAAGCGTAGTGGTAGGAACAGTAATGGTCTATTGTCTTTCCTCGGATTGATGATGGCAGTTAGTTGTCCACTCTTGTCTTTAAGCGTAGTGGTAGGAACTTTGATGGTCTATTGTCTTTCCTCGGATTGATGATGGCAGTTAGTTGTCCACTCTTGTCTTTAAGCGTAGTAGTAGGAACTTTGATGGTCTATTGTCTTTCCTCGGATTGATGATGGCAGTTAGTTGTCCACTCTTGTCTTTAAGCGTAGTGGTAGGAACTTTGATGGTCTATTGTCTTTCCTCGGATTGATGATGGCAGTTAGTTGTCCACTCTTGTCTTTAAGCGTAGTGGTAGGAACAGTAATGGTCTATTGTTTTTCCCCAGGTGGATGATGGGGTTGGTTGCCCACTGCCGTTAAGTGTCGGGGTGGGAGCTCTAAATTGCGTTCCAGGGCCAGATGAGTCACCCTTGTTGTGTTGTATCCGTGTTTATTTAGTGTGGTCTTGATATTGTCTATCCATCTTTTCTTGGTCTTCCCTTGGCTCTAGTACCTGATCTCTTTTATTGTATGCTGTTATTGGTAGTTGGTTGTATTCCATTCTCATTAAACGTCCAAACCATTCCATTTGTTGTCTTTCAATGTATTCGGTGCATGACGTTATGCCCGCCCACTCTGCTTCTGATGGATGTCCTCATTTCGTAGTCTGTCTTTCCTGGTGACTCCCACCGCCTTCCTGAAGCATTTCATGTCACACATGGTGAGCTTTCTGTGATGTGTTTCTGTCAAAGGACCACGTGTTGCATTTGGTAATCACAATAAAAAAGTTAAAACAGTTTTACACTGAAAACAACAGAACAATTCATTTGTTTTATTTCCCTCACTCATAGTAAGCAACGGAATCTCCGTTTTAAAACTATTTATAGATAAATATATGTTTTTTTTAAATTATACATTACTATCAGTTAGTTGCATGTACTGTACATTACCTTAAATTTTTGCATATCCTTGTGCTGAAAATCCCGTAAATGATCGGATTTGCAGCCGAATTGAGAGGAGCAGCAGACTGAAAGAAAGTTGCAATAGGGTTGTTGAAAGGTAGAAGCTCGTAGATGTCCAGCAGGTTGTACAGGAAGTATGGACTCCAACACATGATGAACACTGTCAGATGAAACAAGAGAGGAAAAAAAGATAAAAATAATAATATGGGAGACAATAACGAACAAAGTTCAAATAGAGCAGTTGTAATTATAATATGGGAGATAACAACTAACAGGGTCAAATTGGATACTTATAAATATATTATGGGAGATAACCACTAGATAAGGGGGATAATTGTAATATATAATTTACGTTCTAGTAATGAATTGGAATTTACGTTTGTTGTTCGTTTCCATTGAAACATTTTTACCATATTAGTTCTTCTTGCGATTCCTATGTTTAAAATTTAGTGTCTATATCCGGAATATTGCTTCCTGTATAAACTTTACTGTTTTCTGCAGCTCATATGGAGATATATACACTTTTCTTAGTTTGCATTTTTTTTTCGAAATCTTATATCTTATATCAATAAATATACGAGTATGTCCCTGATGTTTACAACATGTGGTTCTGCGTCATTCATTGGGTCCCTACATGATTGTAGTTAACAAAACACAAAGGGATCCATCCACGTGCAGATTGGATTAGGTACGTAGAGAAGGCGTAGGCTGCCAAGTCCATATTGCCAGTTAATAAATTCAACAAAAAGTTGCCAGTAGCTGTTCCGTAGCGTTCGTGTTTCAGGTATATCGTAAATAATTTCTACATAAGTTACACTTTTGTTTGTAAACAACTCCAAATATAAGAATTTGCTCGTAAAAAAAAAAAAAAATGCATTTTTTTTTCGCCTCAGTTTTATCATTCTCGGAACATTCTTGAACCGTGGCCTACGATAACATACGGTCGGCGGACTCAGATACCAATTTTAGGAAATAAGACCACAACTGTCACGTGATACTCACATTGCATTATTGTTAGATAAATACTAATTTATTTTTTTAAAACAATACAACTTGCTAAATCAATGTTATATTATGTTACAAGTTAAGTTGAAAGCTAAGGAATATCAGTATTATTAACATTTATCATCAATAAATAACCATGGACGCACAGAATTGAATAAAATTGCACAAAGAAACGTACAGTGTTCTATCAAACATATACAAAAACCAACCCCCCTTAAACAGGAATTGTCTATTTCCGTCTGATCTAGTCAGCCTTATGTTGTCGGGGACCACGGTTCTATGCAGTCTGGGTTGCTTGCCAACCCACATTTACAGATGGCTATGTTTTCCTTTTTGTGGTTTCTTCTTTCTGTTTATCTCAGTCTATTATCTAATAGTTGACCTCTTATTCATCTTAATCTTCTTCTCTCTCAACGTTTCAAACATATTTTATTTGTTGGCATTGACAATAACAATGAGGGTCACAGAACAGAAGCAAAACTCACCTATGACAATGATAAGTGTCATTTTGATCGTTCTGATCTTGGCCTGGGGTATGATGCCACGTCCAGTTTCTCGCCGTTTGTCTACGAAAGTAGAGCGTGTTGGCGTGGAGACCCCTGTGAAAATAAATTGGTGAATCGGTTAATATTTGTACTAAAATTAGAAGTCAGCATTCTAGCATCGAGTGTGTGTTTTAGATGTCAGTATGCCAGCATATTGTGTGTGTGTGTATGTGTGTGTGTATTAGATGTCAGTATGCTAGCATATTGTGTGTGTGTGTGTATGTGTGTGTGTGTTTGATGTAAGTATGCTAGCATATTGTGTGTGTGTATGTGTGTGTGTGTTTGATGTCAGTATGCGAGCATAATGTGTGTGTGTGTGTATGTGTGTGTGTATTAGATGTCAGTATGCGAGCATATTGTGTGTGTGTGTGTGTGTGTATGTGTGTGTGTGTTTGATGTCAGTATGCTAGCATATTGTGTGTATGTATGTGTGTTGTGTGATGTCAGTATGCGAGCATATGTGTGTGTATGTGTGTGTGTATGTGTGTGTGTTTGATGTCAGTATGCGAGCATATTGTATGTGTGTGTGTGTATGTGTGTGTGTGTTTGATGTCAGTATGCGAGCATATTGTGTGTGTGTTGTGTGTGTGTATATGTGTGTGTGTTTTGATGTCAGTATGCGAGCATTTGTGTATGTGTGTGTGTTTGATGTCAGTATGCTAGCATATTGTGTGTGTGTGTGTTAGATGTCAGTATGCGAGCATATTGTGTGTGTGTGTTTGATGTCAGTATGCGAGCATATTGTGTGTGTGTGTTTGATGTCAGTATGCAGCATATTGTGTGTGTGTGTTTAGATGTCAGTATGCGAGCATATTTGTGTGTGTGTGTTTGATGTCAGTATGCGAGCATATTGTGTGTGTGTGTGTTTGATGTCAGTATGCGAGCATATTGTGTGTGTGTGTGTGTTTGATGTCAGTATGCGAGCATATTGTGTGTGTGTGTGTTGATGTCAGTATGCAGCATATTGTGTGTGTGTGTGTTTGATGTCAGTATGCAGCATATTGTGTGTGTGTGTGTTGATGTGTATGTGTGTGTGTGTGTGTGTGTTTGATGTCAGTATGCGAGCATATTGTATGTGTGTGTGTGTGTGTGTATGTGTGTGTGTGTTAGATGTCAGTATGCGAGCATATTGTGTGTGTGTGTGTGTGTGTGTTTTAGATGTCAGTATGCGAGCATATTGTGTGTGTGTATGTTAGATGTCAGTATGCGAGCATATTGTGTGTGTGTGTGTTTGATGTCAGTATGCGAGCATATTGTGTGTGTGTGTGTTTGATGTCAGTATGCGAGTATATTGTGTGTGTGTGTGTTTGATGTCAGTATGCGAGCATATTGTGTGTGTGTGTTTGATGTCAGTATGCGAGCATTTTGTGTGTGTGGTGTTTGATGTCAGTATGCGAGCATATTGTGTGTGTGTGTATATATATACTAGAAGACAGTAAGCGGCAATGTGTCTTTGTTTTTTTTTATCTTCTCTGTCCAGAATATTCTAAGAAAAACTAAAAAAAACTAGCGTCTGCTAACTATGTTTATGATTTTTATTTTGTTTACAGTATTATCTATTTTTTAAAAACGAGTAAATACAAACAAAACTTAAGAGAAGAACAACTGGACTCACCTCCTTGATGACTGACTATCCTTTCAACGGGACGATGAGGCTCATGGCTTTGACCTTTTGACCAAATGATGTAGATGATAGCAATGTAACAGGAAGCGATGATAATGGCGGGAACCAAGAAGGTCACAACTGTTACAGCAGTGACGAAAAGCTGATGGAAGAGAAATAATATCAATGATCAAATATACATTATTGATCTCACAAATCAATATTAGTAGATAGTATCAATGATCAAATATACATTATTGATCTCACAAATCAATATTAGTAGATAGAATATGGACATTTTTTTTGTAGCTGAAGCGGTAGTGAGCTCGATCACAACCCACGCGTACCTGGTTCAAATTCCGCGGTAGGCAGTTTGGAAGCAAATTCGTTTCCGTGGGATTTTTACAACAGTTAAAAATAGACCTCACCGCTCAGAAAGCAATGGCAAACTACTGAACGTATAAGTAGTGCCTAGAAAATCAACGACACGTTTACTGTGGTTGATGGCTAAGTCCTGTAAAGGATATGCCAGAATTTTCATTTCATAATGATGGAAGTAGAGTGTCTGGTCGAATGGATTAGTGCGCGGTCTCCCATTCGGGACGACTCGGGCTCAATCCACGGTAAGACCACGGAGTTTTTTTTCTGTCGGGGTGGGGAGGGAGAGAGCATGAAGACAAAATCCTGAACACTTTCGCGGCGACTGTACTAGCCATGCGGTCATTAAATTCATGTCCTTCCTGTCCAGAGAGGCTACATACCATATTAGGTCATTTATACCACGCTAACTTGTTCCCAAGAGGGAGAGAAAGAGAGAGAGATAGAGAGAGAAATAGTGAGATAGAGAACGCGAGAAGAGGAGACAGAGAGAGAGAAGAGAGAGAGAGAAAGAAAGAAAGAAAGAGAAAGAGCGAGACAGAGAAAAAAAAGAGAGAGAAAAAGAAAGAAAGAAAAAGAAAGAAAGACAAAGAGAGAGAGAGAAAGAGAGAGAGAGAGAAAGAGAGAGACAGAAAAAGGAGAATAGAAAGAAGAGAAGAGAGAGAAAGAAAAGAGAAAGAAAGAAAGAGAAAAAAGAGAAAAAGAGTAGAGAGAAAGAAAGAAAGAGAGAAAATGAAAGAGAAAGAGAGAAAGAAAGAAATAGAGCGTAAGAAAGAAAGAGAGAGAGAAAGAAAGAGAGAAAGAAAGAAGAGAGAGAGAAAGATAAGAGAGTAAGAAAGAAAGAGAGAGAGAAGAAAGAAAACAGAAAGAGAGAAAGAAAGAAGAGAGAAGAGAGAGAAGAAAGAAAGAAAGAGAGAAAGAAAGAGAGAAAGAGAAGAGAGAGAGAAGAGAGAGAAAAAGAAAGAAGAAAGAAGAGAGAAAGAAGAGAGAAAGAAAGAAAGAGAGAAGAAAGAGAGAAGAGAGAGAAGAGAGAGAGAGAAGAAAGAGAAAGAGAGAAAGATCAGAGTAATATATCACAACAGAGGAGATGTCAAATAAAAACAACGAATCATTACAGTACTATTTTTAAAAATTGGAGGACCAATGGAAACAAATTATTGATAAACTCTACATAGAAAAGGACTTGGGATGAGGAAATACTTAGAACAAAGTATTCATGCACCGTTAGTTATGTGGTCTAAGTATTCATGTGTTGATGAAAATACTTAGTAAATGAGGATGAGGAGGATGAGGATGTTGATAGTACAGTCCTTGTTGATCAAAGATGTTTACGCTTCCTGGTTCAACCCACATACAAACTACACAAGTGGGCGTGGATGAAAGTGATTGGTTTAGAGTCAACGCAGATAGAAGAAGGAGAACAAGAAGTATAAGAAGAGAGAAGAAGAAGAGGAAGAAGAGAAGAGAGAAGAAAAAAGAAGAGAGAAGAAGAAGAAGGGGAAGAAGAAGAGGAAGGAAGAAGAAGAAGAAGAGGAAGAAGAAGAAGAAGAAGAAGAGGAAGAGGAAGAGAAGAGGAAGAAGAGGAAGAAGAAGAAGAAAGAGGAAGAAGAAGAGGAAGAAGAGGAAGAAGAAGGAAGAAGAGGAAGAAGAGAGGAAAGAGGGAAGAAGAAAGAGGAAGAAGAGGAAGAAGAAGAAGAAGAAGAAGAGGAAGAAGAAGATGAAGAGGAAGAAGAAGAAGAAGAAGAAGAAGAGGAAGAAGAGGAAGAAGAAGAAGGAAGAAGAGAAGAAGAGAAGAAGAGGAAGAAGAAGAAGAAGAAGAAGAAGAGGAAGAAGAAGAAGAGGAAGAAGAAGAGGAAGAAGAAGAGGAAGAAAAGGATGGGAAAAGAAAAGTTACAGAGACGAAAAAGAATGAAAAATAAAATGAAAAAAGAAAGAAAAATAGGAAAAGAAAGAAGACGAAAAGAGAAGTAAAAAAGAAAAAAAGAAAATGAAGAAAAGTAGAGGAAAAAGGAAAATTAAAAGACGAAAAGAGAATTCAGAAAAATATAGATGATAATAGTAGTGATGATGATGATGATGATGATGTATGCTATGATGAATGATGATGTGATGATGATGTATGTAGTGATGATTATGTGATGATGTATTGATGATGATGATGATGTATGTGATGATGATGATGATGATGCTGATGATGATGTATGCTGATGATGATGATGATGTATCTGAGATGATGATGATTGTATGTGATGATGATGTATGATGTATCGATGGTGATGATGATGATGTTGCTGATGATGTGAGATGAGATGCGATGATGATGATTATGCTGATATGATGAGATTATGATGTAGCGTGAGATGATGATGATGATGATGATTGCTGTGATGATGATGATGATGATGATGATATGCTGGAATGATGATGATGATGATGATGAGGAGAATGATGGTGAAGATGATGAGTAGAATGATGATGATGATGATGAATGGAAAGAGCTGGGATGAGAGATGATGATGACGCTGAAGAGATGATGAGATGATGTATGCATGAAGAAGAGATGATGATGATGGAGAGAGGATGCAGGTGATGATAGAATGAGATGTAGGTGCTGATATGATTAGCTGGTGAAGATGATGATGATGATAATGTATAGTGTATCGGGATGATATGAGATGATGATGATGATGGTGTATGCTGGTGATGATGATGAGGGATAGCGTAAGATGATGATTGATATGTATTGATGATATGATGTATGATGATGATGATGATGTATGCTGATGATGATGATGATGATGTATGCTGATGATGATGAGATGGTATGCTGAGATGATGATGATGGTGTATGCTGAGGATGATAATGATGTTGATGAGATGATGATGATGATGATGATGATGATGCTGATGATGTGATGATGATGATGCGATGATGATGAGGATGGTGTATGCTGAGGATGATGATGATGGTGTATGCTGAGGATGATAATGTGTTGATGATGATGATGATGAGATGATATATGTGGATATGATTGTGTGTGATGATGATGATGATGTATGCTGATGATGATGATGATGATGATGGTGGGAATGGGGACGCGACGATGATGATGTGATTATAATCAAATGATGCAGGTTGATGATGCTAATTGTTGTTGTGATAGTGATAATGATGGTGACGATATCCAAAACAAGAATGCAATTAATATATAATACCTGCCAATGCCAAAGTAAAGGAAAGTCTACCCAGCATTGCTTTCTTCCACCAAGCATATCTTCCTTATAGATGAACAACGCTGGAAGAGCGAACACAAAGGATACTAGCCATGCCATGTACACCAGACAGCGACCTTGATGGCCTGGGAGAAAGAGAGATGAACAAGGTTTGTTAAATCAGACTTAAGGATGTTGTCATATGATTAAAGTCTGTTTGTTTGTTTATTTGTTTGTTTGTTTACTGTCGTTCGTTCTTATCAACCAAGTTATCAAGTTATCAGTTATATGAGGACTATCATCATAGCACTCCGGACATGTCCATAGGTGCTCCGATCTCCGCCTGAATAAATCCAGCAGCGTCCAGAGGGCCAACACGCTAGTTCGATGTTGATTAATCAATCTCTTTGTATATTTGGTATGTCGTTATTTTCAGGCTGTACCAATATCGACATCCATCTCTCTCAATCTGGTCAGCGAGTGGGATTCACAGCCCTGAAACGCATCTGTTCCGAAAGACTCTCTCAGTGAGTTAAGAATGTCTTTCGGTCAGTTACAGCTTCCTGTGATATCGTAGCCTGCCAGATAATTTATCAGCTCGTTCATCAACACAGAACTCCACTCTTTGCGATCTGTGTGGTTTGCGTCGAAAACGTGAATACATTACGCCTCCGTTAGACACCTTCAGCATGCAGGACAGGCATATCCGTAAACATAAGTGCTAACGTTAACTTTAGAATGTGATCAGCACGGCTATGTTATGTAATGTAATGTTATGTTATGTTAAGTTATGTTATTCGTTCCACGTCATCCCACATTGGGCATTCCCATGCCTGATCCGGCCTCAGCTGCAGCAGCCATCCCAAAGTCCACTTGCTCTTCGTACCCATAAGAAATTGATTAGTTTATCTTCTATCTCTAGCATGAAGATAACACTGTCTGGCATGTCCAAACTTAACTCCTAATTCTCGCAATCGGTCCATATCACATAAATGGGTGTGTACCACATTGATGACATCGGCTCTATATGACATTGATGACATTGATGTTCATATTTCTGCCAGATTGAGTCGGGGCATGGCTTTGCAAGAAAGTTCGTTTGAAAAAAAGGGGGTTTTAAAGTCGAAGTATTGATTTCATTGCACCGGATGGCTCAGTCCCTCTCCGCAGAAATGGGACGTCACCTACCGAGAGTATTGCACAAAGCACGAACTCCGTAGCTCCGGTAACAATTCTAGGTGTCTCTGGGAAAAAACTGCACAGAAGACCGCGGTGCGGATTCGAACCCATGACCTTCGACTCGCATGGCAAAGGGTTTAACCACTCAGCCACAGAGACCCCTTGTAGAGCCCGTTGGATGATTGGTTAACTGATATAAGATTGTTTGCTAATATATTCGTCATATAGATGTATGTAACTCACCGCTTCTGGAGAAGTTCATTGGTCTAGCCACAGCGTCGTAGCGGTCAATAGAGAGACTGACCAGCATGTATGTTGAAGCGTAAGTGACCACTGCTTGTGAGTACTGAATAATCTTGCACAAGGCATTGCCAGCGTACCAGTCGATGGTGATCTTGTTGGCTAAATCTGCAACGCAGACCATCACACCTACTAGTAGATCTGAGGAAGATAAGAAGGAAGAGATTAGGGATTATGAGAGGTGGTCAAGGACATCACACCTAGTAGTAGATCTGAGGAAGATAAGAAGGAAGAGATTAGGGATTATGAGAGGTGGTCCAGGAGTAGGAGCGGTCAACAGGTATGGAGAATATTGAGATTTATAGATATTATGTGAGGTAGGTGATTGATTGATTGATTGATAGGGTCGTCATCATTATAGTTCGGGGAGTAGCCATCTATGTTCCGATCTCTTTTTTACATATGAAGATCTCAGCGGCAGTGCACAAACTTCGTAGCACAAGCGAGGGTGCCCAGTGTAATTTACAAGATGGTGAAAATATTACGAGGTAATAAAGGAGAAAGTAGTGGTCAGCATATTAATGGATGTTATGGTGAGATGGATTAGATAACAGGAAAGGTAGTTAATTAAGATGGAGAGAGCAAGAAGTATGTGGAAGATAGAGATAGAGAGAGACATAGAGAGAGAGAGATTAGTTATCAGGTAGCCTAGCAGAATGGAGAGAGCAACAAGTGTGTGGACGGTAGAGAGAAAGAGAGAAATTAATTAGTTATGAAATAGTCAAACAGGATGGAGAGAGCAAGTGGCGTGTGGGAGGTAGCGAGAGAAAGAGACAGAGAGAGAGAGAGAAATGACGTAGTTAGGAAGTCTAACAGGATGGAGAGAGCAAAAGGTGCGTGGAAGGTAGAGAGAGAGAGAAAGAAATGGCTTATTATCATAAGTATTAGACTAGATTTTTTAAAAAAGAAGAAGAAGTGAAGGCATGTGTTACAGAATGTCGTAGCCCACCATACCTGCTATAGCTAGATGCATGATGAAGAAGTTCATCCTAGACTTTCTGCCCCTCTCTGACAATCTGATTGCTGCCAGCACGCACGAGTTACCGACAATGATGAACACACACAAGATGGAGACCAACACGATTTGAGGAACCTAGAGAAAGATGAAACATTTGTATTATGAATAATTTGTTTTGTTGATAGTGTCTATCAATGTGTACTAGAAAATTTAGCAACCACTCCAATAGCAACAGCTTACTTTAAACAACCAATTAACGAACTCTACCTTACGTAACAACCAATCAAATAACACATGCTAGCGTAACAACCAATCAAATAACACATGCTTCCGTAGCAACCAATCAAATAATACCTGCTAGCGTAACAACCAATCAAAAAAGCAAGTGGGCGTATTGTATGGTAAACGTGTGACCTGTATTGCTTCTAAAAACAATCTTCTTCTTCTTCGAAAGCTCCATATCGACCACTTGTTAAACCACTATTTGTTCTTTAGTAATGTGATCTGAGCCCAATAGAGATTGTACGTTTGCCAGTTATGTGCTACACGTAGGCCAGGCACATCCGATTTCTGCGACGCATTTTATTTACTAGGAAGCTTCCAATGCCCCTACCACATTTGCCTCTTATGACATTCCTTGCAGGTCGCAGTGTTACTATTCTTTGCTCCCCTTGCGAGCTCCGGCAACACATGAGCGAAAAGACAATCTAAAGTTAGTGGTTTAACTCTCTCAGATACTTCTAGAAATGTTTCTTTATGCAAATGTATTGACCTTTCGAATCTGTATAAAGGGTGTTTTTTTTGTTTTTATTTTCGATCCAGAAGCACTTGAGCTTTTCAGCTCTTCGGCTCGGTGCCATGGACATCGTAACCCTTCGGTTCGGTGCCACGAACACCGTAAATCTGGGGAATCTGTGGCTTTTTCTGCCATCCCGCGGAATTGAACCCGCGCACACAGATCACACTAGTCACCTGTAGCCCAACGCGCTACGAACACGCTGGGCAGACGGGCGTATAAAGGGGTTAAGAACCCTTTATGTAGATTCGAAAGGTCACTGAATTTTTAAAAAAACTTTAAACTTAACGAACGAGTTGAAAAGATCAACGAAAAATGGACAATGAGTATGTTCGTAAACATGTTGACAGGAAATACTATATATCGCAATCTATTTGAGAATACTCACAAAACAAAAACACAAGAGAATATTGCGACATACTAGAAGAATATGTAGGGTTTGCATTTTATTTCTTTTGTTTCTACCAGTCGGAATAAATCAGTCTTGATGTTGATGTGATGTTTGATTTCAGAAGTGAGATACACAAAATTGTTTGATTGATAGCACCATCATCATTGCACTTCGGTGATTAACCATTTGTGCTTCGATCTCTTTTTTTACACAAGAAGATCTCAGCTGCAGTGCATGAGCTCCATAGCACCGGTGATGGTCCCCGATGTAATTTTGAAGATGGTGAAGATAGTTTTTGTAATAATTTTATTTTTAACTTTTTTTCTCATGATTTTTGCCCTGGCAGCTGCTTTCCAGTCTGCTCTTTTCGATTTTGAACTTTCTAGGGTTCTTTTATGTGCTCAAATTGAACACGGGACCTCCGTTGGTGGATGAGGGTTGTATTGATCTTGTGTGTGCTTGTTTAAATACACTTTGCAAGCTGTTATTCATTTTCTTAAAGTTATTCTTGATGCGATCTTTTGCGTGGTCTTCCTCTCGCTATGTACTCGTTTTTGGTTTTTGGTTTTTTCTCGGGTCGGTGCCATGGACATCGTAACCCTTCGGTTCTGTGCCATGAACACCGTGAATCTGGGGAACCTGTAGCTTTTCTGCCAGCCCGCGGAATTGAACCCGCACTCACAGAGGGCTACTATGTACTCGTTATACACTTTCAGTGTGGCTCTCTGTTGTAGTCGATACCAGAGCATTCCTGTCAGGTGTCCAAACCAATTAATATGTTGTACTTTTATATTAAACTTCAGTGCACCGGGTTTTACCCATATGTCTCGATCAATCTCTGCAGAAATGGTTCGCCATTTGCCTAGAATATTGTACAAAGCAGAGCTCCGTAGCTCCGTCACCAATCCTAGGCGTCTCTTAAAAAAATACAAGCGTAAACAGAACGTCGTGGTACGGATTCAAACACATGATCTTCGCAACGCAAGACGTGGGTTTAACATGCAGTTTTCTTCTGTTTCTTCAGAACGCAAGACGTGGGTTTAACATGCAGTTTTCTTCTGTTTCTTCAGAACGCAAGACGTGGGTTTAACATGCAGTTTTCTTTCTGTTTCTTCAGAACGCAAGACGTGGGTTTAACATGCAGTTTTCTTCTGATCTTCAGAACGCAAGACGTGGGTTTAACATGCAGTTTTCTTCTGATCTTCAGAACGCAAGACGTGGGTTTAACATGCAGTTTTCTTTCTGTTTCTTCAGAACGCAAGACGTGGGTTTAACATGCAGTTTTCTTCTGATCTTCAGAACGCAAGACGTGGGTTTAGCATGCAGTTTTCTTCTGTTTCTTCAGAACGCAAGACGTGGTTTAAATGCAGTTTTCTTCTGTTTCTTCAGAACGCAGGACGTGGGTTTAACATGCAGTTTTCTTCTGTTTCTTCAGAACGCAAGACGTGGGTTTAACATGCAGTTTTCTTCTGTTTCTTCAGAACGCAGGACGTGAGTTTAACATGCAGTTTTCTTCTGTTTCTTCAGAACGCAAGACGTGGGTTTAACATGCAGTTTTCTTCTGATCTTCAGAACGCAGGACGTGGGTTTAGCATGCAGTTTTCTTCTGTTTCTTCAGAACGCAAGACGTGGGTTTAACATGCAGTTTTCTTCTGTTTCTTCAGAACGCAAGACGTGGGTTTAACATGCAGTTTTCTTTCTGTTTCTTCAGAACGCAAGACGTGGGTTTAACATGCAGTTTTCTTCTGTTTCTTCAGAACGCAAGACGTGGGTTTAACATGCAGTTTTCTTTCTGTTTCTTCAGAACGCAAGACGTGGGTTTAACATGCAGTTTTCTTTCTGTTTCTTCAGAACGCAAGACGTGGGTTTAACATGCAGTTTTCTTTCTGTTTCTTCAGAACGCAAGACGTGGGTTTAACATGCAGTTTTCTTCTGTTTCTTCAGAACGCAAGACGTGGGTTTAACATGCAGTTTTCTTCTGTTTCTTCAGAACGCAGGACGTGGGTTTAACATGCAGTTTTCTTCTGATCTTCAGAACGCAAGACGTGGGTTTAACATGCAGTTTTCTTCTGATCTTCAGAACGCAAGACGTGGGTTTAACATGCAGTTTTCTTCTGTTTCTTCAGAACGCAGGACGTGGGTTTAACATGCAGTTTTCTTCTGTTTCTTCAGAACGCAAGACGTGGGTTTAACATGCAGTTTTCTTCTGTTTCTTCAGAACGCAGGACGTGGGTTTAACATGCAGTTTTCTTCTGTTTCTTCAGAACGCAGGACGTGGGTTTAACATGCAGTTTTCTTCTGTTTCTTCAGAACGCAAGACGTGGGTTTAACATGCAGTTTTCTTCTGATCTTCAGAACGCAGGACGTGGGTTTAACATGCAGTTTTCTTCTGTTTCTTCAGAACGCAAGACGTGGGTTTAACATGCAGTTTTCTTCTGATCTTCAGAACGCAAGACGTGGGTTTAACATGCAGTTTTCTTCTGTTTCTTCAGAACGCAAGACGTGGGTTTAACATGCAGTTTTCTTCTGTTTCTTCAGAACGCAAGACGTGGGTTTAACATGCAGTTTTCTTCTGTTTCTTCAGAACGCAGGACGTGGGTTTAACATGCAGTTTTCTTCTGTTTCTTCAGAACGCAGGACGTGGGTTTAACATGCAGTTTTCTTCTGTTTCTTCAGAACGCAAGACGTGGGTTTAACATGCAGTTTTCTTCTGTTTCTTCAGAACGCAGGACGTGGGTTTAACATGCAGTTTTCTTCTGTTTCTTCAGAACGCAGGACGTGGGTTTAACATGCAGTTTTCTTCTGTTTCTTCAGAACGCAGGACGTGGGTTTAACATGCAGTTTTCTTCTGTTTCTTCAGAACGCAAGACGTGGGTTTAACATGCAGTTTTCTTCTGTTTCTTCAGAACGCAAGACGTGGGTTTAACATGCAGTTTTCTTCTGTTTCTTCAGAACGCAAGACGTGGGTTTAACATGCAGTTTTCTTCTGTTTCTTCAGAACGCAAGACGTGGGTTTAACATGCAGTTTTCTTCTGTTTCTTCATTTCTAATTGTGTCACATCTGATTGTTACACTTGCAGATATTCTAAGACAAACAATAAAACACGTCTAGAAGAAATCCATAAAGTCAACGTACTAATGTAAATTGTGTTTACTCTAGTGATCTTCATCTGGAGACATCAGATATGGAAAGCAATTATTTTGTTTACGGTGTTACTTTTTTATTTTCCCGTCCTCTTTTGGAATGTTTACCTTAGTTACGTAAATGCCCGACGTGATATAGGTAAACATTAACAATGTTGAGGCGTGCGCAGACCGGAACCGGATGTTACTATCGACTGGGATTACTGTTATACCTCACTGAGAGGAGTACATTTTGTTCAAATCATAGATTAATTAAATAATCACAAGGACAAACACAGAACCGGGAGGGGGTGAGAACAGGTCAGGGATTCATAAGGACACAGGTTTAGAGAAGAAACTGGCAGATGGTTTGGAATACGCTGCTGAAGACAGAAGGAGTGTTATTAGTTAAACAAGCACTTTAGTGGAGCCCGTAAGAAAAATGGAAAAGGGAAAGTTCTAAAGATACTTGAAGATGCAGTCTTCTTGTGGAACTGAAGGATGATGGACTATCCTTGGAAGTCACGAAGAAAACGACATGAGAACGGGAAAAGTAGAGTAGAGCCCAGCTGTTCAAGTTGAATGCACCACAAGGAGAGAAGAGGAATAAGACAAGCCAAGAGTACATTATGGACATTATGGTAGTACATTATGGACACGCTATGGACAAGAAACAATAAGAATGAACTTCTTACGAAGAATCCAATAACAGTATCACTGCTTCTGAAAGGTTTAAAATCGAAGTATTGCCTTCAGTGGCGGCTCGTGATCATTTTTGTTGGTGGGGCCAGACACAAATTTTAGGGAAAATCATGACTTTGGGTTAGGTTATATTTCAATTTATTAAATAATAAATGCACGTTACACATTATTTTTGGTGGGGCCCGACCCATCTGGCCCTTAATCACGAGCCGCCACTGATTGCCTTCATTGCACCGGGTTTTACACCATATGGCTTGGTCCCTCTGCAGAAATGGCTTGCCAACTGCTGAAAAAGGAACTCTTTCATACCTCGTGGTATATAGGTCAATACAGTGTTAGGCCTGTATTTTTCATTGACCGTCGGCACACGATGGGTGATGTAGTCAGCATCACGCCGGCCGCCTTTACTTTCCCAGAGCATGTCTGGTACCCAGTTAAGGCTGGGTCGACCTGAGAGCCGTCGCGGTCGGGAAAATTCCACGCGCATTGTGGGAGCTGAACCCAGACCACCAGTCTTGCGAAGCGAGTTCACTAACAACTACGCTACAGCGGCTCTCTTTGCCAACTGCTGAGAGTATTGCAAAAAGCAATATACCATAGCTCCTGCACCAATCCTATGCGCCTCTTAAAAAAATACACTCGGGAACAAAACATCGCGGTCCGGATTCGAACCTACGATCTTCGGAACATGAGATGAGAGCTTAACCACTTAGCCACAGAGACCACCCCCACCTTCCAGTATCACTGTGTGTGTATATATAGCTTCCATGTTATACCAATGACACTTTGCGGTATTTCGACTGAGTCACCTCCTTTGGCAACCGATCCCACCAAAGAACACTACCATTGTAACAAACACCATCCACTAATATGTAGACGAGAAGGCAAGTCCCAGACCTGCTCTAACCTAGCTAGTTTAAGATTGGGATCTTCATCAGCTTAGCTCCGTAATGTCCACCAGCTTTCTGAGCAACCTTGTTAGGATTTGTGGCATTAAACAACCTGATCTAATCGAGCTATTGATTTACTTGTTTTTCTCAAATATTAGCCGGTTAAAAACAAGAAAGAAAGATTTCTAAAAGACAAGAAAATGTTAAAGGTAGAAATTCATAAACAAAATGCAAGAAAAATAAATCGTAATAAGCCTCATTTTTTTTTTAAAAGGGAGAGAATGAAGAATGACATTATGATTACTCCCCCTTGTAATGAAGGATGAGCTAGGTTCGCACCTTTGATGGTGAAATATGGCGAATTTTACAACAAAACTGAATAATTATTTGTTTGTTTTACGGAGAATTAAAGGTTTTCTTTTAGTCAAGGTTCGACTTTTTTACTAATTAAGATATCTATTTTTAGTTCTATCAGTAATTGTTGGCAATATCAATATGAGATGAAGTAAACAAGAATTTTCTTCACATAGAAAATCCAATCAGTATAAAACTATTCTTAAAGATCATTTTAAGTATCCTTTATTTGTTAGTGGGTTATATTTAACTCGTTGTATATTGTTACCTGATGAAGACTTTTGATCGATACGCTAGTTTTTTGGGTTTTTTACTTAATTTTTCTAGGTTTTTTGGTGTTTTTTTTCGTTTTCATGCTTTGAATTTAGGTGTAGTACTACTAAATAATATGGTATCTCTGAATGAATTTAGGTAGTAGATACTAAATAATATGGCATCTCTGAATGAATTTAGGTGTAGTACTACTAAATAATATGGTATCTCTGAATGAATTTAGGTGTAGTACTACTAAATAATATGGCATCTCTGAATGAATTTAGGTGTAGTACTACTAAATAATATGGCATCTCTGAATGAATTTAGGTGTAGTACTACTAAATAATATGTCATCTCTGAATGAATTTAGGTGTAGTACTACTAAATAATATGTCATCTCTGAATGAATTTAGGTGTAGTACTACTAAATAATATGTCATCTCTGAATGAATTTAGGTGTAGTACTACTAAATAATATGTCATCTCTGAATGAATTTAGGTGTAGTACTACTAAATAATATGGCATCTCTGAATGAATTTAGGTGTAGTACTACTAAATAATATGTCATCTCTGAATGAATTTAGGTGTAGTACTACTAAATAATATGGCATCTCTGAATGAATTTAGGTGTAGTACTACTAAATAATATGGCATCTCTGAATGAATTTAGGTGTAGTACTACTAAATAATATGTCATCTCTGAATGAATTTAGGTGTAGTACTACTAAATAATATGGCATCTCTGAATGAATTTAGGTGTAGTACTACTAAATAATATGGCATCTCTGAATGAATTTAGGTGTAGTACTACTAAATAATATGGCATCTCTGAATGAATTTAGGTGTAGTACTACTAAATAATATGGCATCTCTGAATGAATTTAGGTGTAGTACTACTAAATAATATGTCATCTCTGAATGAATTTAGGTGTAGTACTACTAAATAATATGGCATCTCTGAATGAATTTAGGTGTAGTACTACTAAATAATATGTCATCTCTGAATGAATTTAGGTGTAGTACTACTAAATAATATGTCATCTCTGAATGAATTTAGGTGTAGTACTACTAAATAATATGGCATCTCTGAATGAATTTAGGTGTAGTACTACTAAATAATATGGCATCTATGAATGAATTTAGGTGTAGTACTACTAAATAATATGGCATCTCTGAATGAATTTAGGTGTAGTACTACTAAATAATATGTCATCTCTGAATGAATTTAGGTGTAGTACTACTAAATAATATGGCATCTCTGAATGAATTTAGGTGTAGTACTACTAAATAATATGTCATCTCTGAATGAATTTAGGTGTAGTACTACTAAATAAAATGGCATCTCTGAATGAATTTAGGTGTAGTACTACTAAATAATATGGCATCTCTGAATGAATTTAGGTGTAGTACTACTAAATAATATGGTATCTCTGAATGAATTTAGGTGTAGTACTACTAAATAATATGGCATCTCTGAATGAATTTAGGTGTAGTACTACTAAATAATATGGCATCTCTGAATGAATTTAGGTGTAGTACTACTAAATAATATGGCATCTCTGAATGAATTTTACGTGAAGGTTTCTTTTCCTTATCACAAATTACTTCTCGCATTCAGGCTAGCTTACTCCTACTTCAGAAGTACTTGTAATTTAGATCCTGCAAGTAGGAAACGCGAGAGAGAGAGTACGACAGAGAGAAGAGAGAGAGGACAAGAGAGTGACAGAGAGAGAGAGAGACAGAGAGAGAGAGAGAGAGACAGAGAGAGAGAGAGAGAGAAAGACAGAGAGAGAGAGAGAGACAGAGAGAGACAGAGAGAGAGAAAGAGAGAGAGACAGAGAGAGACAGAGAGAGACAGAGAGAGACAGAGAGAGACAAGAGAGAGAACAGAGAGAGAGAGACAGAGAGAGAGAGAGAGACAGAGAGAGACAGAGAGAGACACAGAGAGAGAGAGAGAGAGAGACAGAGAGAGAGAGAGAAACAGAGAGAGACAGAGAGAGAGACAGAGAGAGAGACAGAGAGAGAAGAGACAGAGAGAGAGGAGAGCAGAGAAGAGACGAGAGAAGAGAGAGACAGAGAACAACAATGACAGAGAGAGAACAGAGACAGGCAGAGAGAACAGAGACAGAAAGAGAGAAGAGAGAGAATCCCAGAAGGATCAGGTTTCTTATAATACAACCGCTTACACCATGTGTATATCAACAACTTGTTATCACACAATGATACTCAGAAGGCAAGAAACTCACTTCTTAAACGCAACAGAGGTAAGAGAAAATGCAGAATGACAGGGTTAATCTTATCTACGTTGTCTCTATCCTGTTGCCGTTCTCATCTCTCTTCTTTGTCGTCACACTACTACCGGGTTGTTGTCCAGTGTTGTCACACTGTTACCGGGTTGTTGTCCAGTGTCGTCACACTGTTACCGGGTTGTTGCCCAGTGTCGTCACACTGCTACTGGGTTGTTGTCCAGTGTCGTCACACTGCTACTGGGTTGTTGTCCAGTGTCGTCACACTGCTACCGAGTTGTTGTCCAGTGTTGTCACACTGCTGCCGGGTTGTTGTCCAGTGTCGTAGTTTTCTGTATTTGTCTTGCGCTGTTCTGGTAGCTTGGGTGATTGTTATTTTTACTCTTTGACAGGATTCTGCTATGCCATCTAACCATCTTTTCGTGGTCTTCCTCTTGCCTTCTTTCCTGAAGTTCTGTTATCTTGTTCTTATTCTTCTTGTTATTGCCTTTTTCATCATCCGTTTCATTTTTTCTAAATATTTCAATTTTATCCTCTTCTTATCAATCTTCTTTACCAACATTCTTATCTACTTTACTAACATTCTTATCTTCGTTACCAACATTCTTATCTACTTTACTAACATTCTTATCTACTTTACCAACATTCTTATCTTCGTTACCAACATTCTTATCTTCGTTACCAACATTCTTATCTTCATCATCTTCATATTGCTCACCATTTTATTGTATTTAAACTTTCACCCGATACGCCGCTAAAAAAATAACCTTACTTTCGCAACGTCTGTAGTCAGCAATAAATAAGCTCATTGTTGGAAACTAAGACACAACAAACAACTTCAATATCATGAAAAAAAATCAGCATTAATGAAAAACTTCAAAACAAGACCCCCACACAGAAGATACGCCCAAGAAAAACAGAAAACATTTCAGGAATTTCGCAATAAATAAACGAAAGCTAAAATCAGACATATAAAATATACAATTACCTTATACTGAAACTAAACGCAGAAAGCTCACGAGAATAACATGAGAACATACCCAAGCACGAGGCTTGTGGGTTTGACAATGAACAATGTAAAATTTGTGATTACACTAAAAATAGCTAAAAATTTGTTAAAATCAGCAGCTGAGAAAAATGGGGTTTAACAATTTTTTTTTTTTTTTTAAATATTAGGATGCATTAGCAACATGAAAATTTGTTGCTGTTTTTGTTTTCTTACAAAAATTATTTAATGTTTAGTTTCTTTTTGTTGCCTAAATTAATACATGGGCGAATCAATTATTCCAGTGTCTCTTTAGAAAAAAAGGAAGGGGTTGGGGAGGGGGTTTAAAGCCGAAGGATTCACTTCATTGCACCGGGTTTTATCGCATATGGCTAGGTCCCCTTCGCAGAAATGATATTCCACCTGTCGAGAATGTTGCACAAAGCACGAACGCCGTAGATCCAGCAATAATCCTAAGGTATCTGGGGGAAAAATGCACTTGTGAGCAGAACGATGTCGTCCGGATTCGAACCCCATATTTTCGACTCGCAAGGTCAGGGCTTAGCCACAGAACCCCATTATTCTTCATTCTTATGTTGTCTCTAGTTGTCTGACTTGTCATCTCTGTATCATTGCGTTCAGGATCGTCTTGTGTGGGAATGATGACTTGATGACGCTGTTGATGGTGTCGTTGAGACTAGAGAAGCTTGAGTGCAGCAATGATGTGAGGTGTTGGTGGGGCACTTTAGTGATCGTGAAGTACAAGAAATGTGAGGTGTTAGGTGGGGCACTGTGATCAAATGTTGTTAGGTGATTGATCGAAGGAAATGTGAGGTGTTAGTTGGGGCACTTTCAGTGATCAGGAATTGAAATGTGAGGTGTTAGGTGGGGCACTTCAGTGATCGAATGAAATGTGAGCTAGTGTGAGCCCCTTCTTCGGTTGGACAAGACATAAATCAGTAGGGATCTCTTGTGAATAGACAGAAGACCTTGTGATAAGACAGATGGAATCCCTTCTAAGGACAAATATGTTATCAGGGGCGTCGTCACATTAAGACAAGGAGGGAAAGTGGACCACGTGCCACCCCCTGGAAAAATATGTTTAATATAAAAATGTTTATGACCATTGCTAACTAGCTATAATTTAAACATTTATACGAAGTTTATATTTCTGTACATGGAGCATGCAATCAAAAATATGATCTGAATATAGTCTTTTCAATTTATGCGTAGTACACTACCAAAAAAAATGTTTGCCCCTAACTGGAAAAATGTATGTGGACGCCTATGAAGTCATTTGAATCCCCAGGAACCTTTGTGATGGTAGATGTGACGAGAATGACCAAGGACTCTATACGGTGATGGATGTGATAGTAGTCACTATGGATCCTATGTAAGGATGAATGTGAATCCCTAGGGACCTATGCAGGAGTGCCTAGCATATGCAAGGATGAATGTGAATCCCTAGGACCCTATGCAAGGATGAATGTGAATCCCTAGGACCCTATGAGATGGATGAATTGAGAGATGAATCCAGAAATTATCCAGGACCGTTTAATGAGTCATTGCGCCCTGCCTTCCGCCATCAACTGAAAGACACTGAAAAGCTATAAGTCTTCCCGGAGGCGCAGTGACGTTCGTTCTTATACCTAACAAACTAATAAGAACAACTAACACCAGTATTACGCATTGTCGTCGCCCTGGACAGTACGTCATTTACTGAACAGATCCAAAAAAAAATCAAAATCAGGCGCAAGATATAAGCTATTAAACTCACCTCAAAGACGTAACAATTGTAGCAGAATATAACATCCGGGTCACTAGAACAAGGATGTAGATTACGAACCAACTCGTACAGAAGAAGAGCTCTAACTTCGTACAGGTCACAGCAGATTTAACTAAAACATGCTCAATAAGTCAAAGATAGCATAGTCCGCTGTGCTCAATTATGACACAAAAAGAAAGACAGATTTATATCTATTTTAAAACAAAAACCTTCTTTGTCGTCAGTAACACCATTTTAGGACAATTTTAAACTAAAAATAGACAGACTTAGGAAGTAACCAATAATTTCTTTAGAAATATTCAAGATGACGTTGGGATGCACTTTTATGCAGAAGAAGAGTAAGAACCGTTAAGGAAGATAGTCTCATTACGTGTGAATATTTTCAGAAATTTGTACTAAAATCTGCAACATATGTGCATATATATACATCGCTGTAATTGTATAAGATCGATTCTTGAAATAAAGTCATTGCGGGGAAATCCCGTATCTAAATTTAACAATAGATCAATAGCTAGTTGCTCGTACGACATAGAACGAATATACCATAATTTCTGCATCATGCGCATTAACGTTAAATTCGAACTTTGTGAATTAATAGTAAAGAGAAATTGAACAAGACTTTAAGATTTAGAAGGAAGAAGAAATGAAAATAAGAGATATGATTAGTTAGTTAGTTAGTCTTTCCTCTTGGGCCAGTGGGCGGGCATAGGGCAGAGGTCATAGTTCTCCATGTCTCGCGGTTCGTTGCTATTTGTTTTAAGTCTTTAATGTTTACTAGGCCCATCGTTGAGCCTTCTCTGGTGATGGTTCTACGCAGAGTCTCTCTTGGTCTTCCTCGTTTTCTTTTTCCCTCTGGTGTCCATATGAGGGATTGGTAAGGAGTCTTCTCTCATCCATTCTAAGTGTGTGGCCGATGTAGTTCAGCGGCGCTTTCTTATAAAATTTGATACATTTTCTTGCTTGGTCTCTTGTCTTATTTGTGTATTGGGTCTGAAATCTGACCATTTGAGGTTCAATATTCTTCTAAGACATTTATTCTCAAAGTTATCTAATTTTCTTTCTAGAGCTTTTGTTGCTTTCCAACACTCGCATCCATAAGTTAATACTGGAATCACACAAGAGTTAAAGATCTTTAATTTTAAGTGCTTGCTGAGTGAATTGGACTTCCATATATTTGACAATTTGTTAAAAGCACTTGCCAATGCGATTCTGTGTGGAATAAGAGATATGATTGAAGACATAGATAAAGATTGGAGGTAAAGATGACAGGAGCCTGGAAGGCAATGGGTGAATATTCTGAAAGTGAAAGAGAGAGAAAATTATGGGAACACGAATAGAGTCGAAGAGATGGAGAGATGACATAACGATAGAACATGTGATAGAGAGAAGGAGTAGTCAGAACAAGACAATAAACATAGAAATAATTTATCATCATGACCTTGAATTATCTATATAACATTGAACGTGTTAGTCATTAATGCTGACCTGTAAAATATTAGTTAAATGACCTTGAACATTGCACAAGTTGACAGTTTTTATCTTCCAACCAATCTTTCCCCCCAAAACCCACATAAACTAATAATTCATTTCATCTTGCTTCTTCTTCTTCTTCACATTTCAACTTCCAACGGAGCACAGATCTTCAAAAATTTCTACGTCCGAGTGGTTACCGGGGCCCCAAATTTGGGGTGTAAAGAATAGAACCACTGTTACCTGCCGCGTATGTCGTAAGAGGCGACTAAGGAGGTTTGGCTGAAATCGGATGCACGTGTCCTAAACGTGTAGAATTATATGCGTTTAGGGGCCTACCAAACCAATGTGCAAACGTATGCACGTTCTTGGCAAAGATCAAACATATCACAAAGTGGTTAAAATTGGTCGTAAAGAACGAACGCAAAGAAGAAGAAGAAGAACAACAAATTTCTTCCAGCCCTTCCTCACTCTTCCCATCTCTTCCAATTCTCTCCATGTCTTGCCTATCCTTTTAATATCAGTCTCTGGGTATCTCTAGGTCTTCCCTAACTCCTTCTTCCTGCGGGTTCCAAAACAGTGCCTGATCGTGGCTAACATTAACAACAATTTGAGAACCGTTGCCCTGTTAAAAAAAAAAAAAACACTGTCACAGAAAACTGACTGAAATCAAGTACTTAATTCACAAAATTAGTACCACCCGGTCAAGTGACATTTTCGTTTTCCGGTGTTCCGTAGTATTACCGTCTCCCATCCACGTCACAGTCTACGAGTACCCCGTTCCTGAATCGTGTGCAAGAAAGCGTAAAACTGATTACATGAAAAAGGTCGACCAGAAATGTAGCTTAATGGAGAACTGTTTAGAGATAATAAGCGGTAATGTTTTGTGTGTGTTTGACCACATTCGAAACTGGAGTAACAAAAACTATAAACTGAATGATATTAGCGTGTGCATTTAGTAAGAGAAAGTGTTTAGTTAGAATTGCCCAGAACACAAATTTAACCAGTGTACGAATCGAAAACATTGGTATTGAGACTAATAACAATTACATACAATTTTCTAGGGAGGGAGAGGAGGGGGTATGCATGTGGACTTAATATTCCACCCTCCTTCATGCCTGGGCGGTGAGGGGTGAGATATAAAATCTACAGACGCCCCAGTTATTCAATGATATAATTACATGAAATTTGATTGAATGGCAGAAATTTAGCGCCACTGAGTTATTGAATAAGAATTTTTCTATGTTTTATGTTTGTTTCCATGACAATATTAACTCATTCTCTCTTATGTGCTGATGTACTGGCTAGCAGGAATTTGTAAGTTTCCATAAAGCTAGTATACTGGTTTGTTCAGTTTACAATGCAATATGAATACATACACTACATATGTGGTAGGTTGCATGAAGGTGAGGGGGCCCTACATACACTACATATGTGGTGGGATGCATGAAGGTAGGGGACCCTACATACACTATATATGTGGTGGGATGCATAAAGTAGGGGGCCCTACACACACTATATATGTGGAAGGATGCATAACGTAGGGAGCTATACATACACTTCATATGTACTACCCCTACTTCGGGAGTCTCTGTGGCTAAGTGGTTAAGCCCTTTGCCTTGTGAGTTGAAGGTCGTAGGTTCGAGCCCGGACCTCGGCGTTCTGTTCACGAGTGCAGTTTTTCCAGAGACCCCTAGGATTGTTGCTGGAGCTACGGAGTTCGTGCTTTGTGCAATACTCTCGGCAGGTGGTGTGCCATTTCTGCGGAGAGGGACCGAGCCATATGGGGTAAAACCTGGTGCAATGAAGTCAATTTTAAACCCTGTACTACCCCTAATTACGAACGTAAACTCTGGAACTCTGACTGTAATATCAAATAAATGTCAGAGATTGGATTAGCGTAGACTAGATAACGAGAGACCTGATGTAGGTAATCGATGGGAACAGGTGGGACGATCCACTCCTTCAAGAGATGTTGCTGATATGAGAAATAATGTTAATTAAGGGAAGATGGATTATGTTTGTTTGCAGCCAACTATATGTCATGTATATGTCTTATCTTTCTCTCTCTATCTATCTCTCTCTCAATCTCTCTCTCTCTATCTCTCTCTCTCTCTCTTTCTATCTCTCTCTCTCTCTATCTCTCTCTTTCTCTCTTTCTCTCTCTCTCTTTCTCTCTCTCTCTCTATCTCTATCTCTCTCTCTCTATCTCTATCTCTCTCTCTCTCTATCTCTATCTCTATCTCTCTATCTCTCTCTCTCTATCTCTATCTCTCTCTCTCTCTCTCTCTTTCTCTCTCTCTATCTCTATCTCTCTCTATCTCTCTCTATCTCTCTCTTCTCTTCTCTCTCTATCTCTCTCTCTGGATATATATATATATATAAGGTATTTATCGAATTCCATTTATATAGTTGCCTATCCGTTTATTTACATATTTATCAATCTATATATATGTTTGTCTGTCTGTTTGACAGTCTAGTTCTCTATCCATCTATCTGTCGAGACTGTACATATATCTATCTATCTATCTATGTTATCTATTTCTATATTTATCTATATTACATACCTATTTATTTATCTATTTATATATCTATCTATCTACCTATATATATATATATATATATATATATATATATATATATCTTTTCTATCTATAATCTTTCTATCTATTAATCTATCTATTAATCTATCTCTCTCTCTCTCTATATATATATATATATAGCTATCTTTCCTATCTATCATATCTATCTATCTATCTTTCTATTTGGTACTGTTCTGCTGAAGTTGAAGCAGATTTGAAAAGCTTAACCAGTCTGGTTAGGGCACTTCTTAAACAACATTTGAAGGTCATTGGTTTTCCAGAAGCTACTAATACTTCTTCTTCTTCTTCTTCTTCTCTTCCACCATTTACTCTTTATATAAGTGTTGTGGAGGGGTGGGGGTTGAAATCGTGTGTGTGTGTGTGTGTGCTTGCTCTAAGGCCCGTTCTAAGCTGTTACTAATTCTCTTTATTTAAAGCTGTTTTTGATGCCGTCAATTCAATCTTTACGTGGTCTTCCTCTTGCTCTGTACTCCTTATACTTTTTCTGTGTGGCTCTCTGTGGTAGACGATACCAGGCCATTCTTGTCAGGCGTCCAAACCATTTAATCTGTTGGTCTTTTATGAGTTTGCATTACTTCTTCCCTGTCTATTTATTGATCAAGTTCAATGGTTCCGGTGCTTCCCGAGGGTTTTAAACTCTTGTTTGTAGTCCCTAAGCTCCCGAAGGCGAATAACACGAACATAAGCGATCTTAATAACTCTTATTAGTCTGCCTCGTTAAAAGGTTTGCATACGAGAATAATAACTGTAACGCCCTAAGCTTAACACGAGGACAGGGCGAGAGTAAATAATCTTCCGAGTGCAATTTCGTGAAGTTCATTCAACACAGGGGGGTCTTAGATCGCGAGTCTTGATTTCACATCATTGTTTCTGAACGATGCAAGTGCAAGTCTGTGCAAATACCTGAACTGTGAGGATTGAATTAACATTTATGCCAATATAAGTCCGAATTCGTTGTGACATGGCATGCAGATATATGTTTCGATGTATCAGTAGTGAATTGTGTTGGTTGACAAAGATATGGTGGATAAAGGGATCGCTAAATTGATAGAATTAGAATGATGTATAGACAAAAAAATGTAAAAATAAAAAAACTGTCTACAAAAAAATATTTAAAAATTTTTTAAATAAAAGCTGTCGTTACTGCCCATAATACCACTTTTTAGGGTGGTGGGAAACAGGGGAAGGGGGCATGTGTCTGTAAAGTTAATGGCCGCATGGCTAGAACAGTCGCCGCGCAACTGTTCAGGTTAGGATTTATCTTTATGTCTTTGACATTAAAAAACTCCTTGTTCTTACCGGGAATGAACCCGAGTCCTCCGCTGGAATCCGCCTCTAATTCATTCGAGCAGACGCTCCAACTTTCTACAAACAACTTTAAAAAGCACATTAAGATAAAATGATAAAACTTACCGCGTAGAACTCATACGTGTCATCTGTGTCATTCTCGTAAAACACATCCGAGTCGTTGTACTCAATTTCTAATGACGTCTCTGTGACGTTGTACTCATCGTTTTCAGATGTCATAGTGTTTGGGTCTGAAGTTATTCCGTAAATGACAAGGTGATGCCGCTGTAATCTTACAATAATTCCAATTTGATCCGTTACTTGTAATTATGTTAAAGTATCTTTTCGTTTCTCATAGTACTCACAAGAGATCATAGTCGTTATCTGTGGTGAGAATCAATACACATTTATAAATATGTGTGTAACAGTTATAATTATAATAATAATAGTAATTCATGTGGTAACGTTATACGTTACATCGGACCTGCAAGTAATTTCTCCATAGTGCTCTATCCTGGACAACTCGCTCAATCTCCTCCATGGAATTGAGACCGAAACTCTTGAGCAGAACTTTGCCAGCCTAACAGTTCTTCTGAATTTCTCTCTCTCTCACTGGACAGCTGTTTCGCCTCTGCAGCCGTAATGATCAAATCACCAGTTTAACCTGCTGCCTTGCAGGTCGGCTGGGGACAGCCAAAGGCTGACGGAGAGCGAACCCAGTAAACGCTGGCTAAAACCGGACACATCGCAGAAGGATAAGCACCAGAGCTACAAATGGCGCTGAAGATGTGACGAAAACACACCAATGCTAAGACTAAATGAATCAGATTTCAACATGAATGAGATTTATGGGGAAATCTTGTACATCAGTCTAGGCGGTGATTGCTAGAGAGAGAAATCATCAGTTACATTATGAATCCATCTTCGTTGTTTTCTTCTTCTCCTCATTACCTTGATGCCTCTTTCCGTAGCCTCCAGCCTTTATTGTCTCTTTATATGTTCAAAATACTTGAATTTTCTCATTCGTATTTGAGACATCAGACTATAGTACAACAGAGATATTTGATAAACAATTGTCAGAAACACCCCATTTCCCATTCCACTCCTCCCTCCCCTCCCCACTCCTCGCAAATAAGGGGCAGAAATATGACAAAAATTGAATTGTTGCCCCAGGAATCCTCAAGTAGCTTTCAGGAGCGACATCTAGTGGCTAAGGATTGCACGATTCAAGAAAATGAATTGCAATGTCTCCGTTCATAACGATATCAAAATGGATTATGTCAAATTTGTTCTCATCAATATGTCCAGAATATTCGAAAGCTTAGACAGACCAATTACTTTATAACAAAAGAAAAAAGAAGTTTAATCGTGCTCAGATTTTGTTGTTTTTATTTTGATGTGAAGTATCCAAGGGATTACGTATTTGTTTTACAGTCTGTAGATGTTTGACGTAACCTGTCAGATTTGTCATTAAATCGAAAGGATATGTCGTCGTTTTACAAGATATTAAGGAAAGGCCTTGACTGAAGTTGATTATTTTTAAATGATTAAGATGCTTTGAAAACAAATCTCAAGTTGTCTAAATCTTCATTTGCTATGGAATTCTTGTGTTGTTATATTGCTTTTTATAATAATTCTTTCTAAATATGTTTTGTTGTATTTTTTACATGTAGTTTTTTTTTTTAAATTGTCTCAGCGAATGATCTTGTAGCACTGTCTTTTCTATATCCACGTTGTTGTTCTTTATCTTCTGTTATTCCAGTTAGTTTCAGTTTCAGTTTCAGTTTCAGTTTCAGTTTGGAATATCTTCATTGCACTCCGGACATGTCCATAGGTGCTCCGATCTCCTTCGCAATATCTCCAACAGTGTCCAGCGACTGACCGTACCAGTTCGATTTTGATTGATGAGCCTACTCACGTACCTGTTATGCTGTTCTTTTCTTGCACTCCAATGTTCAAACCTAGCTCCTGCAATCTAGTATTGACGTGGATTGGTTTAAATGAAAATCTTCTTTGCGGCCACACTCTATGAGGGCGTTCAAAATATCAGCTCTATCCATTGGCTGGCCTCTCTAATATGGTGGCAGTTAGTTATCTTTTTCTAACAGTCTGCCTCATAACTGTGCCTTTCTCTACAAGCAGACTTTCTAATGTTGTCTGCATTAAAAAATGTCTTTCTCTAAATGTCTTCCTTATAATTTTGTCTGTGTCTGAATGCATTCCTTCTAACACTTTCTTTATCTTGCCTATCTTCAGGTATTGTCTTGTCTTCCTTCTAGCAATGTCTTTGTCTTGTATCTCTTCTAACAATGTCTTTGTCTTGTATCTCATCTAACAATGTCTTTGTCTTGTATTTCTTCTAACAATGTCTTTGTCTTGTATTTCTTCTAACAATGTCTTTGTCTTGTATCTCATCTAACAATGTCTTTGTCTTGTATTTCTTCTAACAATGTCTTTGTCTTGTATTTCTTCTAACAATGTCTTTGCTTTTCTCTAACAATGTCTTTGGGGCTTAGTATCTTTCTAACAGTCTGTCTATGTCTTCTCTACAACGACTTTCTTGTTTTCTGCATTAAAAATGTCTTTTCTAAATGTCTTCATTATAATTGTCTTTGTCTTGCATCCTTCTAACATTTCTTTGTCTTGCCTTCTTAACAATGTCTTTGTCTTGTCTTCCTTCTAAAATGTCTTTGTCTTGTATCTCATCTAACAATGTCTTTGTCTTGTATCTCATCTAACAATGTCTTTGTCTTGTATTTCTTCTAACAATGTCTTTGTCTTGTATCTCATCTAACAATGTCTTTGTCTTGTATCTCTTCTAACAATGTCTTTGCTTGTATCTCTTCTAACAATGTCTTTGTCTTTATCCTTCTAACAATGTCTTTGTCTTGTATTCCTTCTAATGTTTTCTTACTTAATTGTCTTTCTCTAAGTTCTAAAAAAACGGACTGAATTGAAAGCACTTGGTTTCCCCATAAACCATAATTTCTCTCTACAAACATACACACACACATACACACACACATATCGCTGCTTCATTAACAACCCTAGCTAGTGATCTTTAAAAACAATTATTCATGTACGAAGCAACACTGTTTCACGAAATAAAGTTCTCAAACAGTCGATCGTCTGGCTGAATAGGTTAGAGCGTGGCTTTCATGCGGGTGTCCTGGGTTCAATCATCGATAAGGCCAAGCATTTTTTTTTTCTGTCGATTGTATACAGAAAACGGCGGAGATCAACAATATAAAGAAGAGTTGGAGGGAGCTGCATGAGATAGCTAGAGATAGGAAGATTTGGCATGACTTGGTGAGGGCCCCAAGCGAGGGAAAGAAGGAAGAGAGAGAGAGAGAGAGAGAGAAAGTATACAGAAAACATCATAACCTGACCAGTTACACTGTAATTGCACTAGCCATGCGAGCATTAAATTCCACATGTTCATGTCCCTCCTGTCCCACACCACCCATAAAGTGGTATTACAGACACATGTTCATGTCCCTCCTGTCCCACACCACCCATAAAGTGGTATTACAGACACATGTTCATGTCCTTCCTGTCCCACACCGCCCATAAAGCGCTATTACAGACAGTAACGATATTTTTTACTAACTCTCATCCTGTAACCATATCTCTATCAATAACCCTTTCACTCCGTAATTCATTTAACATCCAGACGCATTCACTTTGCACTATATACTAAATTCGTCAGTATATCGGCTTTGTTTCATCTGAAAAGCTACTGTCAGCCGGTATAGCGTCTCAGCAGGACAACAGGGTTAAGTTTCCTAAATTTAAAAAAAAATTATTGAAAAAAAACTTTGCCAGACAGAATTAAATCTCCTCGTTTAAACAATGCAGAACTCAATCCCCCATAAATTACACTACCGTGCACATACGCTATTTATTGGGAAAATAAATTCTTGATCATTCCTCCGGTCTGCTCAGATAATTGAACTTGCAGATTTCTACCAGAATACAATTATTACCAAAAACAAAACCCAAATGAAACTTGTTCATGTAAAAGGGACATAAATTTCCACTTTCCGCAGGCTTTGTTACAAGCATATACATTTAGCTGATATCATCCAGTGGGCGTTTGTGGCTTAGATGTTGTAAGCTCGAACATAACTCAAAACACAGCCAACTATAAACTCATACGGCCAGCGGATTCAGGTACAAATTATAAGAAATAAGACCACAGCCATCACGTGACCTCGCATTCCACTACTGTTGTATAAAGACGATTTCATTTTAAAATCAACACAAAATGCTAAATCAAGGTTTTTTTGCAACAAGTTAAATTTAACAGTAAGGAATATTAGTATTATTAATTTTTTCAGCAATATAAAAATTTGAAGTAAAATTGCAAAAAGCTTGCAGAGTTTTATCAAACATATACAAAACTCAGCCCCCAAAAAAAAATCAAACTAGGTCAGGGTTTCCCTGGGGAGTTATGCGGCCCAATAGTAGAGCTGGCTGTGCTCAAAAGTACCTAGTTCAAACTCGCCGGAGGTAAGTCTGGCAGCAAATTTATTCCAGTATATATTTACCAAGGGTAAAATAGACCTCACCGTTCAGAAAGCAATGTCTCTCTATGACATAAACCCTACTTAGTACATGATTTTTGAGACACCCTTCACGATATACATCAAGACATCCATCGCAACATCCATGATCTAAATACTTCACTAAATCAATCACAAGACGTCTCTGTGGCGTAGATGTTTGGTGCTCGCCTCCGATTCCAAAGGTACTCGGTTCGCTTCCTTGTGAAGCTTGTGAAGGGATATTTTTTCAGAGATCCCTGATTTCCGTGTAGGTGAGATCAAGTTTCTAGTCTTATCGGAAACGGACGATAAAATGTAGGTCCCATGCACAAGTCGTACACGTAAAAAAAAGAATCATTGAGAGTTCTAAACCGAGAAGGGTAGGCTGGACAGCAGCAGTCCGGGCAAAATTCATTGAAAAAGGAGGTTAAACTAAAACTCCTACAAAATATCATCACCATCTTCAAAATTATATCGGGGACCGTCGACGGTGCTACGAAGTTCGTGCACTACCGCTGATATCTTCCTATGTAAGAAAGAGATCGAAGCACACATGCTAACTCACCAAAATGCAATGATGATGGTGCTATCAATCAATCAGTAAATCCATCACAACATTCATCAGAACACACACTACAACATACATCAAGATAGCTATCACAATATACATCACAAGATCTATCACAACTTCCATCACAATATACACCACAATATTTATACTACACCAACTACCACATTCATCCCCACATCCGTTTCAAGGTCCGAAAACGACAACTAAGCACAAACTGACATGCACGATTTTTATCCGTTAGAAATTAATTTCACTTACGCCTCTATTATAATTGAAATTAATCAACGCTCCATGTTGTCCAATACAGGTCATTCATTTATAATGGCTATCGGCGAAGTATTATTCAACGTTTCGCAGTCTAATTATTCAATCTGATCACAATGGAGTACCATACAACTCATTTATTTACATTTTCTATCTCTCGATTTATCAAACGTTTCGCAGTCTAATTTTTTAATTTAACCACAATGAAGCACCATACAATTGAATTATTTGCACAGCAATCTCTCGATTTATTGCGTGTTCATTACCGGTGCTTTATCGTTCCGTTTATTTCATTCATTATTTCATGAGCGTGGTTAGTGTGCAAAAAATTGAAGTTTTTATTTAGCACGTCCGCTTATTGTTGGACATTAGTCGATCAGCATGTTCTCTCCATCTTGACATGTTGACTTTAAGTGATTGATCACGAAATCTTTCAGGTAAATCATGTGAGAAATGAAAATATAATTAGCGGTCTTGATATGATCAATGTCAGTACGTTTAGTTTTATGTTTGTAATCGTTGGCTGGGTTCTGAACGGGGCTTGATGGGTGCTAGGTGGGAACTTGCTAGATGGAAACTGGAGGGCTAGATGCAGGACCGTGTAGTGCTATGATACAGAGAGGCAGCAGCATCAGGCGGTACAGTAGGAGGGGGCGGCATAAGCAGTAAAATCAAAATTACAATTGAAGGTTATTTTAAGGAAGAAACATTTAAGGGGCGGCATTTTGAAGACTTTCATCATACTGAGAAAAAATATCGAATGGTCCTGGCAAGATGGGTACTAGGAGGAAACTAGCTAGCCGTTAGATGGGTGCTAGGCGGAAACTAGCTAGCCGTTAGATGGGTGCTAGGCGGAAACTAGCTAGCCGTTAGATGGGTACTATGCGGAAACTAGCTAGCCGTTAGATGGGTACTATGAGGAAACTAGCTAGCCGTAAACTGCGGTTTAGGTGTGAATCAGCACTTTGGGATTCTTATGGCGAAGTGGTAAAGACGTTTGCTTTCCGTTCTGAAGTTCGTTTGTTCGAATCCGGACCGAGTTGAATATGCAATGTTTTCATGAGTTTCCTAGGATTGTTTCAGGAGCTACAGAGTTCATGCTTTGTTCAACACTCTTCGTTGGTGGCGTACCATTTATGCCGATAGAAACGGAGCATTTTGGTGTAACCCGCTCCTTTTCGACCCGTTTTCGATTCTCATTTTGTATTTTACGTATTTTCTTTGATACTTTCCGTCACTCTAGATTTCTCTCAATCCGTACTCATTTCTCCATCAATTCTTTAAACAATCAATTTCCGCCATTTCGTTTTTATTTAATGTTTTCCTTTCAATATCTCTGGCACAGTAATCCTTTCTGTTGACACGCATCCTTGTACATTAAGTCCCAAACTCCCAGCACAAATTTATCCCATGTCCCTGTATTTCTCACATGACAGCTCAGTTTGTGTTCTTGGTCTCCGAATGAGCTTTATATTTCAACCAAACTCTAGAGTCTAGTAGTCTAGATTTGTGTCGTTATTTGTCTCTGATGTAGTCTAGATTTGTGTCGTTATTTGTCTCTGATGTAGTCTAGATTTGTGCCGTTATTTGTCTATGATGTAGTCTAGATTTGTGCCGTTATTTGTCTAGATTAGTAACGTTATTTTCTGGTCGTAAATTCTTTGTTGAATAGAAATGTCGTTCATATGTTACCGGGACTCGCTAGGGGAGCAAAGAATAGTAACACTGCGACCTACAATGTTGTCGTACGAGGCGACTGAGGTAGATGTCTAGGGGAGCAAAGAATAGTAACACTGCGACCTACAATGATGTCGTGCGAGGCAAAGCCAACTATAAACTACTGGGCCTTCGGGCTCAGGTAAGAATTGTGGGAAATCAGACCACAACTACACCACGTGACCTCGCATTCCAGTATTGGTGTATATAGACGAATTCATTTTAAAATCAACACAAAATGCTAACTCGAAGTTATATTATGCAACAAGTTAAGTTTAACAATAAGGAATATCAATATTATAAATATTTTTCACCAATAAATAACCATAGACTCACAGAATTGAGTAAAATTGCAAAAAGCTTGCAGTGTTCTATCAAACATCTGTAATTTCCAGATCCCTTTTCTTATCTAGGTCAGGGAATACCCGGCCAGTTGTCTGGCTTGTGCTAGAGCCTGGCTGTGTGCGAGGCGACTGAGGTAGATGTCTAGGGGAGCAAAGAATAGTAACACTGCGACCTACAATGATGTCGTACGAGGCGACTGAGGTAGATGTCTAGGGAAGCTACCCTAGTAAATAAAAAGCTTCGCAGAAATTGGCCTACTTGTAGGCGCATAACTGTCACAACGTAAAATCGTTTAGGCTCCGATCACATACAAATCATAAAGAGTGGTTAATAAGGGGCCGATGTGGAGCGTTCAAAGAAGAAGAGGAGGGAAAGAAATTACAACTTTTTCATCATTCTTACACTGGAATTATTTTAACTCATACGCCCTTCTGTACCGAAATAATGGCTTCCAATAGCTTTCACGATGACGCAAAGCCAGTATACTGTCTAATTCAGAAAATATTGCAATATGAATGCGCCCATGTAAAAAAAAAAAAAATACATAGTGAAAGTGTTCAGAATCCCAATTGACCTTTAAGCTATGTTTTCATGAATTTCTCCATGTTATAGTATCTTCATTCCTGTTCACTTATAAGCACTTCTTCTTCTTGTGTTGTCACACTGTTACCATGTTGTTACCATGTTGTTACCATGTTGTTGCCATGTTGTTGCCAGTGTTGCAGTTTTCTGTTTTTGTCTTGCAATGCTCTAGTCTAGTGGCTTGCTTGGTAGTTATTTCTTCTGTTTGTGCACAGGATTCTGATAGGCCATCTAACCATCTTTTGTCGTGGTTTTCTCTCTCCTTCTTTCCTGATGTTCTGTTGTAGAAGACTGTGTATACAGTACAGTTTGGTTGACCACAGGAAGACCACTAAAAAGATGTTTAGATGACATAGCAGAATCTTGTTAGAAAGCAAAAATAACTATCACCCAAGCCACTAGAGCAGTCCAAGAAAACAGCAGAAAACCACGACACCGAAGCCACTAGAACAGCCTAAGAAAACAAACAGAAAACCACGACACTGAAGCCACTAGAACAGCCCAAGAAAACAACAGAAAACTACGACACTGAAGCCACTAGAACAGCCCAAGAAAACAACAGAAAACCACGACACTGAAGCCACTAGAACAGCCTAAGAAAACAAACAGAAAACCACGACACTGGGCACCAACCCGGTAAAAATGTGACGACAAAAGAAGAAAGAAGATGAGCATTTAATTGTAAAGATCGCCCGCCTGCCCAGCGTGTTCGTAACGCGTTGGACGACGACAGGTGAAAAGCCCCCTGTGAGTGTGGCTAAATTCCGCGGGCTAGCAGAAAAGCCACAGGTTCTCCATATTCACGGTGTTCGTAGCACTGAACCGAAGGGTTACAATGTCCATGGCACCGAGCCGAAGAGCTGAAAGCTCAAGTGCTTCAGGATCGGAAACAAAATTGTATAGATGACGAGCAATGAATCGCAGAGACAATGGACAATGAATTGCAAAGCTTATGAAAAACTAATTGCGACGAGGGGCATAATTGACTTGCAAATATTGTGAGCATTGATTTCGTAAAGGTGATACTTAACCCCAAAAAATAGCAGGAATGAGTTTCCTGGGAATATTGGAAGCAAGATTCATGTCTGCTGTTGGGATGTAAATCAAAGGAAATGTCAGAAATTTAATCCATAGTTCTAAGCATTTCCGGCAGTTATCATGTCAAATTCCGTGCTGTTATTAGCAGAAATTAGCATAGTGATGCTAGATAATAGATAAGAGAAAATATATGCAACGTTATTGGAACATCTTCGGATAACGTATTTTTGTTTTACGTTGAATTCGAACATTGTTTGTTAATAAGACAAAATGATGTCATGTATGTATAAAATATGGATGCATAGAGCACTCGCTTTATCGAATGAGGGATGCGCGTTCAATCCCACACTTGATGTTTTACAGTATAATGTTTGGAATCTTATCGATAAGTGACTAATAACAGGACACAATCGACTCTGCCGCAGCCACATGTATACAAAATTAAAAGTTTGGACATGCCAGAAAGTGTCGTCTTCGTGGTAGAGAGAGAAGATATAGTAATCAACTTCTCATGGGTACTGTTAGCAAATGGACCTTGGGATGGCTGCTGTAACGGAGGACAGAGCACGAATGGGAATGCCCAATGTGCCATGACGTCGATCGCATAACATAGCATAACATAACATGTATACAAAATTCAAGATTGGCAATTCAGCCATGTGTACATGTGGATAGGGATATCAGACTGCAGAGCACATACTTCAAGACTGCCGCGAATATGATACACTAGGCAAACTCACTGGTCTAACGAAACAACACTCGACATAAAACTACACGGACCTCTGTGTGAGTTACAAAAGACAATGAAGTTCATACAAGAGACAACATTGAATATATAGACAATATTTCAAGCGAATGAAAGGGAAGGAAGGATAAACAAGAAAACAACATTGAATATATAGACAATATTTCAAGCGAATGAAAGGAAGGAAGGATACAAGAGACAACATTGAATATATAGACAATATTTCAAGCGAATGAAAGAAGGAAGGATACAAGAGACAACATTGAATATATAGACAATATTTCAAGCGAATGAAAGGAAGGAAGAATTGACTAATAGAGATATTATGGGTTAGTGTGGCATAGACTAGTTGGAATTACAGTCCGTGTCTCAATGGCGCGCTCATAGGTGCCAAGTCCCTATCAGCTAACTTAAAGTGATAGAGGGATAACATTCACATAATATCTGTGGCGGAGACACCGCCCTGTGAACTAAGAAAGTCTGGTTGCTCAATTTCAAAACGACAGACTGTGGAATCGACCGCAGACTGTGGAATCGATCGTAGACTAGGAATCGACCGCAGACTGTGGAATCGATCGTAGACTAGGAATCGACCGCAGACTGGGAAATCAACAAGAAAAGAAAGTCCGCTTACTCAAGTTCAGAACGACAGACTGGGGAATCGACAGCAGATTAGTGAATCAACAAGGAAAGTTGAACCCTGGATTATCCCACTGCGATCCCATTGCGATCCACTGCGGAAACTGAATGAGTATATTTTGTTTCTGGGAGTAAGAGAGGAACCATGAGGAGGACGTCTTGTTCCTCTAGTATAAATTTGTAAACATCGTCTCGTTGACTTATTTGTCTATTTGCATGTATGTCTATCAGTAAGTTCTATATAATCGCGGAACAATAAATGAGGAATATATTTCTAAATAGCACCGCAATTATTCTCTACTTGGTGGAAAGTAAAACAATGACACCGGACAACATTTAATAGCCTATGCTCCCAGATGAGTTCTTGACATTATTACTGCTCATCTTCGAGAGGTTAAGTTTGCAGTCTGACGGTTTCGGTTTCTGCTATTGTGTTTGAGATCACACCCTACTCCCCTTCCTCCATGCTGTGATGTTTCCTTGTAGTGTATGATTCCCCTGTGGGTTAACCAGCTTGTGAATATGCAAATGATAATTTTTTTCTGCAGATATTCTCGCCTTGTTATAGCAGCCATTATGCTCAGACATATTCATGATCGCCACACTCATCTAATCTAGAATACCAGCTCAAATTACAAGGAGAATCGTTACATTAGACGTCGCTACTCTCATGGTGACCTTTTAAGAGCTATCTCCACTGAAGTATACCGAATGTACTAGAAACAGATCACTGGCACAATAACTTCGGCGAAGATTTATAATTATATAATTAAACAGAAAATAAAGTACATAATTTCAGCTGGATGGACTAGAAGAAGAGACTGTATAGGGAATTCAATACATGTCCTTTCGGTTCATAAATTCAACGTTTTAATCTGATAAATTTAAGTCATCACCATCATGCGCTCTACTGATCCATCGACTTCAATCAACACACTAATTTTACATAGTAACAAACGCCATCATCATCATGTGTTCTCCCTTACTCTTTCGCATATTACTCTGTGATCTAGTTTTCTTACACTCTTTTTTTTCTTTTTCTTCCTCTATAAATTCAAGTGTGGTCTTCACACCCTAATATGGTACCTCTAGCTTATTTTTGCGTGAAGACATGTCACCCCGTGGTTATTGAACTTTTGATAACATAGATATATGTAAATGTGGTCTTCTCCATTTCTGCCTTGCAAACTACCAACTCAAATTTTAAAAATGTATTTTGTTGCCTCCTAAAATAATGTATGTGACTGCCATGATTTTCATCATCACCTTTCAACTCCCATCGGAGCACAGGTCTTCAACAAACTTCTTCCATCTCTTCCTCTCTCTCTTGCCATCCCTTCCAATTCTTTCCATGTTTTGCCTATCCTCTTTATATCCGCCTCCAGCTCTCTTCTCCAGGTCTGCCTAGGCCTTCCCTACTCCTCTTTCCCTGCGGGTTCCAAAACAATGCCTGTCTTTAGATGCTTCCGGTCGGTCTTCTCAATGTATGTCCTATCCATCGCCAGCGTCTCTTCCTGAGCTCTCTCTCCACTGGTATCTGCTTTGTTCTCTCTGCCATGATTTGACCCCATCTTATTTCTGTCTTCTCTCTTTTCTTTAATCATGTGTTGCCTCACAGCGTCAGGGTAAGAAGAGAATTTCTAGAACGGGTTTTTGTGTTTGCCTCATAAACAGTGTATTTCGTCGCCTCTGTTATCTCTGAGGTTCACCTTTTGCGTGACCAATCTTTTGTTTTGTATTCATTGTATCGAAGTAACATTGCTCTTTGAGGCGCACTGTCTGTTGGTAATCTGCTTATGTGGACGAACCATTTAATTTGTTGTTTCTTGATGAAGTTCAGTACTGATGTTGTACCCACTTTTTCCTAATGTCTTCATTTCTAAACATTTCTCTTCTTGTTACTCCCAGCATTCTGCGTAGACACTTCATCTCTGTTGTTACTAGTTTTCTTCTATCATTTGATGTCAGTGTTCAGGTTTGGCACTGATAGCAAAATGTTGGGAGAAAGATTATGCTGTACAATGCTCTATTTGTGTTCATGATGACATGTTTGCATTTTTTTTTTTTTTTTTGAACCCTTTCATACTTGGGTAAAAGGCAAACACTTCATACCTTGTGGTATATAGGGCAATACAGTATTAGGCCTGTATTTTTCATTGACCGTCGGCACGCGATGGGTGATGTTGTCAGCATCACGCCGGCCGCCTTTACTTCCCAGAGCATGTCTGGTACCCAGTTGAGAGCCGTCGCGGTCCGGGAAAGATTCCACGCCCACTATGGGAGCTGAACCCGGACCACCAGCCTTGAGAAGCGAGTTCACTAACAACTACGCTACCGCGGTTTGCATTTTAAAATTGGTGCTATTTGTCCTATCATGTGATTTGCTTTATTGCATCTGTGTTGGATTTCACTAAATCCTTATTCAAGTACTAGAAATATTATATCTTTTCTATTGTACACATGGGCGTCCATAGTTAGGGTAAGAAGGGGGCACCCTGGAAAATGGATTTTTGATAACAAAGTTTTATGTGAATCTGGTCTTTTCCAATCCCGCGTAGTAAACTACCAACTCAAACTTTTTAATTCATTTTGTCCCCTCCTGGAAAAATGTCGGTGGATGCCCATGATTGCACTCCATCAGACTAACAAATCTCACACAAGTCAACGAGACATGTGAGCATGTCTCTGATATCATAATAGAGAACGTATTATTATTATTATTATATGGACATAATGTTTACTAAACTCAGCAACATCAAGAGGCAATGTCCTGGGAACTTCAACACCATTAGGGGAAGGTAACTAACACATGATTATATTTTATCTGCCCTTGATCGCAGTTATTAATCTCCCTTTGACCAACAAAATAGCAACTCTCTTCTAAGTTATCCATCAGGTTAACAAGCTTTTATCTGCACTATCTGGTCTTAGAGACCGTTTTAAGAAAATACGTGTCCCTAGAAAAGCCATCTCGGAACCGTTTATCAAGCATTATGAGATTTTACGAGACTGATGTTTCAGTACGAAATGAATCAAAAATGAAAGCTAAAAATGTTGAATCCAAACTTATGATTGTTTTGTTTGTGACAATCTCTAGAATATAATAAGGAGTAAAGCAATCAAGAATGACATGATTACGACAGGGCAAACAAAATTGATGTTGATTTATCATAAATTCTAAAAAAGTGCATTTAATAATTGTACAGTTCCGGAACAGCTATAAATCGGAATAATGTACAATTTATTTTGCCATCTTTTATCCTATGCCACTTCTGTGGGAGGGACGGAGCTATATGGGGTAAAACCCGGTGCAATCATGTCAATCCTTCGGCTTTAGGCTTTATAGATAATGTATAACAATAATTCATCTCCTACCGTTATACGTTATATAGGGCCTGCAAACAATTTCTCCATATCGCTCTATCCTGGAAAACTCACCCAATCTCTTCCATGGAACTGAGACCGGTATTTCTTGCCTCTAGCAGCTACGTTCATTTCAGAGTCTCCTTAGGTCGTCTTCTCTTTCTTGAACCCTTTGCACCCCACTTCAATGCCTGCTTTGATATTCGTTTCTTCTCCTTCTTATAACAGTTGTCACTAGTGGTTGACCAGACATTTCTCAGATTTAATCACTTCTCCTGAATTCTTCCCATTTTATGTTCATTATTTTTCGCAGACATCTATTTTCAAATGCATTCAACTTGCTTTCTATATCTTTAGTCATTTTCCAACTCTCACTGGCATATGTTAGGATTGATACAACATTTGAATTGAAAATTCGTAATTTAGTTTTAATATTATATAACTTGCAGTTCCATATTTTATTTATACTTTTAAAAGATGATGTTGCTTTGATTATGTTTAACAGAACAAAATTTAAAGAAAGCTTTCTTTCCTACCACGAGGCATATTGGTGGAACAACGGTGTTAGGCACGTATTTTCATTGACATCGGCACACGATGGGTGATGTGGTTTACATCATGTCGACTGGCGTTATTTCTTTAATATAGTCCATTAATGTGTTAACTCACATAATAAGACAAGTCATTTGACAAACCTCTCTGACTATCAATTTTCCGGCAAACCACAGTATGAACCAAAATAAATAAATGGAAACAAGATTAACCCTTTCGCTCTTCAGAGTCAATATACTGGCTCGCTGTATTTGTTAAGGTAACCCAAAGCCATTACACTGGCTAATTCAGTACGTATTGCAATATAAATGAGTACTGAAGTAAAAATTACATTTCGGAGTGAAATGGGTTATGTGGATGCTATTTGTGCATAAATCTTCTTCTTCTTTGCGTTCGATCTTTACGACCAAATTTAATCACTCTTTGTGATATGTTTGATCTTTGCCAAGAACATGTATACGTTGCACATTTGTTTAGTAGGCCCCTAAACGCATAGACTTCTACATGTTTAGGACGCGTGCATCCGATTTCAGCTAAATAAATCTTCTCAAAGTACAGCCCGGGAATTTATCAAATATAACTTTCAACTCTGCTTATTCTGATATTAACCTCTTCTTCTTCTGCCTTCGACCGCTATGAATCGAGGCGTAGCCGTGGCACCTGGGATGTCGTTTTTGTCTGATTTTTGCGTGAAAGCATGCTTACCGTTTCTATTAGTTCCCCCGCTATGAAGGCGCGCTTTTCCAACTTTAGAGATATTCTGATACTTTAATTAGGGCTCTGATGCTAATCGTCAGAAAGTTATTAATATTTTTAATTAAGGGAATCCTCCAGTTAACCCTTTAGCTGCTAAAGACGTATATACACGTTTTTCCCATTCACTTCTAAAGACGTATTAACACGTCTGTTATTATCTCTCCTCTGTGGACTAAAGACGTGTTAATACATTATACATTGCTACTGTCACTGCTATAGGCGTACATTCACGTTTGACAAGAAACAAAGAGTATCTATTTTTAGCTCAGCCTTCAGAAAGTATGTAGCAGCGAAAGGGTTAAGAAAATGTTATTCTAAAAATAGCACATAAAAATGTAGTTTTAATATGCATACATCCACATCATACATCATAAATGTATGAACATTTGAATTAATAATTTGTGAGTTACTAATATGTGAATGAGTAATTATGAATTAGTAATTCTAATTATCTGACAGAATACCGATTAAAATGTCTGACTTATTTTTGCTATGAACAAATCGTGGCATATCCTTTATTAGGTCCCTACTTCAGTCGCCTCTTACGACATGCCTTGTAGGTCGCAGTGTTACTATTCTTTGCTCCCTTGAGAGCCCCAGCAACATACGGGTGCGTGATCTGTGCAATACTCCAGAAAGATGTCGTGTCATTTCTGCGGAGAAGATTCGAGTCAAAGGCGGAAACTTAACTCATTAAAGTCAATCCTTCACTCTTGAACCTTCTAACAATCAGACTACACCTTTGGGGCCCCAATCACATTGTAATAAGGAATTGAACCATCATCACTTCGTAAAGGTTCCTAAAATACTAACTAATCGAACAATCATCAGCTCTTCAATATCCTTCAGTACTAAATGCTCTAAAGGCGACGCACTGACTTAATTGCACCGGGTTTTACCTCATGTGACTCGGTCCCACTCCGCAGAAATGGCATACCACCTGCCTAGAGTAGTGCACAAAGCATGAATTCCTTAGCTTTGACAACAATCTTTGGGATCTCTGGAAAAAAATTCACTCGTGAACAAAACGACACAGTCTGGATTCGATCCCTCAACCTTCAGAACACAAGGCAACAACTTAGTCACCTACTTCGTTACTTAATCCACCTTAGTTCTGAGGTACTAACAAAAAGGTAACATCATCATCATCAAGTAGCTCGTCCCTTCCGGAACTTGGCTCCCATGACAGCAGTCCTGAAAAACACTCTATTCTGTGCAAGTTGACCGGAGTCAGTAACAGTCATTCTCAGATCTTCAATGGCATCTTGGACTCATCGTTTTCTATGTCTTCCTCTCATTCTTCTTCCAGGTACTATTCCTTCCAAAATGATCTTCTCTAGGAACTCATGTTGTTTGATGTGTCCGAAATTTGTAAAGCCAACACAAAGTTAAGTTAATTGCATATCCTTTACATGACTGCGAATCAATCCCAGCTTTTTAACGCTGTTTGTGATTTTCTAGGCATTAGTACGTTCAGTAGTTTGCCATTGCTTTCTGAACGGGTGGTGCCATCGTCCTTTGTAAAAATCCACGCGAAACACTTTGCAACCAAATTGTCTGCAGCGTGATTCGAACTCAGAACGTCGGGGTTAATAGACCGAGTCACTATCCCCTAAGCCACAGACTACCAACATACTCATCACATAAATACCAAATATTTTCTATGCTATATTACATAACATACCTACAACCACTGCCTTCCTCATAAGAACAATGCACACATCAATATAATAGTTCACCTTGTATAAATTCCAAGTTCTGGTTTTTCGAGAAGTCAGCCTCCCTTATATATACACTTCTGGTCTACGCACGCGTGTGACGTCATAGATTGAACGACCAAATCTCGCAGGAATTCTGCGAGAGTCTAAATCCGGTGACCTACCAATATTTCCTTTTTTTTGGAAAGAAAAATTAATTTAAAAATAAATTTGATGCTGTCAAGGTTTTATGGATTCTATGACAGTCGAATATTTACAAAGAAAGTCTCCGTGTTTTGCTGGGGGAGCAAGGAATAGTAGCACTGCGACATACAGGAGGCATGTCGTAAGAAGCGACGGAGGTAGGGCCTAAGGAAGCTACCCTAGTAAATGTGTGTTTGTTTCTTTGTATGAGAACGTTCTTTGCCGCCAATTTAATCACTCTTTGTGATTTGTTTGGCCTGAGCCAAGAACGACTCTACGTTGCACCTCGGTTCGTAGGTTCCTACATGTGTAGGACAGGGCATCCGAAATTTAGTCCTAACACTAGTAAATAAAAAGCGTCGCAGAAATCGGATGTTTAAAGCCAACACAAAGTTAAGTTAATTGCATACTCTTTACATAACTTTGCGAATTAATTCCAGCTTTTTACCGCTGTTTGAGCCAGTTATACTTGTAGGCGCATAACTGGCACAACGTACAAACGCTCTTAGGCTCAGATCACATACAAATAACAAAGAATAGTTTAACATGGGGTCGATATGGAGAGTTTGAAGAAGAAGAAGAAGACAACGATAGTTGAATACAAACTTCCTTACATATTTCTCTCCGCTCCACGTGGAGCATAGGGCCTCAATGGTTGTTTTCCACTTTCCCCGGCGGCTTCTAGCCGTTTTCTTTATAGCTTCCCGTGATAGTTCAGCACCCTTCAGTTCCTCAATAAGACTCAGCATTTAGGTTTGTTTAGGGCGTGCTCTTTTCTGTTTCTCTTGCTGGTTCCACTGAAGTGCTTGTCTAGTGACACTGGACCGTATCTTCCGTGGGTATGCCCGACCCAACCCGAAAGTTGTTTAAAGTGTAACTATTGTCGATATAAGGCTGTAGTAAAGCTGTGTAGCAAAGACGAAACACGTAAAAACAAAGTAATGTAGTATTACAAAGTACAAAATCTAGATACAGTGACGTTTCGACCAAAAGGCCTTTCTCAAGCAAAAGTTACAGAACAAACGACGAGATTGAGACTATTCTTAAACAATATCCATCACAGATACAGTCAGACGATAGATCCCTAACTCCGTAGTGTAAACATGTAAAAATATTTTTATACAATAGACATCACGGATACAGTTAGTCGATAGATCACTAACTCCGTAGTGTAAACATGTAAGGATATTCTTATCAATAACATACGGATACAGTTAGTCGATAGATCACTAACTCCGTAGTGTAAACATGTAAGGATATTCTTATACAATAGACATCACGGATACAGTTAGTCGATAGATCACTAACTCCGTAGTGTAAACATGTAAGGATATTTTTATACAATAGACATCACGGATACAGTTAGTCGATAGATCACTAACTCCGTAGCGTAAAAATGTAAAACTAGTATCATACAATAGACATCGCATAACCTTGTTATGAATGTATTGTCTGATTCCATATGTAGTGTGCCGTGTAAGAAGTGAATTTCTTCATTTCTGTTGTATCCTTTACGTGATAAAGACCTTTTGGTCGATATGTTGTTGTGTATTGTTATTGTTTTTGTATTTTGTAAAGCCACAGTACTTTGTTTTATGTGTTTCGCCATTGCTACATAGTCTTACTGCAGTCTTCCTTGGTCGCCATTGCTACATAGTTTACTGCAGTCTTCCCTTGTGTCGCCATTGCTACATAGTTTACTGCAGTCTTCCCTTGTGTCGCCATTGCTACATAGTCTTACTGTAGTCTTCCTTGTGTCGCCATTGCTACATAGTTTTACTGCAGTCTTCACTTATATCATTGCTACATAGTTTTACTGTAGTCTTCCCTTATATCATTGCTACATAGTTTTACTGCAGTCTCCACTTATGTTGATAAGATACGAAACAAAAGGAATATTCTTGTATCACACTTTTACATTGACAAGCTACTTACACAGCAGTAAAAAAAAAACCTTTCAACATTGATTATAATTACATCTGCTCTCATTAGATTAATTGTGCTATTAATACTTTATGTCGAAGTGATATGCTGGTCAGTGAAGTCCCCCGAGGATGGCTTTCTGTCTGAAACGTTGACAGTATTTATTATACATGCGGTCTCTTCAATATTTAGCGTTTGTACTTATTACCTTTTCTGACGCTGTTGACGCGAGCAGGTCACCACAGCTGCCACGTGCTGCACTCCAATATTGCTTCAACGATTGATTTATTGATTGATTTATTGATTTTACTATCACGATTATTCTAAATGTATGTACGTATCTCAGACCTACAGTAGTCAGGTGGTTATTGTGTGGAAGTAGTCATGTAATTAGCATGTAGGCGTAGTCAAGAGGTTAGTGTGTAGACGAAGTCAAGTGGTTAGTGTGTAGACGCTGTGATGTGATTAGTGTGTGGACGTAGTGATGTGATTGGTAGTTGTAGACGTAGTCAAGGGGTTAGTGTGTAAACGTAGTCCGGTGGTTAGTGGTAGTAGCGCAGCAACCTATTTATTGCACGGGGACCTGTCAAGTGATGATATCAGTCAAGTTGTTAGAGTGTCGGTAAAGTAACGTCGTTAGAACGTTGGTGTAGTCAAGTGGTTAAAGTACTGGTGTAGTCAAGTGGTTAAAGTGTTGGTGTAGTCAAGTGGTTAGATATTTAGCATCAACGTCACCTCAGATTCTTCATGTTTTCTGTATAGCTGCCCGGGATAGTCCAGCACTAATTGAGTTCCTCGAGAAGACTCTTGTCTCCAGATCTCTTTAGTACGTCCCCTTTTCAAACAAAGTACTACATAAGAATTCTTAGAACATCCAGGGGCAGAGTAAAGTTTAGAACATCCAGGGGCAGAGTAAAGCTTAGAACATCCAGGGGCAGAGTAAAGCTTAGAACATCCAGGGGCAGAGTAAAGCTTAGAACATCCAGGGGCAGAGTAAAGCTTAGAACATCCAGGGGCAGAGTAAAGCTTAGAAATCCAGGGCAGAGTAAAGCTTAGAACATCTAGGGGCAGACTAAAGCTTAGAACATCCAGGGGCAGAGTAAAGCTAGAATATCAGGCAGATTAAAGCTTAGAACATCTAGGGCAGACTAAACTTAGAACATCAGGCATAAAGCTTAGAACATCCAGGGCAGAGTAAACTTAGAACATCCAGGGGCAGAGTAAAGCTTAGAACATCCAAGGACAGAGTAAAGCTTAGAACATTCAGGGGCAGAGTAAAGCTTAGAACATCTAGGGGCAGACTAAAGCTTAGAACATCCATGGGCAGAGTAAAGCTTAGAATATCCAGGGGCAGATTAAAGCTTAGAACATCCAGGGGCAGAGTAAAGCTTAGAACATCTAGGGGCAGACTAAAGCTTAGAACATCTAGGCAGAGTAAACTTAGAACATCCAAGGGCAGAGTAAAGCTTAGAACATTCAGGGGCAGAGTAAAGCTTAGAACATCTAGGGGCAGACTAAGCTTAGAACATCCAGGCAGAGTAAAGCTTAGAATATCCAGGGCAGATTAAAGCTTAGAACATCCAGGGCAGAGTAAAGCTTAGAACATCTAGGCAGACTAAAGCTTAGAACATCAGGCAGGTAAAGCTTAGAACATCCAGGGGCAGAGTAAAGCTTAGAACATCCTGGGGCAGAGTAAAGAAAAACTATAGATATCCTACAAGATCTGAACATGGAAAAACATTGGCTCATAAACAACATTATGTCACGGAAGTGAAAATATATTTCTTGTATTAAATGTTAGAGTAGTTTAGATATATGGACTTCTTCTTCTTCCTCCTCAGCGATCTCTGGTCATGAGCTTAGCTTACTGTGGACCTCAAACTGGACAGCCATGTGTCTATCCTGCCTGTTGACACTGGCAGAGAGATGTTTGACTTATTCCTAGTCTATATAAGTGTTTGTTGAGTCTGCAGTGTCCGGTACGTAGTCGAAATATAATGACCTGGTCTGTTCTGCTTAGGTCTTTGTGGGAGTCTTTTCCATAATCATATCCAGTGTTTGTCTTCAAGTCTACTACAGATTGTTTCTATATGAGGGTTTTGGCCTCTTGAAAAGACAGGGGTTGGTAAATTTACTCTTTGACACTTACTTCCTTAGCCAAGACATCAGAACTCTCATTGCCTACAATGCCACAGTGAGATGGAATCTACTGTGCATATATAACAAAATAAAGTATATACAGAATTACATAAGGAAGGCAAAATAAATGATTAAATAAGAAAATATTATAGCCTAGCCATGGTTTTTCTCTAGATCTGATCTGATCCGGTTTGACTACCTCACATTTGTAGGTTTCAGTACATCGCCACAGTTGTAGGTTTCAGTACATCGCCACAGTTGTAGGTTTCAGTACATTGCCACAGTTGTAGGTTTCAGTACATCGCCACAGTTGTAGGTTTCAGTACATCGTCACAGTTGTAGGTTTCAGTACATCGTCACAGTTGTAGGTTTCAGTACATCGTCACAATAGTTTGGAGAGAACAATAATGGAGGTCATGGTTCGTGGAAAACGAGGCTGTGAACGACCAAGACGATGGGGGGAACATGACAGTTTTAAAAAGAAACATTGAACATGACGTTAGAGGAGGCGAGAGAACTGACTAGAAACCAAGAGTACTAAAGGGTATAAATCCGAATGATTTACTTAACTGCACTGGGTTTTACCCCCCTATATGACTCGGTCTCTCTCCGCAGAAATGGTACGCTATCTGCCAAGATTTTTACACAAAGCACAAACTTCATAGCTAACAATCCTATGGATCCCTGAAAAAAATCCCACTCATGAACAGAACGGCGCGATCCAGATTCGAACCTACGACCTTCGGAGTGCAAGGCAATGGCTTAACCACTTAACCACTTAACCACTTAACCACTTAACCACTGTGCCATTGAGAATCACATTAAGAGTACTTCAGATGGGCAGTGATAATCACGTTATTCTACAAAACGCATGCTACGTAGTGGCAGATATATTGACGTTGATATCCAAGCTACGACGGAGACTTGATCATTGAGGATAGTTTTGTTGGATAAGAGAGAAAAAAATAACAAATAATATGCATCAATCTCTGTAGCTATTAAAGGTATTTTCTATCCCTGGTTTGTTGGGTAGTAATTGTATTTGAGTGATTCAATCGTTGGGATGATGACAAATGTCTCATTAATGTGACTGATGAATTTTTGGGAGGAATTTCAGACTATTGTCTGTGTCAGAGACGCACATCTCCCGCGCAGGGGGAACAATGTGGGTGTGGGTGGGTGTGGGTGGGTGTGTGGGCGACTGGGTGTGTGCCTGTGTGTGCATGTATGTGTGTGTACATCTCTTGCGCAGGGGAAAAGTGTTGTGTTGTGTGTGTGTGTGTGAGGAGGGTGAGTGGATGTGTGTGCGTGTGTGTGTGACATCTCTCACGCAGGTACAAGTGTGTGTGTGTAGGTGTGTGTGTTTGTTTGTTTGCGTGCATGTGGGCGTGTGTGTGTGACATCTCTTGCGCAGGGGAAAAGTGTGTGTGTGTTTGTGTATGGGTATAGAAAGGTGGGTGTATGTGCATGTACGTGTGGCTAGGTGTGAGACTAGGGTGTAAGTGTGTGTGGTGGTGTGGGGACTAGTGGTGTAGAGTGATGTGTGCTGTGGAGACTAGGGGTAAGTGATGTGTGGTGTGTGTGAGACAGAGTGGATGTTAAGTGATGTGTGCAGGTGTGTGAGGACAAGTGGTGTAGAGTGATGTGTGGCTAGATGTGGAGCTAAGTGGTGTAAGAGGAAAAGTGTGTAGGTATGGGAGAAAGTGATGTAGATGAGTGTGGCTAGGTGTGGAGACTAAGTGATGTAGAGTGATGTGTGGCTAGGTTGGAGACTAAGTGATGGGGGGGAGAAGAATGAGAATAAGAATGAGAATGAGAAGAAGATGAAAGGAAAGAATGTAGTAAATAACTAGAAGGATAAGAAGAAGAACAAGAAGAGTAGAAATAGAAAAGAAGAATGAAAAGGAAGAGAAGAAAGAGAAGAAAAAGGAAAAAGAGAAAAGAAGTAGAAGAAAGAAAAGAAGGGGGAGGAAGATAGAAAATAAAAAAGAGGAAAAGAAAAGAAGGAGAAGAAGTAAAAAGAAGAAGGACAAGAGGAAGAGGAGAAAAGAAGGACAAGAGGAAGTAGAGAGAAAAAGAAGGAAAAAGAGAAGTAGGAAGAAGAAGAGGAGAAGAAGTAGGAGAAGAAGAAGGACAAGAGGAAGTAAGGAGAAAAGAAGAAAGAAACTAGGAGAAGAAGAAAAGGAGAAGAAACTAGAGAAAAAGAAGAAAACTAGAAGAAAAACTAGAGGAAGAATAGAAGAAAACTAGAAGAAGACAAAGAATAGAGAAAACTAGAAGAAGAATAAGAAGAAAAACTAGAGAAGAAAAGAGAAAGAAACTAGAAGAAAAAGAAGAAACAAAGAGGAATAGAGAAAACAGAAGAAACAAAGAAGAATAGAAGAAAAACTAGAAGTAAAATAGAGAAAAACTAGAAGAAGAGAAAGATGGAATAAGAGAAAATGAGAAGAAGAGAAGAAAAGGTGAGAAGAAAGAGAAAACAGAAGAGAATAAGAAGGATAAGAGGAAGAGAGAGAAGAAGAAATAGAAAAATCAGAAGAAAAAAAGAAAAAAGAAGAAAAACAAGAAGAAAAACTAGAAGAAAAACTAGAAGAAAAACTAGAGAAAACTAGAAGGAAGAATAAGTGAAAGAAGAAAAACAACAATATCAAGAAGAATGAGGGAAGAAGAAGAATACAGAGATCTGACGAGAGTAAGATTAGCAAGATATGAACAGATGAATTGAACACTCTAATCTTGAAGCTATCTAACGTATGAATATATACATCTCTGAGCACATAAACGTGATGTACTGACTAAAACGTGAGCGTACAAGCGAGAGATAGATCACAGGCACACATTAAACACAGACAATCGGTTCAAATATCTTAGATTCTTCCAGGATTCAGTAGAAGCACTTGAGCTTTTTCAGCTCTTCGGCTCGGTGCCATGGACATCGTAACCCTTCGGTTCGGTGCCACGAACACCGTAAATCTGGAACTTCTGTGGCTTTTCTGGCAGCCCACGGAATTGAACCCGCACTCACAGAGGGCATGTCACCCGTCGTCCAACGCGCTACGAACACACTGGGCATTCGGGCATTAAATTCTTCGAAAGGCGTTACTTCGTATTATTCGTGTTTATTGCCCTACACGCTTTTGATATAACCAAAACAAGGTTCGTTCTTAGGTTGAAAGGGCGTGCATCGGTTTAAAGAGGCTTTCATCTCCTACATAACAAACACAGATGGATCTCTGTGGTGTAGACGTTAGTTGCTCGTCTCTTGTGCCAAAGGTACCAGGTTCGCACCCTCGTGGAGCCATCTGGATATTTTCCCAGAGATCCTTGATCTCTTTGTAGGTGAGATCGAGTTCCTAGTCATATCGGAGACTAGTCATACGATAAAACGTAAGTCCCGTGTTCAATTTGAGCTAGTTCAAGAACCCTTAACAATTAAACATTGATAAAAGTAGGCTGGAAAGCTGCTGCCCGGAAAATCTGTCTTTAAAAAGTTTAAAATAAAATTCATACAAAATGGTCACCATCTTCAGTATTACAACAGAGATACTCATCGTTGCTACGGAGTGTGTACACTGCCGTTGAGATCTTCCGGTATACGAAAGAGACCGGAACACACATGATTATTCAACTAAGTACAATAATGATGGTACCATCAATCAATCAATCAATCAATCTTGCAATGACATAGTAATCAGATTTTAGTAAGTCACAGATATCTACATAAATAGAAACTATTTATAACGACCCAAATTCAAAACGAGTCCTGTCCTTTTCTAAACTAGTTTCGGATTTCCGAGGTTACCCCAAGAACAAAAAGCACTGGTATCGCATACGTATATACGTATCATTGTTCATTGATGACGTTAGCTGACCTAGATACAAATAAGGAGTGTCCATACATGGCAACAAATAATAGTCAAAGAATCAGATACAAATATCGAACATTAAATATTACCCAATTAAGAGGGGTTCCCCAATAAGAAATCTAAAAATATATACGGGAACACTTTGTGGGTTAGCTACACGTGAATACGATCATTATAATGTTACGGTTTGTTTTTCTTAAAAGTTGCGAAATTGTCCTCATTATTTTCTGTGATATATAAAAAGTGTGATTATATTTTTGGTTCTTAAAAGTGTGTAGGATTCCCCATTATCACGCCGACTTTGATATTTAGACTATGACCTAGATGGAAACAGTGAGGGATTATGGGAGATAGAAGAAAACTTACGCAATGTGATAAGTAAGCTGGTGATAATGAGGACCCGCACGTGCTCTTCGATTTCAGAAGAGAAAATAATGTAGAAGACAGATGTAAGGTGTGGCGAGACAAGGAAGAAATGGGATGCAGGAAGGGCAGTGTCAAAATCTACCATCTAACAATCTTTCTTCTTTCTTTCCTCAATTAATGTGCTTTTCAGAGTATGCCAAGAGTTTGGGTAAGTTCCTGCCTCGTATATTTGGTGTTTCCTACCACGTCTGATATGCATATGATTCATAGTTTGCGGGGACGACCTTCGGCCTTGAAATCATTGACCATTGTATCTGAGCTGTATCTTATACTGGGTGAAGATGTGGGAGGTGGTGAATTAAAAAAAAAATGTAATTGGTAGTTTACTACGCAGAAATGTAGAAGACCAGATTTCGAGTACCATGTGTAGAAATATTAACTTAGAAATATTTAGACCATAGTTAGTTAGCAAGAGTCAATCACAATGTTTTATCAAAAAGTCATTCCCCGCCCCCTTTCTTAACCCTTTTCATCCTTCTAATCCAATATATCGGCGTGCATGCGGTATTGTTTTAAGATGTCATAAAACTAGTACACTGACCGATATCCTGGCATGCGGTATTGTTTTAAGATGTCACAAAACCAGTACACTGGCCGATATCCTGGCATGCAGTATTGTTTTAAGATGTCACAAAACTAGTACACTGACCGATATCCTGGCATGCAGTATTGTTTTAAGATGTCACAAAACTAGTACACTGGCCGATATCCTGGTTTGCAGTATTGTTTTAAGATGTTACAAAACTAGTACACTGGCCGATATCCTGGCATGCAGTATTGTTTTAAGATGTCATAAAACTAGTACACTGACCGATATCCTGGCATGCAGTATTTTTTTAAGATGTCATAAAACTAGTACACTGACCGATATCCTGGCATGCAGTATTGTTTTAAGATGTCATAAAACTAGTACACTGGCCGATATCCTGGTTTGCAGTATTGTTTTAAGATGTCACAAAACCAGTACACTGGCCGATATCCTGGCATGCAGTATTGTTTTAAGATGTCATAAAACTAGTAAACTGACCGATATCCTGGCATGCAGTATTGTTTTAAGATGTCACAAAACCAGTACACTGGCCGATATCCTGGCATGCAGTATTGTTTTAAGATGTCATAAAACTAGTAAACTGACCGATATCCTGGCATGCAGTATTGTTTTAAGATGTCACAAAACTAGTACACTGGCCGATATCCTGGCATGCGGTATTGTTTTAAAATGTCACAAAACCAGTACACTGGCCGATATCCTGGCATGCAGTATTGTTTTAAGATGTCATAAAACTAGTAGACTGACCGATATCCTGGCATGCAGTATTGTTTTAAGATGTCATAAAACTAGTACACTGACCGATATCCTGGCATGCAGTATTGTTTTAAGATGTCATAAAACTAGTACACTGACCGATATCCTGGCATGCAGTATTGTTTTAAGATGTCATAAAACTAGTACACTGGCCGATATCCTGGTTTGCAGTATTGTTTTAAGATGTCACAAAACCAGTACACTGGCCGATATCCTGGCATGCAGTATTGTTTTAAGATGTCATAAAACTAGTAAACTGACCGATATCCTGGCATGCAGTATTGTTTTAAGATGTCACAAAACTAGTACACTGGCCGATATCCTGGCATGCGGTATTGTTTTAAAATGTCACAAAACCAGTACACTGGCCGATATCCTGGCATGCAGTATTGTTTTAAGATGTCATAAAACTAGTAGACTGACCGATATCCTGGCATGCAGTATTGTTTTAAGATGTCATAAAACTAGTACACTGGCCGATATCCTGGCATGCGGTATTGTTTTAAAATGTCACAAAACCAGTACACTGGCCGATATCCTGGCATGCAGTATTGTTTTAAGATGTCATAAAACTAGTACACTGGCCGATATCATGGCATGCGGTATTGTTTTAAAATGTCACAAAACCAGTACACTGGCCGATATCCTGGCATGCAGTATTGTTTTAAGATGTCATAAAACTAGTACACTGGCCGATATCCTGGCATGCGGTATTGTTTTAAGATGTCATAAAACTAGTACACTGGCCGATATCCTGGCATGCAGTATTGTTTTAAGATGTCACAAAACTAGTACACTGGCCGATATCCTGGCATGCAGTATTGTTTTAAGATGTCATAAAACTAGTACACTGGCCGATCTGACTCTCAGTCGATGCTTCACAAGATCCAGAAGGGCAGGTTTCGGTATGAGTGGATGTCGTCTATAGAAGTTTCTAACCTCCAGCGGCTTACGTGGATATACTGTCCTGGGCATGCGGGTGTTTACGGTAATGAGACAGCAGACAGGCTTGCATCATCAGCATCGATTGTTGGGGAGTTGAAGATGGATAAGGGGATATTCTTCGGTCTCTTCGAGACTCTGTTGGAGTTACCCGTTGTTCAAGTCGAACTGGATACCTGAGAGGCAGAGTGAGAGGTGTGTTTAATCAGCGAGCCACAGGAACCATCAGTATGCATACTCTTCGATATCTGTTGGGGAGACTGAGCACCTATGGGTCTGCCCGGAGTGCAATCCAATAACCAATTTAAGATGTTATAAAACTAGTAGACTGACTAATTTAGTCTACATTACAATGTAAACGCTACTAGAGGGTCAACAAAATACGGATTGAAAGAGTTAACGTGTGGACGTCTATACCGATGGTTTACTTCTTCGTTTTTCGTTTTATCTGCTAGTGATAGTTAGATCACTATCGCTAGCAGACAAAACTCTAGTTAGATCACTATCGCTAGCAGACAAAACTCTAGTTAGATCACTATCGCTAGCAGGCAACACTCTAGTTAGATCACTATCGCTAGCAGGCAAAACTCTAGTTAGATCACTATCGCTAGCAGACAAAACTCTAGTTTGATCACTATCGCTAGCAGGCAACACTCTAGTTAGATCACTATCGCTAGCAGGCAAAACTCTAGTTAGATCACTATCGCTAGCAGACAAAACTCTAGTTAGATCACTATCGCTAGCAGGCAAAACTCTAGTTAGATCACTATCGCTAGCAGACAAAACTCTAGTGAGATCACTATCACTAGCAGACAAAATTCTAGTTAGATCACTATCGCTAGCAGACAAAACTCTAGTTAGATCACTATCGCTAGCAGACAAAACTCTAGTTTGATCACTATCGCTAGCAGGCAACACTCTAGTTAGATCACTATCGCTAGCAGGCAACACTCTAGTTAGATCACTATCGCTAGCAGGCAACACTCTAGTTAGATCACTATCGCTAGCAGGCAAAACTCTAGTTAGATCACTATCGCTAACAGACAAAACTCTAGTTAGATCACTATCGCTGGCAGACAAAACTCTAGTTAGATCACTATTGCTAGCAGTCAACACTCTAGTTAGATCACTATCGCTAGCAGACAAAACTCTAGTTAGATCACTATCGCTAGCAGACAAAACTCTAGTTAGATCACTATCGCTGGCAGGCAAAACTCTAGTTAGATCACTATCGCTAGCAGACAAAACTCTAGTTAGATCACTATCGCTGGCAGGCAAAACTCTAGTTAGATCACTATCGCTAACAGACAAAACTCTAGTTAGATCACTATCGCTGGCAGGCAAAACTCTAGTTAGATCACTATCGCTAGCAGACAAAACTCTAGTTAGATCACTATCGCTGGCAGGCAAAACTCTAGTTAGATCACTATCGCTGGCAGGCAACACTCTAGTTAGATCACTATCGCTGGCAGGCAAAACTCGTCAGATCAAATGTTTTCATCTGCTACCGTCTTACAGTAGACGGTACCATCTGCAACCGTTTTTCTCACTGCTCTGTGAAGGTTGCTCGGGAGAGCTAAAGGCTAGGGAGGGGGTGTAAAACCTAATAGAAAATCCCCACTGCCCTGTGGGTCAGCACGGTATGCAGAGGGCTAGAGGTGTAAACCTTGACCACAATACCGGAGGGAGGGACCCTAAGACAGTTGATGGTTATGTGTGTATTCATTTCAACTTCTGACATCTCCTGAAAACCCTGCTTGATTCCAAACGTATGGACTTTGGATTAAACAGTAGGAAAGAAGGGGGTGGGGGAAAGGGGTTTGTGCAACATGGGCAAGGCACATTCCCCATATCAGCTGCCCAGGCTAGATACAAATTAAGGTGCAGAATTTGTTGAAGAGAGACTTAGGGATGAGCTGAAAGACAAGAGAGACAATTGAAAACTCATAAGTTGTGGAAACACTTTGCCAATTGACCGTCTGTAAAGACGACAAAGGCCGTATATGATAGTTAGATTAGTAGATATGTAATCATTTTCATGTTTACTTTGTGTGTTACCAGAACGAGGAATGGACAATGAACAAAGCGTAGTCACAAAAAATAACTACATGTGAAATGCAGTGCCTACGAAAAGTTACCAACAACACCAGAAAAGACAGTCACCAACATAAGCATAAGAAAGAAAGTTGGTACAGAACCGTGCTTGAATTACATTGAGAAACAAAGAATGAAGTGGTTTGGCCACTTAATAAGAATGCATCCAAACTCCAGAGTATACAGAGTTTTCTACAACAGAACATCAGGAAAGAAGGCGAGAGGAAGACCACGAAAAAAATGGTTAGATGGCATAGTAGAATCCTGGGAAAGAACAAAAATAACAATCACCCAAACCATCAGAACAGAGAAAGACAAAGACAGAAAACCATGACACTGGGCAACAACCCGTTAGCAGTGCGACGACAAAAGAAGAAGAAGGAGAAGCCTCTATGAAGAATGTAGTGCCGACGCATCTTCTTCATATTAACCATACCTTAGAGTTTGGTTTACTGTGAAGTGTGTGATGTTGATATTTAGTTTCTCAAGGTTGCACACTCCAGACATCTCTCTTTCTCGTGTCTTGTTAGCATCAATTGGTGCCAGAATATATGCAAGACTCTTCATTAAACAATTGTTTTGAAATGTCTCCAGTTTGTGTATGATGTTTTGGGTCATTCTCCAGCACTCATTATTAATGTGTTTATACAGGGTGTATATAAAGTCGGTTGATGTCCGTGGCTTAGTGGATAGTGACTCGGTCTATTAGCTCCGACGTTCTGAATTCGAATCACGCTGCGGACAGTTTGGTTACAAATTGTTTTGCGTGGATTTTACAAAAGGATGATGGCACCACCCGTTCAGAAAGCAATGGCAAACTACTGAACGTAATTTGGCCTAGGAAAATCACAAACAGCGTTAAAAATCTGGGGTTGATTCGCAAAGTCCTGTAAAGGATATGCATTTAATTTTTAACTTTTTTGATAAAGTCGCTGTGCAGTAAATTTTGAAAATATTTTAGTAATTGTTTCACGAATTATGGAAATTTACGACATGCTATTCTGAGTTCCACAATCATGTGTGCAGCAGTACACAAGTCATTGTTATATTCACGATTTCATTACTGAAGGGAAACCGTTGAAAACATGGTACTTTTAGTGGAACGTGTCTTTCGTAATGGTGGCAAATATAATGAAGTAGTAATTCGAGAATATGTGCTGAAATTTCCAAACTCACAAGTCGTGTTCCCAGTCACTTTACCCAATACAAGCCAGCCAACAGCAGTAGTATCTAGATGAATAATAACAATCTACGTTACAATTTTTTAGACGTCTTTGAAAGCCACATTTCTGGTGACGTAATTTCACCCGGGCGTAAATTTCACTGCACAGTGACTTAAATAAACACCCTGCGTGTACACAGCACACTGTTTCTATATATTTTGTTTTATTTTAAGATTTAATCCTTTAGTTTTCCAGATTTTGTTGAGCATGGCGAAAGTTTACCCAGCGTGTTTGTAGCGCGTTGGACTACGGGTGACAAGTCCTCTGTGAGTGCGGGTTCAACTCCGCGGACTGGCAGAAAAGCCACAGATTCCCTAGATTTACGGTGTTCGTGGCACCAAACTGAAGGTTACGATGTCCATGACAGCGAGCCGAAGAGCTTTCAGCTCAAGTGCTTCTGGGTCGAAAAAAAAAAAAATTGTAGTTTGAAGTATTTTGAACATATAATGAGACACGAAGGGTTGAAGAAGATCATCATGGAAGGAGTCATCCCGGCAATGAGGAGAAGAGGAAGACCACGGAGAAGATGGAGTCAGGATGTAATTAATGGTTTGGGCATAACGACTGTAGAGGCGGAACATCTGAACTATTTGTTTTTTGACAGCACACTATTATCGGGTTGTTAACCCAGTGTCGCCCGTCTGCCCAGCGTGTTCGTAGCGCGTTGGACTACGGGTGACTATCCCTCTGTGTGTGCGGGTTCAATTCCGCGGGATGGCAGAAAAAGCCACAGATTCCCCAGATTTACGGTGTTCGTGGCACCGAATCGAAGGGTTACGATGTCCATGGCACCGAGCTGAAGAACTAAAAGCTTAAGTGCTTCTGGATCGGGAAAAACCCAAAAAAACCAGTGTCATGTCACATGATATTGTTTATATATATATATATCTGGACTATGAGAGAAACAAACTCCATAGGATTGTTAGGGTGGCGAAGTTCTGATCAGGACAAACTATTTAATGATGGTGGCGAACGTTTGACTGACTGACTTCATTCTGGGTAACTGCGTTGATAAGAACAAACGTGTCTTTGAAAAGTGTCTCTCAAATGCTTCGATACAGACACCACGTGCTGGGAATCCCTGGAGCAGTATTCCTAAATGTGACATTGTAACAACACAAGAGAACCTGCATAGCTGAGAATCATAGTGCCTTTGAGGGACAAAGATAACGAGCTGCGTTTAAAGACAGAACACCCACATGTCTAACCTTGATCATGTATGCCCCACCTGTGATCGGAGACTGTGTTCTAGGATTTGACTCTACAGTCATCTCCGCACACACCAGAGAGATGCAGCAGGCCACGTCTGATGCTGTTGTCATCATCGTTTGCGATGGACGGCTATTATCTTCGTCTTCTTCTTTGTGTTCGTTCTTTACGACCAATTTTAATCACTCTTTGAGATATGTTTGATCTTTGCCAAGAACATGTATACGTTGCACATTAGTCTGGTAGGCCACTAAACGCATATACTTGTCTCTGAAATGCTTTGATATAGACAATACGTGCTGGGAATCCCTTGCGCAAGATCGCCAAATGTGGCGCTGTAACAACAAAGAGGAACCCGAATAGCTGAGAATCATCGTATTGTTGAATCACAGAGAAAACGAGCAGCGCGAAAAGACAACACACAACACGCACATGTCTAACCTTGATCATGTATGCCCCACCTGTGGTCGGGGATTCTGTTCTAGGATTGGACTCTACAGTCACCTCCGCACACACCAGAGAGGTGCAAAAGCACACGTCTGAGATTGTTGTCATCATCGCTTGCGATGGACGGCTATTATTATACTTGTACATGTTTACGACGTGTGCATCCGATTTCAGCCAAACCTCCTTAGTCGCCTCTTACGACGTGTGTGGTAGGTAACAGTGGTTCTATTCTTTACACCCCAAATTTGGGCCCCGGTAACCACTCGGGCGGACGGCTATTATAAGAACAAACACAAACACCAGAGAGGTGCAGCAGCACACGTCTGAGACTGTTGTCATCATCATTTGCGATGAATGGCTATTATAAAAACACACACAAACAAACACAATATATTTTTGTTACATTTCTTTAATAAACACATTCCAAATTGCATTCACAATGACTAATGTAACAGTCAACATTTAGACATCATAATCAACAACGTATGTTTCAATACAAAACACATACAAAGAGTATAGATATAGATATAAAACAACAATATGCAACAACGGTACAGTATTACCAGGATATGAGATTAGAATTGCTGCTTCTATGTCAACTTTTAGATGTTGGTTAGTGAGTATTTACCCACAACAAACACATTGTGGTCAGTCTTCGTCTTCCAGCGATATGAGATTAGAATTGCTGCTTCTATGTCAAGTTTTAGATGTTGGTTAGTGAGTATTTTACCCACAACAAACACATTGTGGTCAGTCTTCGTCTTCCAGCGATATGAGATTAGAATTGCTGCTTCTATGTCAACTTTTAGATGTTGGTTAGTGAGTATTTTACCCACAACAAACACATTGTGGTCAGTCTTCGTCTTCCAGCGATATGAGATTAGAATTGCTGCTTCTATGTCAACTTTTAGATGTTGGTTAGTGAGTATTTTACCCACAACAAACACATTGTGGTCAGTCTTCTCTTCCAGCGATCCATATTTACATGTGTTACCACTTTTGATGATATGTAGTGGATTTGAGCCAAGAGCGATTGTATAGTTGGCCAGTTAAATGCTGCTATAAGTAGACCAGAGTATTGATTTTTACCCACAACAAACACATTGTGGTCAGTCTTCGTCTTCCAGCGATATGAGATTAGAATTGCTGCTTCTATGTCAACTTTTAGATGTTGGTTAGTGAGTATTTTACCCACAACAAACACATTGTGGTCAGTCTTCTTCTTCCAGCGATCCATATTTACCACGTGTTAACCACTCTTTGTGATATGTATGTGATTTGAGCCTAAGAGCGATTGTATGTTGGGCCAGTTATGCGGCTATAAGTAGACCAGTTATATTCGATTTCTGCGACGCTTGTTATTTACTAGGGTAGCTTCACTAGGCATGTCTTGTAGGTCTCATTGTTACGATATTTGTTGCTCCCCTTGCGAGCTCCGAGAAAACACGGGCGATATGGTCAGTATATTGTAATTGATATTTATTTATTGATTTTTAAAAATGAGCTTAAACCGGGGAACACTGATAAAAAGGGAAAGCAGGCCTTCACGCAAAAATCAATCAGAAGTGGCATACCAGGTGCCCTGACTACAGCTGACTTCATAGCGGACAAACGCAAGAAAAATAAACTTAAATAAGAATGGGACCTGTGTCAACAGATGTTTTCAGTGTATTCTCAGACTAGGATGGTACGATATAGTTGCAAACACAGACATGTGGATAAGAACTATGATGACCTAGGAGGAGAATATGGTGATGGGTCGGGCATACCCTGCAAAATGTGGCGCTGTATCAACACAAGAGGAACTCGCATAGCTAAGAATCGTCGTGCCGTTTTTGCACAGAGAAAACGAGCTGCACGAAAAGACAGAACACACAACACCCACATATCTAAACTCGATCATGTATGCCCCACTTGTGATAGGGGATTGTGTTCTAGGATTGAACTCTACAGTCACCCCCGCACACACACCAGAGAGGCGCAGCAGAACACATCTGAGGCTGTTGTCATCGTCGCTTTCGATGGACGGCTACTTATGTATTTATTTAACCCTGCGGAATACACAGTCAAATTCTTGAGGAATTAAAGGAGGCTTGACTATCCTGGTCAGGGCGCAGAGCATGAGGCAGGCCAAGAACACGATGGATAGATATAACATCTCAGAGTCCCTTCGAAAGCATGGACTGGCAACGTCAAGCGCAACACACCTGGCACAAGATAGAAAACTAACTCTCCCCACCTATCCTCCACGAAGAGCGGAGAGGAATAAACATATCCCATCCTTTCTTCTTGTAATACTTTTCTTCTTGTGATACTTTTCTTCTTGTGATACTTTTCTTCTTGTGATACTTTTCATCTTAAATAGAACATAAGCCCGTCTGCCCAGCGTGTTCGTAGCGTGTTGTACGGGTGACTATCCCTCTGTGTGTGCGGGCTCAATTCCGCGGGATGGCAGAAAAAGCCACAGATTCCCCAGATTTACGGTGTTCGTGGCACCGAACCGAAGGGTTACGATGTCTATGGCACCGAGCCGAAAAGCTCAAGTGCTTCTGGATCGGGGGAAAAAAAAATAGAACATAAGGCTTTTTTTTTGGTTTGTTAAGTAGGAGGAGTATAGCCTCTTTAAGCTGAGACACGCTTCTTTCAACCTAAGGACAGGTTTTGTTTTGGTTATATCAGAGCGTGTAGGCCAACAAACATGAAAAATAAGACTTTAACTTCTTCGGAGAATCCAAGTTTTATATTGAAATAATCTGCAATATATAATTCCTATAGTTTATAGAGAGATAAAATTTTGGATAGCCTGACTTCATAGCACGGTAGAACGTCAACATCTGAGTTGATAGCAAACATCAACGACATAGATTTGTGGAGATCCATGATCGCCTACGCCAGCCGGCACGGCACCTGATGATGATGGTGGTTTTTTAATTCATAATTATGCAATTATATGGGATCACAATGTTGTAAGTTGCAGGCAATAAGGGAGGGAGGATCCACAGGTTGCATACTGGCTAATATAGTAAACATCCGGGTTTTGCTATGATACAAACAGGAGGCCGCATCAGGCGGAGCCGGAAGGGAAGGGGGGGGCGGCATAAGTAGTGAAACAAAATCACACAATTAAAGGTTATTTTAAAGAAAAACATTTAAGAGGCGGTATTTCGAAGACTTGCATCATACTGAGAAAATATACCGCACGGTCCTGGTAAATATTGCTAATATAAATGCATCCGGAGGTTAAAAAGGATTACGGAGTAAAAAGGGTTAATTGGTTAACAGAGAAACACTGGGTTGTGGAGGCAGCCAACATGATATTAACCACATCATGTGCAGTTAGACACATCACACGTCATGTGCAGTTAGACACATCACACGTCATGTGCAGTTAGACACATCACACGTCATGTGCAGTTAGACACGTCACACGTCATGTGCAGTTAGACACATCACACGTCATGTGCAGTTAGACACATCACACGTCATGTGCAGTTAGACACGTCACACGTCATGTGCAGTTAGACACATCACACGTCATGTGCAGTTAGACACATCACACGTCATGTGCAGTTAGACACATCACACGTCATGTGCAGTTAGACACATCACACGTCATGTGCAGTTAGACACATCACACGTCATGTGCAGTTAGACACGTCACACGTCATGTGCAGTTAGACACGTCACACGTCATGTGCAGTTAGACACATCACACGTCATGTGCAGTTAGACACATCACACGTCATGTGCAGTTAGACACATCACACGTCATGTGCAGTTAGACACATCACACGTCATGTGCAGTTAGACACATCACACGTCATGTGCAGTTAGACACGTCACACGTCATGTGCAGTTAGACACGTCACACGTCATGTGCAGTTAGACACGTCACACGTCATGTGCAGTTAGACACATCACACGTCATGTGCAGTTAGACACATCACACGTCATGTGCAGTTAGACACATCACACGTCATGTGCAGTTAGACACATCACACGTCATGTGCAGTTAGACACATCACACGTCATGTGCAGTTAGACACGTCATGTGCAGTTAGACAATTAAAGTCATACACAACATTAAATGATCAACATTTAGCAAACATTATATACTCTAGTTAAATTAAGAATCTTACTATTATAATACTACATAGTTCAGTTATTAATTACAGCAATCTTATCTATTATAATACTACAGAGTTCAGTTATTAATTACAGCAATCTTACTATTATAATACTACAGAGTTCAGTTATTAATTCGAAACGCTAAGAAATGCTTCTAAAATAATGGTAAAAAAATGTCATTGGTGAAATCACAAGGTATGGTTGTTCGTGCCCCCCGGCAACATAAGGCCGACAAGCTCTGACAGGAAATTGAAAATTCCTGTTTAATGGGGGCTGGTTTTAGTATATGTTTGATAGAAGACTGCTTTTCAATTTTGCTCAATTCTATGCTTTCATTGTTATTTATTGATGAAAAATGTTAATAATACTGATATTCCTTATTGTTTAACTTAATTTGTAACATAATATAACCTTGATTTAACATGTTGTGCTGTTTGTAAAATGAATTAGTCTATATACATCAACACTGGAACACGAGGATCATGCGACAGTTGTGGTTTTCTTACATTTTTATCTGAGCCCACCGGCCGTATGTTATCGAAGGCCATGGGTTGTTTTATGAAATAACAGCGACAAAGTTGAAGTTACAATTAAAGTACAGCTCACACATAAAGTTGACCCTCAAAATAAATATCTAAACAAAATAAGTTACAAAAAAAATTGTGCATCAATTTTTGAGAAAATCATGATATTATTCCTGTTTGTATTTATATATTGTCGTATATATGGTCTTTTTTGTCTTTACAGACGGTCAACTCCAACTTATATATATATATATATAGCCTTTTTGTCTTTACAGACAGTCGACTCCAGAATATATATATGGCCTTTTTGTCTTTACAGACGGTCAACTCCAACTTATATATATATATATATATATATATATATATATATATATATAACCTTTTTTGTCTTTACAGACGGTCAACTCCAACTTATATATATATATATATATAATATATATATATATATATATTATATATATATATATAACCTTTTTGTCTTTACAGACAGTCGACTCCAGAACATATATATGGCCTTTTCATCTTTACAGATGGTCAACTCCAACTTATATATATATGGCCTTTATTGTCTTTCAACTCCAGCATATATATGGCCTTTTCATCTTTACAGACGGTCAATTGGCAAGTGTTTTACGGTGACAACTTCTGAGTTTTTGCTTTTCTTTCTTGTTGTTCAACTCATAAGTCTCTTCTCAAAAGACTCTCCGCCCTTTTGCAATTTGGCTTTCCACACAACTCTGTCATCAGCTAGTCCCTCCCATGTGCTGGCACCTATAGAAAAGTTTTTCATTGAGGCTTTGCAGACATATTTATATCTAAGCAGTGGTCTGCTCTGGTGCCTCTTCCCATCCGAAGTTCACAGAACAACATTTGTTTTGGTATGCGACAAGTTTCCATTCTTCTCACATGTCCCAACCATCTTAGTCGTCTACTGCTGATATATATATATATGGCCTTTATCATCTGTACAGACAGTCAACTCCAGTTTATAATATCTCCAATGAATAATGCATAAGTACCATTGTTTGCTATGATATTTTCTTTTTATTTACACGACAAAAGAATCCAAAGGTAAAGTGACTTCATTACACCAGGTTTCCCCATATCGCTCCGTCCTTGTCAGCAGAGATAGCATGCCATCTGCTGGGAGCATTGTACAAAGCATGAACTCTGTAGCTCCTGCAACAATCCTAGGAATCTCATGACAAAATTGTACATGTATCTCGATACCGATTGGAACCCACACACAACCTTCTGTACGACAGACAAATGGCTTAACCACTTTGTCATTGCGACCTCTTTCTTTTTCTTTTACGATCTGTGGTAATACGCTTAACTGTGGACCCCAAACTGGGCAGCCAGCTTCAGGTCTGTCAGGTTTTCCCAACGCTTAGTTTTCAGGTCGACTGAATGGGCGCACCCAGGAGAGAACAGTCATGAAGGACATGCTACTGTCTGTTCCGCCTGTTGACACAGGCATAGAGCTGTTTGACTTATTCCTAGTCTACGTAAGTGTTGAGTCTGCAGTGTCCAGTAGGTAGGTAAAATATAATAGCCTGGTCTGTTCTGCTTCGGTCTTTGAGGAAATCTTTTGGTAATCATTTCCAGTATTTGTCTTCCAGTCTACTGCAGATTTTTTTTGTATGAAAGTTCTGATCTCTTGAAAAGACAATGATTGGTATATTTGTTTTTTGGGTCCTTCCTTAGACAAGACATGGCACTCTCATTGCTCTGAAAAACGCTCATCTGCAGGACTAGCAATGAATACCATAATACGTAAGGTTGTGGTTTGAATCCTGTATTTGGTAAATTGTTTTTTTCTGAAGGTCCTTAATGTCTATTTATTGTCGATTTATTGTCGGTTTACAGTCTATGTATTTCCTTTCGTTACCATAGTGATATGGAATCCACTGCAGATAAATTGCTACATTTTTTTTTTTACTGCAGAATAAGTTCTCTTTCTAGATTCTGTACCTTGCCGTCATCGGATTTAGCCTCCAGGGTTGATATGATTTGACAAGAAGTCATGCGTAACGATATAATAGATCAATGTGAGATGTAATTGAAGAGAGAGTTAGATGTTTGTAGCCACTATTGCATAGATACGGGTCTGTATTACCAATTTACTTATTTAAGCAGTCGTTGAGGATTTAACAGCACAATAATCAGGGAACGATGGAGTTTATGGTAAGGACAATACAACAATCAGGGAACGATGGAGTTTATGGTAAGGACAATACAACAATCAAGGAACGATGGAGTTTATGGTAAGGACAGTACAACAATCAAGGAATGATGGAGTTTATGGTAAGGACAGTACAACAATCAAGGAACGATGGAGTTTATGGTAAGGACAGTACAACAATCAGGGAACGATGGAGTTTATGGTAAGGATAGTACAACAATCAGGGAACGATGGACATTATGTTGAATACAATTAAAGTTGGTAGGGAATGGAATCATATCAATAATGCTAATCTGGGAGGAGACACAGTGTACATATGGATTAGTGGGTGCTGTATGAAGGAGATGACACAGAGAGGTATACAGAACAGACATCTAACATTATCAATGATATGGGAGCTGGACATGATTATATGGAGAAAAAAGATGTGATTAAATGTTTAGATGATGAGGTGGGGGACAAGACATAACTACATGACATATGATGTGATTACATGATGTAAGATGTCTTTACCTGACAAAAGATGTGATACATGCTTACATGGTAGTGAGTTGGTGGGAGGAAGGGGGACAAGTTGTGGAGGGACAACATGACTAAACAATATGATAACATGTTTCTCCAAGAATGAGATAATATGTGATTACATAACATAAGATGTGATGACATATTTTTGTTCAATAGGGATTAGATGTGATTACATCACATACAATTTGATTAGACTTTTATTCATTAAGTGAACGATATGTGATTATAGGTTTACATGGGGCGGGGGGGATACCAGATGTGAGGACATTATATAAAATGTGATTACATGACACAAGATGTAAATATATGCTTATAAGATGGGATAACATGTGATTACATGAGATAAAGATGTGATTACATGAGGAAATATGTAATTACATTTCATAAGTTGAGATTACATGTCATGAGATGTACTTCAATGACAAAAGATGCAATAACATGGCCAAACAATGTAATTACTTTTCATAAGGTATAATTTCATGAGGAAATATGTAATCGCATTTCATAAGGTGAGATTACATGAGGCAAGATGGAATAAGATGTGATTATATGAGGCAAAGATGTGACTACATGAGGCAAAGATGTGATTACATGAGGCAAAGATGTGACTACATGGGACAAAGATGTGATTACATGAGGCAAGTATGTGATTACATACCAAAAGATGTGATTACATGCTTATACGATGGTATGTAATTACATTTCGTATGGTGAGATTACATGTCACGAGATGTGATTTGATGACAAAAGATGCACTTACATGACACAATATGCAAGTACATGGCCAACAAATGTGACTACATGTCTATACTGAATTTACATCAAGACATATATGAATATGAACAACTATTTAACTACAGAAATAATAGTCTATCTGAAGTCAGTATGTCTAATTCAGACACGTCAGAAATAATAGTCTATCTGAAGTCAGTATGTCTAATTCCGACACGTCAGAAATAATAGTCTATCTGAAGTCAGTATGTCTAATTCCGACACGTCAGAAATAATAGTCTATCTGAAGTCAGTATGTCTAATTCAGACATGTCAGAAATAAACAAACAACATATTGACAAATAAAACAATGTATGCTCGCAGCCATCTACTGGTAGTATCATGCACACCGTATCACACTGTGAGTTAAATGCAGGTCTGGTGGCAATGTAGAGGGTAAGGGATGCGTGGCCTTCCCGCAACATAAGGCCGACTAGCTCAGTTGGGCAAATCAAAATTCCTACTTAATAGAGGCTGGTTTATGTAAGTCTTTAATAGAAGACTGTAAGCTTTTTTGTAATTTTACACAATTTTACGAGTACATGGTAATTTATTGATGACAAATGTTAATAATATTGATATTCCTTAGTGTTCAACTTAATTTGTAAACATAGTATAATCTTTATTTAGCATGTTGATAGCATGTTGATAGCATGTTGATAGCATGTTGATAGCATGTTGTTAGCATGTTGATAGCATGTTGATAGCATGTTGTTAGCATGTTGATAGCATGTTGATAGCATGTTGTGTTGTTGTGGTGTTTTCAAAATGAATTTCTCTATATCTAACAATACTGGAATGCAAGGTCACACGACGGCTGTGGTCTGATTTCCAAGAATGTTTACCCGAGCTCGCCGGCCATACGTTATCGGAGGCCACTGGCAAGCTAAATAGTAAGACCTAAGTTAGTTAAGTAGGAGAGAATATTAATAACAGGAGATTATCATCAGTGTGTAAGGATGGCATCAGTGTGTAAGGATGGCATCAGAGAGTAATGATGGCATCAGGGTACGTTCCCAAATTTCTATCACTGGGTTTCAAAGGCTGTTAGTGCTGTCTTCGTGGGGTATTTTCATTTCTATCGCTAGGTATCCAAGCTTGTTAGGGCTGTCTACAGTGGGATATGTCTGCATAGATGTCACCTAAAGTAATGTTGTAACTGCATAGATGTCACCTAAAGTAATGTTGTAACTACATAAATGTCACCTAAAGCAATGTTGTAACTACATAGATGTCACCCAATACTTGAAGAAACATTGTGGTTGCAAAGATGACGACAATCTGCACCTAATGATACACTGTGTCTGCATCGATGCCAACACTATTAAATCGAGCAGATAATTTCTCAATAAGTAGATGAAATTTCTTCAACAAACTCAAAGTGCTTTCACTATTATTTCTGAGAAATTCATCAAACAAGTTTTGATTTTAGTAATAAAGAAATAATTGATCACACATTTTGATTTTAGGTAAGAAAAAAAGTATCACAAATTTTGATTTTTAGCAATAAAGAAAAAATTTATCCTAAAACAATATTTGATTTCTACTATTTAACAAATGTAACACAAAAGTTTAGATTTTAAGCAATTCACACAAGTTTTGATTTTTAGCACTTCACACAAGTTTTGATTTTTAGCAATTCACACAAGTTTTGATTTTGTTTAGCAATTCACACAAGTTTTGATTGATTATCCAATTCACACAAGTTTTGATTTTTATCAATTCAGACAAGTTTTGATTTTTGGCAAACTACACAAGTTTTGATTTTTATCAATTCACAAAAGTTTAGAATTTTATCAATAAATAAATTACCATGACATAATATTTGATTTCTAATATTGAAGAAATTTATCAAACAAGTTTTAATGTGATGAATGTGATGACAGAGTTAGTCAGATCTTTCAACAGTACTCCCCTAGCACATCCACCTATCCACATTTATTGATGAAAACATAATAGACATATGTTTTAAGTAAAAAAAGAAAAGTAAAGAACCCTTTCCTACCTTGTGGTATATAGGGCAATACAGTGTAAGGCCTGTATTTTTCATTGACCATCGACACACAATGGGTGATGTGGTCAGCATCACGCCGGCCGCTTTACTTTCCCAGAGCATGTCTGGTATCCAGTTGAGGCTGGGTCGACCTGAGAGCCGTCGCGGTCGGGAAAAATTCCACGCGCACTGCGGGAGTTGAACCCAGACCACCAGTTTTGAGAAGCGAGAACGTAAATACACAAAGGTGGGCGTCTGTAGTTCATTTTATAGTGAGCTCAATCACTACCCAAGCGTACCTGGTTCAAACTCAACAGCGGCAGTTTGAAAGCAAATTTATCTGCATGGATTTTTACAAACCGTAAAAATAGACCTAATCATTCAGAAAACAATGGCAAACTACTGAATGTATAAGTGGTGGAAAGAAAATCGATGACTTGTTTACTGTGGTTGATAGCTAAGTCCTGTAACTGATACGCTATGATTTTCATTCATTCAATACACATATTGTGCTTATTGGACAATTCGATGACTAAATTATTCAGCACGAAGTGAAGCAGCAAGTCTTGGTTCAATGAGAATACATGAAATCATTTCAAAATTATTAACTAATAACCTATAAATTATAACATAAGATTAAGTAGTAATTGATCAATTATAGCACAAGATTAACTAGTAACTGATCATGTATAGCATAAGATTAGCAAGTAATTGATAATTGGTTATTGATAAATTATAGCATACGATTAACTAGTAATTGATCAATTATAGCACAAGATTAACTAGTAATTGATCATGTATAGCATAAGATTAGCAAGTAATTGATAATTGATTATTGATAAATTATAGCATACGATTAACTAAATATTGACAAATTATAATATTAGACCAACTAGTAATTGACAAAATATAATTTTATGATTATAATTGCTGAAATACATCACTTTTACATGAATGAATGTTGATGAATCTACACTGAATGGTCAATTGTAGATTTGATGGTCAACTATAGACTTGATGGTCAACTATAGACTGAATATAGACTTGATATAGACTGGATGGTCAATTAAAGACTGGATATAGACTAGACTGTCAACTATAGAATGGATATAGACTGGACTGTCAGCTATAGAATGGATATAGACTGTGTGGCCAATTATAGACTGGATGGTCAACTACAGACTGGATGGCCAACTAGAGACTGGATATAGACTGGATGGTCAACTATAGACTAGATATAGACTGGATGGTCAACTATAGACTGAAAATAGACTGGATGGTCAATTCTGTAAGACTGGTATAGACTGGACGGTCAACTATAGAATGGATATAGACTGCATGGCAAATTATAGACTGGATGGTCAATTGTAGACTGGATGGTCAATTGTAGACTGGATATAGACTGGGTGAACAGTTCTACACAAGTTGTATAGTACCAAAATACTTCACAATATTTATGACATATCTACTGAGAATATCTTCAATATAAAACAACAACTACGTACAATCAATATCGGTTGTAACAATGTGTATATTATTAACTCTTTGAAACCTGAACACCAGTAACATAAACAAGACCCACTCCCCTGGGTTCCTGAGACAAAAACAGATCAAAGAAGTCATATTCAATATTAGTCACTTTGACACAACTAAGTGCTGTATAATTGCTATTGGTTCAGCATATGACATATATGAGGGTAGCAGACAGCAGAGTTGGTAACATGCTACACTAGTGATCATATGTCATGGAAATTCCAGGGTTTGAAGCCATCTTGGACAACAACAAAAATGTATGTGTGCACATGGTATATAGTTGGACTACAAGGAACTAGAAGAAAACAACTATAAGACTTTATCAAGCCACAAGACACTTTTCTAACTGCTAAAAGTAAACATTAATATCATAATGTATAGAAAATTATGGCACACCAAAACTCCATTAACTGTCAAAAATGTGAAGAAATTAATATCAAATCTGTATAAAATTATGGCAAGCCAAAACTCCATAAACTGTCAAAAATGTAAAGAAATTAATATCATCTCTGTAAGAAATTGTGGCACGCCAAAACTCCATGAACTGTCAAAATGTAAACAAATTAATATCTTCTCAAAGGTATAATCTGTAAAAGTTATAAAATTATGGCACACCAAAACTCCAGTCTGTCAAATGTAAACAAATTAATATCTTCTCAAAGGTATAATCTGTAAAAGTTATGGAAAATCAATACTCCACTTACTATCAAAAGTAAATCAAACTAAAACTGAACCCACATCAACCTCTAAAGGTGGCTCATAGACTGCATTACTGAAATCTGACTGAATGAGCAAGGATCAATGAGAGAAATGAAACCTAATCAACAAAATGTTGAGCTATCAAACAAAAATGTGCAGATGTCACTGTCAATTGTGACACAGTGTAACAAATCTCCATTTTCTCTGAAGAATAAATCAGAACTAAAAATTCTTCATGCAATATTTGGCTAATTTTTGTTTACCTCACACATACCTCAGAAACATTTTGTTTACCTACACATACCTCAGAAACATTTTTGTTTACCTCACACATACCTCAGAAACATTTTTTTCTATAATATTATTTGAGTATGTAATTTGAATATATTATTATTTCACAAGCATCACAGTGTGTACATTTTTTTGTTTAATAAACAGACAAATGTAATAGAGAGCAATCACAACAGTACCTCTCATATTTATATATAAACAATACAACAAACATCAACAGTACTGTTTGATTGCAAGAGTTAATATTTTACAGATAAATATCTACTGTACTATCTGATTGCAAGGGTTAATATTTTACAGATAAACATCTACTGTATCTGATTGCAAGGTTAATATTTTACAGATAAACATCAACTACCTGATTGCAGAGTTAATATTTTACTTGCAACTGCCTGATTCAGGGTTAATATTTTAGAGATAAACATCAACTACCTGATTGCAAGGGTTAATATTTTACAGATAAACATCAACTACCTGATTGCAAGGGTTAATATTTTACAGATAAACATCAACTACCTGATTGCAAGGGTTAATATTTTACAGATAAACATCAACTACCCGATTGCAAGAGTTAATATTTTACAGATAAACATCAACTACCCGATTGCAAGGGTTAATCTTTTACAGATAAATATCAACTACCTGATTGCAAGGGTTAATATTTTACAGATAAACATCAACTGTACTGCCTAATTGCAAGAGTTAATATTTTACAGATAAACATCAACTGCCTGATTGCAAGGGTTAATATTTTACAGATAAACATCAACTACCTGATTGCAAGAGTTAATATTTTACAGATAAACATCAACTGTACTGCCTGATTGCAAGGGTTAATATTTTACAGATAAACATCAACTGTACAGCCTGATTGTAAGGGTTAATATTTTACAGATAAACATCAACTACCTGATTGCAAGGGTTAATATTTTACAGATAAACATCAACTACCTGATTGCAAGAGTTAATATTTTACAGATAAACATCAACTACCTGATTGCAAGGGTTAATATTTTACAGATAAACAACAACTACCTGATTGCAAGAGTTAATATTTTACAGATAAACAAATCTACTCTCTGATTGCAAGTTAAGTCAATTTTAAAAAGTACTAAAGCATCTAACAACAAATGATTACAACAATGGCTTAATACAAATGCCCTCTCACAATAAATTGCATCTAACTACCTATCTGACAACAAATGGCCATCTGACACTAATGGCTCATCTACAATAAATCACCATCTACAACAATGCCATCTGAACAAATGGCCATTAAACTAATGCCATCTAACAACTAAAGCATCTAACAACAAATGCATCTAATAACAAAGGCCATCTACAACTAAATTGCCTCATCTGACAACTAATCCATCTACCAATGGCATCTGCAACAAATGGCCATTACACTAAATGGCCCCATCTAACAACTAAATGGTCCCCATCTAACAACTAAATTGCCCCATCTGACAACTAAATGGCCCATCTGACACTAAATGGCCCCATTGACAACTAATGGCCATTAACAACTAAATGGTCCCCATCTAACAACTTCAAATTGCCTATCTGACATCAAGGCCCCATCTGAAACTAAATGGCCATCTAACAACTAAATGGCCATCGACAACTAATTGCCATCTGACAACTAAATGGCCCATCTAACAAAAAGGCCCATTAACACTATGCTTCTACAACTAAATGGCCCCATCTAACACAAATGCCATCTAATAACTAAAGGCCATCTACAATAAATGGCTCTACAACTAAACCCATCTAACATATGCCTATCTGACAATTTAAATTTGGTCCCATCTGACAACAATCCATCTGACAACAAAGGCCCATCTAACAACAAATGGCCCATCTACAACTAAATGGCCTATTACAACTAAATGCATCTAAACTAAATGGCCCCTATCTAATAACTAAATCCATCTCACAACTAAATGGCCCATCTAAACTAAATGCCTACTAACAACTAAATGGCCCATCTGCTAAATGGCCATCTGACAACTAAATGCCATCTAACAACTAATGCCCTCATCTACACTAATTCCCATCAACAATCTAAATTGCTCCATCTAACAACTAATGGCCCCATCTGCAACTAAATGCCCCATCTAAAACTAATGGCTCATCTAACAACTAAAGGCCCATCTAATACCTAATGGCCCATCTCACAATTAAATGCCATCAAACAGATAAAGCATCAACTACCTGATTGAGCATCTAATATTTTACAGATAAACATCAACAACCAAGGGCCATTAATAACTAAATGGCCCATCTCAACTAATTGCCCCATCTGACAATAAATGCCATCAACTAAATGGCCCCATCTGACAACAATTGCCATCGACAATTAAAATGCATCTGACAACTAAATGCATCTAACATAAATGGCCCTCATTAACAAAATGGCCATTAACAACTAAATGTTCATCTGACAATAAATGCCATCGAACTAATGGCCATCTGACTAAATGGCCCATCTGACACAAGGCCCATTAACATATGCTTCATCAACAACTAAATGCTCCCATCTTAACATTCCATCTAACAACTAAAGCCATCAACAACAATGACCATCTGACAACAAAGACATCTAACAACTAAATGACCCCATCTAACAACTAAATGGCCCCATCTAACAACTAAATGGCCTCCATCTAACAACTAATTGGCCCCCATCTAATAACTAAATGGCCCCCATCTAACAACTAAATGGCCCCCATCTGACAACTAATTGGCCCAATCTAACAACTAAATTGCCCCATCTAACAACTAAATTGCCCCATCTAACAACTAAATTGCCCCATCTAACAACTAAATTGCCCCATCTAACAACTAAATTGCCCCATCTAACAACTAAATTGCCCCATCTAACAACTAAATTGCCCCATCTAACAACTAAATGTAATTTCTAACAAAGTAAACTAACTATCCAAACAACTAAATTTTACAAACAAACAAGATGGCAACACCAGAGAGCTATGGTTAACTTTCTGTAAACATAAATGCATGAAAACTTGCTAACAAAGAGACATAATCCAAGAATACAGATTTACTAAAAAGGACAGGGTTTTTTATGTGGTCATTAAGCTACGCAGTTTGTCCTTTGTGCAATACTCTCGGCAGGTGGGGTGTCATTTTTTCCAAGAGGGGCCACCGAGAAATATGGGATATAACTTGGAGCAATGAAATCTATTCTTTATCTTTAGACGCTTTAGACCAGTGGTTCTCAAAGGGTGTGCCCAGACTCACCAGTTTGTCCAGTGACATTTCTAGGTGTGCCCTAGGAAATCCCAGATCAGGGGTCGGCAACGCGATGTCAGCGGGCACCAGGGTACAAAATCTCCAAGACACATCAAGCCTATGTCTCTCATAGGCAGAAATTAAATTATGAATAAAGGTATGTAGCATTTTCCAGTTATTTCTTTATTTTTTGCATCTTATTTATTCAGTTTTTGTGTATAGTGCGCCTACGATTTTTGGTAGAACTTCAAGTCTACCACGACTTGAACTAGTTTGAGAACCATTGCTTTAGACACTAGAAACATGAGAAAGATCTTTCAATGCTCAGAGAATTAGTCTCATCCTAAGAAAAGAATCACATTTCCCTCATCTTTGTAACATTATCATCATCAGTGCATGCCGGCTGGCATAGATGATCATGGTTCTCCACAAATCTCTGTCCCTGGTGTTTGATATCATCTCAGACGTTGACGCTCTTCCGTGCCATGAAGTCAGGCTGTAAAAGATATTTATTTTTCTGTTGTTCTCTGTCTCGTCTCTCCTCGATTTTATCGGTTCCAAGTTATTGTAATACATTGGGGCCATTAACACTTTCCACGCCAATTGGCGAACACTGTGCCACAGCTTATTCCCTTGCATGCCATTGCAGTACACTGCGCATTCGAGTATGTATCGTTTATACAAGTCTTTCTAGTTTTACTTCAACTGTTTTACTTCTACTACTTTTTTATCCTTGTTATTCTAATAGATTGTCCAGTTTTCTTCAAATTGCTATTTTTGTTTCTCTTGAATTAACTGTGTACAACTGAGGAATTAACTAGGTATTGAAAGAGTTAAATCTTTGTAAAACACTCAAATAAATCTCCAGTTCTCTTCTCCAGGTATGTCTAGGCCTTCCCCTACTCCTCTTTCCCATCGGGTTTCAAAACATTGCCTGTCTTGCACTGCTTCCAGTCAGTCTTCTCAATGTGTGTCCTATCCATCGCCAGAGTTCTTCCTTAGCTCTTTCTCCACTGGTTTCTGCTTAGTTATTTCTCTGAGTTCCTTGTTCCTAATCTCATCATACCATCTCAGTCCCTCTATTCTACGTAAACATCCATTTATGAAGGTCTGTAGTTTTCTTATGGTTTCTTTTGTTCTCCTCCATGTTTCTGAGCCGTATAACAGCACTGACTTCACATTTGATTGAAAGATTCTCAGTTTTGTGTTTGTTTCGATCTTCCATATCTTACACAATGCAGTAAAGTTTTCCCTTGCTTTTTGTATTCTTATCTTGACAACTTTGTTTGTTTCCCCTAATTTGTAAAATCTTTGTAACACATTGAAAAAATCTGACATAAATACTAGAGGGTGTTCAAAATAAAAGTAGCCAGACTGACAAATCAAATGTTGCCAGGTACACATTGCGTTTTGTCTATTTACCATTTAAACCAGTTCTGACTAGCTCGTCTTTTCGTCACATTTGTTCATCGCCCCTTTCCGCACCATAATTACACACTGTCACAAAAAGATTCGCTCACTTGACCTATACTAAGTCATAATTGAACCTTCTCTATGAGTGGATGTCGTCTATAGAAGTTTCTAACCTCCAGCGGCTTACGTGGATATACTGTCCTGGGCATGCTGGTGTTTACGGTAATGAGACAGCAGACAGGCTTGCATCAACAGCATCGATTGTTAGGGAGTTGAAGATGGATAAGGGATATTCTTCGGTCTCTTCGCGACTGTCTGTTGGATGAGGACACTAAAATCAATGTTGAATCGATCAAGCAATTTAGGCAGTTTGGAGTTACCTTTTGTTCAAGTCGAACTGGATGCTTGAGAGGCAGAGTGAGAGGTGTGTTTAATCAGCAAGCCATAGGAACCATCAGTATGCATACTCTTCGATATCTGTTGGGGAAACTGAGCACCTATGAGTCTGCCCGGAGTGCAATGACGTCAGTTTAGTAACCAATAACCAAGCCAGATTGGCTCCCTTGACCAAGCTGCTTTTATCTTGAACACCCTATAGTATGAAGACCTGTTTGAGTCACCTATTAAACTGTAATGCAAGTTAAGGGCTCAGCGGCTGAAATAGTCTGAGAACTGTTGGCCAAAATAAATGATGAAAAAATAGTAGGTCAAAAAAATTAAGGCTTTAAAAAATTGGGACCAATATATTGTAGTCCAATTAAAGGCCTTACCAATTAGGCAAAGTAGTGCTAGTAACATTCATATGTATATTTAACATACGTAACATTAAGGCAGTGCGGAGTATGCGTTGTATAACATAACTAAACATATATACGAATCAATTCACTTAGTTCAATATCACATATACATTGTCGTTGAAATACTACATATATATTGCAATTGAAAAATGACATATGCAACGGAAATGTAAATATTACAAATACATGACAATTGAAATATTACTATAAAATATAACTGAAATATTACATTTAAGATTTTACATTACATTTAAGATTTTACATTACAGTTAAGATTTTACATTACAGTTAAGATATAACATAACAATTTCGATTCTAATAGAAATCTTGACATTGTAATTATTATACTATACATACGAGGTGACAGATAGCGGAGTTGGTAACATGCTGTGCTAGTGACCATGTGACGTGGAAAATCCGAAGTTCGATGCCAGTTTGGGTATAAAAAATTATTGGTATGAACATGATAAGGATTTGAGCTACAGAAAACTCTGATCCATTACTTTGGGATCTAAATTGCAAGTCTCTCTGAAGTCAATGTAAGGTTGACCTGAATGGCGAGGGAACGATGCTGATAAGGAAAGCAAGCCTTCACACAAAAATCAGTCAGAGATGACATATTAGGCACTGTGACGCCTGAATTCATAAAAAGCAAATTATTTTAACCAAAAAAAATTATATACATACAATGCAATTCTAATGCTATACGTACATTGCGATTCTATATAAACAATGCAATTCTAATATTATACTGAGAATTCTAATACTTGACATACAATTCTAATAGTAGACATACATTGCAATTCTGAGCACTATGTACATTGCAATTCTAATACAATACATACAAAACTAATACTATAAATACATAGCTGTATTGCAGTTTCAAGTTCGTTAGTGTCAAGAGAAACAAGCTGTATTGCTGTTTCAAGTTGCATTGTGTCAAGAGAACAAGCTGTATTGCTGTTTCAAGTTCTTGTGTCAAGAGAAACAAGCTGTATTGCAGTTTCAAGTTCGTTAGGTCAAGAGAAACAAGCTGTATTGCTGTTTCAAGGTTACAGGTCAAGAGAAACAAGCTGTATTGCTGTTTCAAGTAGCTAGGTCAAGAGAAACAAGCTGTATTGCTGTTTCAAGTTGCGTTGTGTCAAGAGAAACAAACTGTATTGCTGTTTCAAGTAGCGTTGTGTCAAGAGAAACAAGCTGTATTGCTGTTTCAAGTTGTGTTGTAGTGTCAAGAGAAACAAGCTGTATTGCTGTTTCAAGTAGTGTTGTGTCAAGAGAAACAAGCTGTATTGCTGTTTCAAGTTCGTTGTCAAGAGAAACAAGCTGTATTGCAGTTTCAAGTTGCATTGTGTCAAGAGAAACAAGCTGTATTGCAGTTTCAAGTTGTGTTGTAGTGTCAAGAGAAACAAGCTGTATTGCAGTTTCAAGTTGCGTTGTAGTGTCAAGAGAAACAAGCTGTATTGCTGTTTCAAGTTGTGTTGTAGTGTCAAGAGAAACAAGCTGTATTGCAGTTTCAAGTTGCATTGTGTCAAGAGAAACAAGCTGTATTGCAGTTTCAAGTAGCGTTGTGTCAAGAGAAACAAGCTGTATTGCTGTTTCAAGTAGCATTGTGTCAAGAGAACAAGCTGTATTGCTGTTTCAAGTTCAGTAGTCAAGAGAAACAAGCTGTATTGCTGTTTCAAGTAGCGTTGTGTCAAGAGAAACAAGCTGTATTGCTGTTTCAAGTTGCGTTGTGTCAAGAGAAACAAACTGTATTGCTGTTTCAAGTAGCGTTGTGTCAAGAGAAACAAGCTGTATTGCTGTTTCAAGTTGCGTTGTGTCAAGAGAAACAAACTGTATTGCTGTTTCAAGTAGCGTGGTCAAGAGAAACAAGCTGTATTGCTGTTTCAAGTTGTGTTGTAGTGTCAAGAGAAACAAGCTGTATTGCTGTTTCAAGTAGTGTTGTGTCAAGAGAAACAAGCTGTATTGCTGTTTCAAGTTGCGTTGTGTCAAGAGAAACAAGCTGTATTGCAGTTTCAAGTTGCATTGTGTCAAGAGAAACAAGCTGTATTGCAGTTTCAAGTTGTGTTGTAGTGTCAAGAGAAACAAGCTGTATTGCTGTTTCAAGTTCGTATAGTGTCAAGAGAAACAAGCTGTATTGCTGTTTCAAGTTGTGTTGTAGTGTCAAGAGAAACAAGCTGTATTGCAGTTTCAAGTTGCATTGTGTCAAGAGAAACAAGCTGTATTGCAGTTTCAAGTAGCGTTGTGTCAAGAGAAGCTGTATTGCTGTTTCAAGTAGCATTGTGTCAAGAGAAACAAGCTGTATTGCTGTTTCAAGTTGCGTTGTGTCAAGAGAAACAAGCTGTATTGCTGTTTCAAGTAGCGTTGTGTCAAGAGAAACAAGCTGTATTGCTGTTTCAAGTTGCGTTGTGTCAAGAGAAACAAGCTGTATTGCAGTTTCAAGTTGCATTGTGTCAAGAGAAACAAGCTGTATTGCTGTTTCAAGTTAGCTTGGTCAAGAGAAACAAGCTGTATTGCTGTTTCAAGTTGTGTTGTAGTGTCAAGAGAAACAAGCTGTATTACTGTTTCAAGTTGTGTTGTAGTGTCAAGAGAAACAAGCTGTATTGCAGTTTCAAGTTGCGTTGTAGTGTCAAGAGAAACAAGCTGTATTGCAGTTTCAAGTTGTGTTGTAGTGTCAAGAGAAACAAGCTGTATTGCTGTTTCAAGTTGTGTTGTAGTGTCAAGAGAAACAAGCTGTATTGCTGTTTCAAGTAAGTTGTGTCAAGAGAAACAAGCTGTATTGCTGTTTCAGTTGTTGTAGTCAAGAGAAACAAGCTGTATTGCTGTTTCAAGTAGCGTTGTGTCAAGAGAAACAAACTGTATTGCAGTTTCAAGTACGTTAGTGTCAAGAGAAACAAGCTGTATTGCTGTTTCAAGTAGCGTTGTGTCAAGAGAAACAAGCTGTATTGCTGTTTCAAGTTGTGTTGTAGTGTCAAGAGAAACAAGCTGTATTGCAGTTTCAAGTTGCGTTGTGTCAAGAGAAACAAGCTGTATTGCTGTTTCAAGTTCGTTTGTCAAGAGAAACAAGCTGTATTGCTGTTTCAAGTAGCGTTGTGTCAAGAGAAACAAACTGTATTGCTGTTTCAAGTAGCGTTGTGTCAAGAGAAACAAGCTGTATTGCTGTTTCAAGTTGCATTGTGTCAAGAGAAACAAGCTGTATTGCTGTTTCAAGTTGCATTGTGTCAAGAGAAACAAGCTGTATTGCAGTTTCAAGTTGCATTGTGTCAAGAGAAACAAGCTGTATTGCTGTTTCAAGTTGTGTTGTAGTGTCAAGAGAAACAAGCTGTATTACTGTTTCAAGTTGTGTTGTAGTGTCAAGAGAAACAAGCTGTATTGCAGTTTCAAGTTGCGTTGTAGTGTCAAGAGAAACAAGCTGTATTGCAGTTTCAAGTTGTGTTGTAGTGTCAAGAGAAACAAGCTGTATTGCTGTTTCAAGTTGTGTTGTGTCAAGAGAAACAAGCTGTATTGCTGTTTCAAGTTGTGTTGTAGTGTCAAGAGAAACAAGCTGTATTGCAGTTTCAAGTTGTGTTGTAGTGTCAAGAGAAACAAGCTGTATTGCAGTTTCAAGTTGCGTTGTAGTGTCAAGAGAAACAAGCTGTATTGCAGTTTCAAGTTGCATTGTAGTGTCAAGAGAAACAAGCTGTATTGCTGTTTCAAGTTCTAGTGTCAAGAGAAACAAGCTGTATTGCTGTTTCAAGTTGCGTTGTGTCAAGAGAAACAAGCTGTATTGCAGTTTCAAGTTGCGTTGTGTCAAGAGAAACAAGCTGTATTGCTGTTTCAAGTTCGTGTGTCAAGAGAAACAAGCTGTATTGCTGTTTCAAGTAGCGTTGTGTCAAGAGAAACAAGCTGTATTGCAGTTTCAAGTTGCGTTGTAGTCAAAAGAGAAACAATTCAAGATATAGTACAAAACATGGTATTATATAGCCCCTCATACCTCTGTCTCTCATTCTCAGACACTATATTTCTCCAGTAAAAAGTATCAGTAATATTTTATAATGCCTGAAGGATGTGAAGCGCTAGCAACCTCGCAGCACTAGACCTAAATATTTGAAAGTAATGTGATCCATTCTGGTTTTTTTTACCGTGACTAATATAACTTGATGTGTAAGGTACTCAGTATTTTTGAGATGACAAGTCAGGGCTCTTGCTCTATCCACTACACCACAGCAATACTCACATTATCTTGTGTAAATAAGTTTCAAACCTGTCCCCAAGATTCAAACTTCCTGGTATAACCATGATAATATTAACTTACATGCTGAATAGTAATACTAGGGGTGGGGGTTGCTGGGATAGGCAAGAGAAATGATGACGGTTGCTGTCATGGTAAGAGCTGTTGAGGTGATGGTCGTGTTAGTTATAATGATGATGGTGGCAATAGCTGTAGTGATGATGATAGTTGTAGTGGTAGTTGTAATGATAATGATGGTAATAGCTGCAGTGAAAGCGATGGTGGTAACATTAGCGGTAATGATGGTGATGGCTGTAGTGGTGATGATGGTGATAACTGTGGTGATAATGATGGTGGTAACTGTAGTGGTGATAATGGTGATAGCTGTAGTGATAATGATGGTGATATCTGTAGTGATAATGATAATGGTGATAGCTGTAGTGGTAATGATGGTGATAGCTGTAGTGGTAATGATAATGGTGATAGCTGTAGTGGTAATGATAATGGTAATAGCTGTAGTGGTAATGATAATGGTGATAGCTGTATTGGTAATGATGGTGATAACTGTAGTGGTAATGATGGTGATAGATGTAGTGGTAATGATAATGGTGATAGCTGTAGTGGTAATGATAATAGTGATAGCTGTAGTGGTAATGATGGTGATAGCTGTAGTGGTAATGATGGTGATAGCTGTAGTGATAATGATGGTGATAGCTGTAGTGATAATGATGGTGATAGCTGTAATGATAATGATGGTGATAGCTGTAGTGATAATGATAATGGTGATAGCTGTAGTAGTAATGATAATGGTGAAAGCTGTAGTAGTAATGATAATGATGGTGATAGCTGTAGTGATAATGATAATGGTGATAGCTGTAGTGATAATGATAATGGTGATAGCTGTAGTAGTAATGATAATGGTGATAGCTGTAGTAGTAATGATAATGGTGACAGCTGTAGTGGTAATGATAATGATGGTGATAGCTGTAGTGATAATGATAATGGTGATAGCTGTATTGGTAATGATAATGATAGCTGTATTGGTAATGATAATGGTGATAGCTGTAGCGGTAATGATAATGGTGATAGCTGTAGTGATAATGATAATGGTGATAGCTGTAGTGGTAATGATAATGATAGCTGTATTGGTAATGATAATGGTGATAGCTGTAGCGGTAATGATAATGATGGTGATAGCTGTAGTGATAATGATGGTGATAGCTGTATTGGTAATAATAATGGTGATAGCTGTAGTGGTAATGATAATGGTGATAGCTGTAGTGGTAATGATAATGATGGTGATAGCTGTAGTGGTAATGTTAATGGTGATAGATACAACAGGTAGAACTATTCACAAAATTATCACAGTACAGTATAATTATTCACAGGTAAGAAATCGTTGTAACACTGAGACAGTCACTGACCACTGGGTAGATATCATTATCAATAACATTGAGACAGTCACTGACCACTGGGTAGATATCGTTATCAATAACACTGAGACAGTCACTGACCACTGATTAAATGGTTCGCCACGTAAGCAGATTACCATCAGACAGTGCACCTCAAAGAGCAATGCTGCTCCGATACAATGGTTACAAAGCAAAAGGCGAGCCACGCAAAAGATGGACCTCAGAGATAACAGAGACTAAAGAGACTATTTGCAAAGCGTATACTAGGGCCCATTTTAGAAATCTCTTCCTGATCTGACGCTGTGAGGCAAACAGGATTCGAGAAAGAAAGAAAGACTGACCACTGAAGTGATATGATTATCAATAACACTGAGAAAGTCACTGACCACTAGTTAGATATGATTATCAATAACACAGAAATTCACTGAAATGATATGATTATCAATAACATTGAGAAATTCACTGACCACTGAAATGATATGATTATCAATAACACTGAGAAAGTCACTGACCACTGAAGTGATATGATTATCAATAACACTGAGAAAGTCACTGACCACTGAAGTGATATGATTATCAATAACACTGAGAAAGTCACTGACCACTAGTTAGATATGATTATCAATAACACTGAGAAAGTCACTGACCACTGGTTAGATATGATTATCAAAACACTGAAAGTCACACCACTGAAGTGATAGATTATCAATACCGAAAGTCACGACCACTATTTGATATGATTATCAATAACACTGAGAAAGTCACACCACTTTAGATAATATCAACTGAGAAGTCACTGACCACTGAATGATTGATTATAAATAACACTGAAAATCACTAATATGATTATCAATACATGAGAAAGTCACACCACGGTGTAGATTACTCACTGAAGTCACTGACCACTGAGTATAGATTATCAATAACACTGAGAAAGTCACTGACCACTGAAATGATATGATTATCAATAACACTGAGAAAGTCACTGACCACTGAAATGATATGATTATCAATAACACTGAGAAAGTCACTGACCACTGAAATGATATGATTATCAATAACACTGAGAAAGTCATTGACCACTGAAGTGATATAATTATCAATAACACTGAGAAAGTCACTGACCACTGTTTAGATATGATTATCAATAACACTTAGACAGTCACTGACCACTGTGGCAATATGTTTATCAATAACAATGAGACAGACACTGATCATTGATGTGATATGATTAACAACACTGAGAAAACATTCATAAAATCAAACACCTTCTGTATGTTGCGATATCTGTTAGAGGATCGCTTAGGGACTACTTAAAATTAACTCCTTCACCCTTCACAGTCGATATACTGGCCCATGGTATTTTTTTAAGATGACTGCAAAACCAGTATATTGGCTAATTGCAATATAAATATATCTGAAAGTAACAAAAATGATGGAGTGAAGGGTTAAAGCTGATGACCCGAACTATTGTCACATAGTGTGCAGTGTTGTTATTCTATCACCTTCATAATGGCTCTACCAAGGTTTCAAACCCACAACTCTATTTTAGAGACTGGTGTCCTAACCTCTTGACCACCCAAGACTACTATTCCTGAAATCATCAACAGTAACGAAGTAACGTGAATGCAATAACGCATGATAAAAGAGCTCATATTACCATTGCTATCATCAATGGTATATTATTATATCTTTATGAGGGACACTGGTGATAAGGAAAGCATGCCTTCACTCAAAAATTGATAATACTCACAATAACTGTAACCATCTGTTTCTATAACTTGCAAGTACTCACAATAACTGTAACCATCTGTTTCTATAACTTGCAAGTACTCACAATAACTGTAACCATCTGTTTCTATAACTTGCAAGTACTCACAATAACTGTAACCATCTGTTTCTATAACTTGAAAGTACTCACAATAACTGTAACCATCTGTTTCTATAACTTGCAAGTACTCACAATAACTGTAACCATCTGTTTTCTAGTACACATTGAAATGCTACTACTCACAATAACTGTAACCATCTGTTTCTATAACTTGAAAGTACTCACAATAACTGTAACCATCCGCTTCTATAACTTGAAAGTACTCACAATAACTGTGACCATCTGCTTCTATAACTTGAAAATACTCACAATAACTGTAACCATCTGTTTCTATGACTTGAAAGTACTCACAATAACTGTAACCATCTGTTTCTATAACTTGAAAGTACTCATACAATTGTTCTATTATTTCTGTTGAATAAAGAAAAATAAAAACAGTTATAAAACACAATATAACAAAAATAATTCCTCTCTTACTGTTATAGCTACATAGGGCCTGCAAGTAATTTTTCCATACCACTCTGTCCTGGGCAACTCACTCAAATCTTCCATGGAATTGAGTTCGATATTTCCTGCCTCTCTCAGTGAAGTTCGTTTCAGGGTTTCCCTAGGTCGACCTCTCTTTCTTGAACCCTTTGCCTCCAACTTCAATGCCTGCTTTGATCATTTCTTCTCAAGGTGTACCCAACATATCTCCATCTTCTCCTTCTTATAGCAGTTGTTACTAGTGGTTGACCAGACATTTCTCTGATTTCATCCCTTCTCCTGAATTCGTTCCATTTTATGTTCATTATTTTTCACATACATCTATTTTCAAATGCATTCAGCTTGCTTTCTATATCTTTAGTCATTTTCCAACTCTCGTTGGCATATGTTAGGATTGATACAACATTTTAATTGAAAATTCGTAATTTAGTTTTAATACTATATAACTTGCAGTTCCATATTTTATTTAGACTTTTAAAAGCTGATGTTGCCTTGCCAATTCGTATCATAATTTCTTTTTAACATTTCCTGTGCAATCAAAATTGCTACCTAAATAGGTGAACTGCTCTGGTATTTTTATCATTTTAGATTCCAGGGTGATATCTGCATTACTTGCCATAGGTGTCTTCATTATATTTGTTTTTCATAGCTTATCTGCAGTCCAACTTTTGATGCTATAGATGCCAACTTACCTGTTATTCTTTGCATATCTAGGTTGTTGTTACTTAACAAGGCAATATCATCTGCACAATCCAAATCTTGTAGTTGACTATTTCTAAACAATCATCGCCAGGGACGAAACTAAACATTATACTAAATAATACAATAAACAATTTACTAAACATTATACTAAACAATATAGTAAGCAAACAATATACTTCTTCTTCAAACGCTCCATATCGATAACTTGTTAAACCACTCTCTGTCATTTGTACGTGATTCCCTAAGAGCGATTGTAAGTTGTGCCTGTTATGCACCTACAAGTAGGTCAGCACATCCAATTTCTGTGATGCTTTTATTTACTAGGGTAGCTTCCATATGCCTTTACCTTAGTCGCATCTTACAGCATGATTTGTAGGTAGCAGTGTTACTATTCTTTGCTCCTCTTGTCAGCCCCGGCAACACATGGGTGAGAAACAATATACTAAACATTTTATTAAAACAATATAAATCAATCAAGTGTCCTGTCTGCCGGCATAGACGATCATGTCTCTCCACAACTCTCTCCTTGGTGCAGGTAATAAGTTGTGATGACTATATTTTGTAGAAACACGATGTCAAGAACATCCATCTTCTACCTCTGTCTTCCACGATCTCTCCTTCCTTGAATTTTGCCTGTTGTCACCAAATGTTCTAAACCTTCTCTTCGCATTATATGCCAGAAGAACCTATATTATCTGATTCTTATTCTTTTGACAAGGTTTCTTTAACAATATACTAAAACATTACAGAAGTTTCTAACCTCCAGCGGCTTATATGGATCTACTGTCCTGGGCATGCGGGTGTTGGTGGTAATGAGAGAGCAGACAGGCTTGTATCAACAGCATCCATGGTTGGGGAGTTGAAGATGGATAAGGGGGATATTCTTCGGTCTACTCGTGACTGCCTGTTGTATAAAGACACTCAAATAGATGTTGACTCCAACGATTTAAGCAGTTTGGAGTTATCCGTTGCACAAGTAGAACTGGATGCCTGAGAGGCAGATTGGGAGTGTGTTTAATCAGTGAGCGCGGCAACCATCAGTATGCATACTCTTTGATATCTGTTGGGAAGACTGAGCACCTATGGGTCTGCCCGGAGTGCAATAACGTCAGTTTAGTAACCATAACTAAACATTATAACAAAACAGTGTTACAACAAAACAGTGTTACAACAAAACAGTGTTACAACAAAACTGTTACAACAAAACAGTGTTACAACAAAACAGTGTTACAACAAAACACGTGTTACAACAAAACATGTGTTACAACAAAACAGTGTTACAACAAAACAGTGTTACAACAAAACAGTGTTACAACAAAACTGTGTTACAACAAAACTGTTACAACAAAACTGTTACAACAAAACAGTGTTACAACAAAATGGTTTTCATCACTTACCATCCATTAAAGGCTGCTGCTCATTTGACTTATTCTCATCGCTAGCATTATCATCACCAGTTCTGCCGTTCTCATCGCGGGCAACATAGTTACTGTGTCTGCGGCTATGGTGATAATCTGTGTTAATACCATCCATGCCGCTGAAATTATTTTCTTCATCAGTGTCCTCTTCCTTCACTTCGGTCTGGATGTTATCATCTTCGCTGTCATCATCCAAGTTAAGTATTGGTTCGGGGATAATATTCTCATCAATATCTATAGCAGCTTGGGCTGGTCTGAAAGAAAACAGTATTCATTAATTCATAGGATCATCATCATTGCAATTTGGTGAGTAACCATGTGTGTTCCGATCTCTTAGTTATACAGGTAGATCTCAGCGGCAGAGCATGAACTCTGTAGTACCGGTGAGGGCCCCCGATGTAATTTAGAAGAGAATGAAAATAATTTGGTAAGAATTTTATTTTTTAAACTTTCTTTAACTTGAACCGGCAGCGGCTTTCCAGCCTGCTTTTCTTGATTTGGAACTGTCAAGGGTTCTTTTATGTGTTCAACTTGAACACAGAACCTACATTTTATCGTCCATCTCCAATAGGACTAGAAACTCGATCTCCCCTAAACAGAGATCAGGGTTCTCTGAAAAAATACCCTGATGGTTTAGAAAACAGTATATACATATATATATAAACTCTTAACCACTATTACTGAACTGCCAGTTATTCTCAAGACAAGTTATTTGATGACTTACAGAGCAGGCATTGAAGGTGGAATGTGCAGGGTTCAAGAAAGAGAGGACGACCTAAGGAGACCATGAAATGAAATTTGCTGAGAGAGGCAACAAATATCGGTATAAGTTCCATGGAGGAGATATGAGCGAGTTGCCCATGATAGAGTGGTATGGAGAAATTACTTGCAGGCCCTATGTAGCTTATAACGGTACTAGAGGAATTATTATTATAAAGTAGTAATTTTCCTGTCAACTTATTGCCTCATTTCCACTACTTTAAATTAAGATAAGTACTGAACAAATGTTTAAATATTCAAAAACTTATATTTTAAAAACAAGGTAACTATTTACAGAAATGGAGTACACAGGTGCAAAATTGTTAGGAACTACTGTATTAGAGCAATAAAGGAAGGACAATGATGATAATGTACAAACAGGGAACTCTGGGATAGAACAGGACAACGACAGGTGGAACAAGAGATAAGGAGCAGAAGTGGTGATGGATAGGACACACTAAGGAAACCACCTAACAGCATCACAAGACAAGCTTTCCGATGGAAGCCCTAGGGCAATAGAGGTATGGGAAGACCCAGGAACACCTGGAGACGGGAGTTGGAGATGGAATGCAAGAAAATGGGGAGAGAGTGGAGAGATCTGGTAAAGATGGCCTTGGATAGACGGGCTTGGAAGGCCTTGGTTGCGAACCTATGCTTCACTAGGGCGAAGGGTGAAGAATAATGATAAGATGGCCTTGGATAGGCGGGCTTGGAAGGCCTTGGTTGTGGACCTATGCTTCACTAGGATCGAAGGGTGAAGAAGAATGATAAAGATGGCCTTGGATAGACGGGCTTGGAAGGCCTTGGTTGTGGACCTATGCTTCACTAGGATCGAAGGGTGAAGAAGAATGATAATGATGACTTACTGTTCACTTTGCTGTTGTCTCTGTGGATATGTCTTGAGTATATGGCTGAGAACCCACATGCCAAGTACAGTTAAAGGTACCAGTACAGCTAAGATTGGCATTACAATCGTCAGGATTAGATCTTGCAATGAAGTGCTCTTCAACACAATGGTCTGGTTGGCAGGTGGAGCTATAAGTACAGAAACAATGACCACAGTATTAATCTCTCTGAGTTCGAGTCCGGACCACGCCGTTCTGTTCACGAGTGCAATTTTTCCAGAGACCCCTAGGATTGTTGCTGGAGCTCGGAGTTCGTGCTTTGTGCAATACTCTTGGCAGGTGGCGTGCCATTTCTGCGGAGAGGACCGAGCCATATGGGGTAAAACCCGGTGCAATGAAGTCAATCCTTCGGCTTTAAAACAGTATTAATCTCTATATCCTCTTCGTGTCCCAATTAAAACATAAGGCTTCCACAGGAGACTTCCACTGTTGCCGTTCTGCTGCCTTTCTACCAACCGTCTCCCACGTCAGGCCACACTCCTTCAACTCTCTCTCCACCGTTCTTCTCCATGTTTCCTTTGGAAGTCCAGGCCTTCTCTTCCCATCCGCTGTCCTTCTGAGAGCTGTCTTAGCCAATGCCCCCACTGGCATACAACATATATGTCCAAACCACCTCCATCTTCGCCTCTTAATGATGGTCTCCAAAGGATGCACAGTCTTTTCGTTTCAAAAGCTCCTCATTTGTTATGGTATTTGGCCAGAAAATTTGCAGGATTCTTCTTAAACATTTATTCTGAAATGTCTCCAACTTGTGTATTATGTGTTGGGTCATTTTCCAACATTGACTACTGTATAATAGCACTCCCAGTACATAACTTCTATATATTTTAAACAGTATTAATAAAATCAGTTAAAATATCATACAAAATACATGTCAGGGATAGCTGTATGGCAGAGAATAACCGTGCAGGTATCCGTGTTTCTTTTTTTATTCATCATCAAGGTACGTATCCTTTATAGGACGTTCTCTTTGCAGCACATCTGAAATTCACTCTGTCTCTAGCCAGTTCACCCACTTGGTCAATTGTCATATTCATGGTTTCTTTAATATCGTGTCGCCATCTTCTTCTTGGTCTGCCTCTGCGTCCTGGGACCCTGCCTCTAGTATTGTTCTTTCTAAGCCATCGGGACGCTTGATGTGACCAAAGTATGTAATTTTTCTGTATAGTATGTTGTTTATCAGCCAATTCTCTTTAACATTTAGTTCATTTCAGGACATCAGTGTTCTTTCTTTTTTCAGTCCATGATATTCGTAGGATCTTCTTTTATTATAAAAACTATATGGTCTTCAAACACTCCTTGACCGCTCCCTAACATTTATCCTATATGGTCTTCAAACACTCCTTGACCGCTCCCCTAACATTTATCCTACCTCACAGTTTATTGGCTGACAATAAGAAAATCATAACTCAAATATATCAGTTGTTTTTTTTCTCTGAAAGTATTTCACTCTAGCACTTGTTCCTTGAGATACTTCTTAATATTGTCTTTCTAGAACAGCCTTGAGATCTAAGTACCCTTGCACTTGGATTCTTATCTTTATTATGGTAGTCACTCTAGTTCAATTCAGCAAATCACACCACATTCACAGTGACTAATTTTACCCACACCAAATTCACAGTGACTAATGTTACCCACACCACATTCACAATGACTAATGTTACCCACACCATATCCACAGTGACTAATGTTACCCACACCACATTCACAATGACTAATGTTACCCACACCATATCCACAGTGACTAATTTTATCCACACCACATTCACAGTGACTAATGTTACCCACACCACATTCAGTGACTAATATTTTATCCACACCACATTCACAGTGACTAATTTTACCCACACCACATTCACAGTGACTAATTTTACCCACACCACATTCACAGTGACTAATGTTACCCACACCACATTCAGTGACTAATTTTATCCACACCACATTCACAGTGACTAATGTTACCCACACCACATTCACAGTGACTAATGTTACCCACACCACATTCACAGTGACTAATGTTACCCACACCACAGTCCCAAATACAAACATAATAAACACCAGATACTACATACAAATTTAACCCATACCACAATCACACTCACAAACCTAACCCACACCACAATCACATTTACAAACCTAACCCACACCACAATCACATTACCAAACCTACCCACATGACAATCACACTTACAAACATAACTCACACGACAATCACACTTACAAACCTAACCCACACCACAATCACAAACCTAACCCACATGACAATCACACTTAAAAACCTAACCCCTACCATACCACATTCCACAAATCTAACCCATTTCAAACTCACATTGACAAACCCTTTACCACAAGCAACCACACCTTTGATGTTACTTAGTGAGTTAACAAGCATTAAGACAGTGACAAACCTGGTAGATCCAGATGCAACGATGCTATATGATCATAGGTACATACTGATGAGAACCCAGCTATAGAACAGGTAACTTCACCCAAGAAAGGTGCACAAATCTGTACAGAACTAGCAGAGTCATCAGTTGCAGTCTTCACTGATATGGTCTTTAATTGAGCCTGTTTGAGGTATCAAAGATGGAAATATCTGATACAAGAATGATCATTATTATTGATTATTTTGGCTGAAATCGGATGCATGTGTCCTAAGCGTTTAGAAGTCTATGCATTTAGGGGCCTACCAACCAAATGTCCAACGTATACACATTCTTGGCAAAAATCAAACATATCACAAAGAATAACTAAAATTGGTCGTAAGACGAATGCAAAGAAGACAAAGAAGAAGATTGATTATTGAACAGAACTTACAGCAATCTGGGTGGGTGGATGTCTTCTCCAGCAGATGTAGAGTATGTGTTGATTATTGAACCAAACAGCAAATTTACCAACCCCTGTCTTTTCAAGAGGTCAAAACCCGCATACAGAGAAAATCTGCAGTAGACTGGAAGATAAACACTGGATATGATTATGGAAAGACTCCCTCAAAGACCTAAGCAGAACAGACCAGGTCATTGTATTTCGACTAAGCACAGGACACTGCAGACTCAACAAACACTTATATAGACTAGGAATAAGTCAAACAGCTCTCTGACAGTGTCAGCAGGCGGAACAGACACCAGAGCATATCCTGCAAGACTGTCCTCTCCTGTGTGAGCTGAGAAGCAACATGTGGCCACACCCAGTCGACCTGAAAACTAAGCTTTGGGAAACCTGACAGACCTGAAGCTGACTGCCCATTTGTGGTCCACAGTAAATTAAGCGCATGACCAGAGATCGCTGAAGAAGAAGAATTGAACCAAACTTACAGCAATCTGGGTGGGTGAATGTCTCTTTCAACAGAAGTTGTCGAGTATGTATTGGAGAGTAGTAAGGATCTGTGATTGGTTACTGAACTGACGTTATAGCACCCTGGGCAGACCCATGTGCTCAGTCTCCCCTAACAGATGTTGAAGGGTGCGCATACTGATGGTTCCTTGTGGCTCGCTGGTTAAGCACACTACTCTCTCTGCCCCTCAAGCATCCAGCTTTACCTGTACAATGTAATAATTTCAAACTCCTTAAACCATTGGATTGATTCAATGTCTATTTTAGTGTCCTCATCCAACAGTAGGTTGCCAAGAGACAGAAGAACATCCTACTTATCCATCCCAAACTTGCCAACAATCATGCAAGCATGTCTGCTCTCTTGTTACCATGAACACCTACATGACCAGGAAAGTAAATCCATGTGAGTCTTTGGATGTTGGAAACCGCTATAAACAACATCCACGCACACCGCCAAATGCCATTCTGAATCTTTCGAAGCATCAACTGAGTCTCAGAAACAACAATGGCCACAGTAAATGGAGTCCTAGAGAGCCAATGAAGGGCAGTAATAATGGCCCAACCCTCATACTGGAAGTAGTTCTTCTGTATGCTCCATTTCACTCTGCATGAATTATCATCACAGCATTCTGGACAGGTCAACAGGTGACCCGATCTCCTTCTATCTATGTCCACTTTGCATTCACAGTTTGACACATTACACTTCCACACAAGATTTTCATTGTTGCTGTTCTGCCAATCAATTGTTTCTCATATCAGACCACAATCTGATATATTCAACTCTCTTTTCTCAGTTCTTCTCCAAGTATTCCTTTGGAAGCCCTGACCTTCTTTTCCCATCCGCTGTCCATCGGAGAGCTGTCCTAGCCAATGCCCCTACTGGCAAAAGACATACATGATCAATCCACCTACACCTTCGTCTTTTAATGATAGTCTCTAGTGTTGCAGTTTGCTCATTGTAAAAGCTCTTATTCTTCTTGTGATCACTATTTTGATGATTATGCCATCAGATGCTTTCTTGTGATGAAGTCGACTGTTGTCTGGAGCTCATCTCTGGTGCCATTTCATTTTGAATGTAGTGTTGTATTGAAGGGCCAGCATCCCTTTTCTAGGGAGGACATAAATTCGAGGGAACAGTCTTGCATTCTTATGATGAAGTTGACTGTTGTCTGGAGATCATCTCTGGTGCCATGTAGTTTTGAATGTAGTGTTGTACTGTAGGGCCAGCATCTCTTTCTAGGGAGAACATTCTAGTAAAAGTTCTTCATTTTCTAACATATTTGGTCATAGATTTCTGATCAATTTATTTTTTCTAAATAAAACAAAATTATTTCAATGAAAGAAGCTGTGTAGTAAAACAATGCAATGTCAATGTATAAAATCAGTGGCCGAAATGTGCAGTTATTGTTGACTCACTGTATACTACAACACAACGTAACAAACATATTTTACCAGACAAACAATGAAGGAGAAAAATTGTGCGCAAATCGGACATCACATCCAAATACTATCCTGACTACCTAATAAAAAAAAAAAACATGGGGTCTCAGTGGCTAAGCCTTTGCCTTGCATTCTGAAGGTCATGGGTTCAAATCCGGACCCCTTCTCTCTCTGTGCACGGTTGCATTTTTTCTAGCGACCCCTACGATTGTTGTTGGAGCTACAGGGTTCGTGCTTTGAGCAATACTCTCAGCAGGTGGCATGCAATTTCTGCAGAGAGGGACCAAGCCATATTGGGTAAAACCTGGTGGAATGAAGTCAATCCTGCGGCTTTAGACCTCATTAGAAGAAATAACATCTAATTCATTTTAAAAAACTAAAACTGTGCAGACATTAACTCTTTCCACACCAATCGCTGCACACTGCGTGATCGCAAATCCCATTGAATGCCATTCACGTACACTGCGCCATTCAAATTGTTTCCCCTAATACAAATCTTTCTAGTTTTACTTCGACTACTTTTGCTTCTACTACAATTTTTTAAAACCTTGTTAACCTAATAGGTTATCCAGTTTTCTTCAAATTAGTATATAATAAGATATATATATGTTTATTTATTAACAAGTAGTTACAATTTTTTGTAATGTTTTTCTGCCTCCCTTGAATTAACTGTGTACAACAAAGGAAATAACTGCGTGCGGAAAGAGTTAATAATCCTGCAAGTATTCAATAAATAACTGACACAACTCACCGTCCATACAAACTTAGCCGGTGGATATCCAGCGTACTCTAATGTTCCACAAGTGATATTCACACAGTTGCTGTTTCTATTGGAGTGATAGACAACTTCAGACTGGCTAACATTCAGCGTCCGTTGTAACGATTGGTCGCACTGTGGGTTGAAGGATTAGTTAGTTAATTAGCTATTGATTTGTTGACGTAGCCCATATAGGTGCAGTACAGGTCTTCCTATCTAAATATATAGTTTATAATTATCTTGTGTGCGTCTGTAGCTTAGCGGTAGTGAGCTCGATCACAACCAGCGAACCTGGTTCAAACTCCGCGGGGCAAGTTTGGAAACAAATTAGTTCCTTGGATTTTTTAAAACTGTAAAAGTAGACCTCACCGTTTAGAAAGCAATGGCAAACTACTGAACGTATAAGTGGTGCCTAGAAAATCAACAACTCATTTCCTGTGGTTGATGGCTATGTCCTGTGAAGGATAGGTCACGATTTTTATTTTTCATTTTCATAAATATCTTGGATTCTCCAAAAAAAGTCATTCTTATTTTTCATGTTTTTTGGCCCAGATGCTCTGTTATAACCAAAACAATGTTCGTCCTTGGTTTGAGAGAGCATGCCTCGGCTTCAATTCTCTACATAAAACACAAACCTGTCTAAATTTCCTTTGCGCCCTCGTGTGCATAACTCGTTGGCTGACATTCCGTTCCTGGGGATATTCTTTTTTAGTTTGTTTTGCTGACGATATTTGTCTGCCTGGATTTATCCTACTCTAAGTGATTTCAATTCAGTCTTCTACTGTCGGACTCACAAAGCCGGGCTTTTGTGTTCTCTCTGGACCCTATAGTTTAATTCCCATATACTTGGAAAATGTATCATAGAAATACAAGACAAGAAACACAAGAAAGAAGATGTCCTCTTCAAGGATGAGAGGATTGCTATTGGTCCCATAGCTGGGGGATTGGTTGGTTGCAGCCAGAGTATGTACCACTCACAGATGGGTTCTGCGCTGTCATCTCATGGGGTCCTATCCTGCTCCTCACCCTTTTGTCTGGTCTTTGACTTTCAGTTTGTTCAGCTTGGTTAGACTTGTCAACTTCACAAATTTCATTCATCCTTGCATGGATCCTAGATAACATCACACATTTCATTCATCCTTGCATGGATCCTAGATAACATCACACATTTCATTCATTCTTGCATGGATCCCAGATAACATCACACATTTCATTCATCCTTGCATGGATCCTAGATAACATCACACATTTCATTCATCCTTGCATGGATCCTAGATAACATCACACATTTCATTCATCCTTGCATGGATCCCAGATAACATCACACATTTCATTCATCCTCGCATGGATCCCAGATAACATCACACATTTCATTCATCCTTGCATGGATCCCAGATAACATCACACATTTCATTCATTCTTGCATGGATCCCAGATAACATCACACATTTCATTCATCCTTGCATGGATCCTAGATAACACCACACATTTCATCCATCCTTGCATGGATCCCAGATAACATCACACATTTCATTCATCCTTGCATGGATCCTAGATAACATCACACATTTCATTCATTCTTGCATGGATTCCAAGATAACACCACACATTTCATTCATTCTTGCATGGATCCCAGATAACATCACACATTTCATCCATCCTTGCATGGATCCCAGATACCACACATTTCATTCATCCTCGCATGGATCCCAGATACCACACATTTCATTCATCCTTGCATGGATCCCAGATAACATCACACATTTCATTCATCTTTGCATGGAGCAATGTCAACTCATAATTTGTTTGATGATAAATTCCTTTAGTCTTAAGAAAGCACCGTCAATAGTGAGTTATCATCATTGAACAGGTTGCTGTAAAGAAATCTTAGTACATAACCGCTCATATCAGACCCAATTTGTCCAACTTGTAGGAATTCATGTTTAAAATAATTTTTAGCAGGAAATTGGGTATAGCTGTTGAGTCATTTGTATGTGTAGATTCCTCCCCACCAATAATAGCTGAAACATTCCGTTTAAGTTTGTTCTCTAGACAGTTGCAGTCCACTGCCGATGAGATCTGTCTTCCCAGGTTTGTCTGCAGTCATCCTACTCTAGGTGACTTCAGCTTTCTGTTGCCGGTCTCACCAACTCAGGGTTTTATGCAGAGTGTGCTCCCTGGACACTATAGTTCAATTCCATAGAGTGTGCTCCCTGGACACTATAGTTCAATCCCATAGAGTGTGCTCCCTGGACACTATAGTTCAATTCCATAGAGTGTGCTCCCTGGACACTATAGTTCAATTCCATAGAGTGTGCTCCCTGGACACTATAGTTCAATCCCATAGAGTGTGCTCCCTGGACACTATAGTTCAATTCCATGAGTGTGCTCCTGGACACTATAGTTCAATTCCATAGAGTGTGCTCCTGGACACTATAGTTCAATTCCATAGAGTGTGCTCCTGGACGCTATAGTTCAATTCCATAGAGTGTGCTCCTGGACACTATAGTTCAATCCCATAGAGTGTGCTCCTGGACACTATAGTTCAATTCCATAAGTGTGCTCCCTGGACACTAGTTCAATCCCATAGAGTGTGCTCCCTGGACACTATAGTTCAATTCCATAGAGTGTGCTCCCTGGACACTAGTTCAATCCCATAGAATGTGCTCCCTGGACACTATAGTTCAATTCCATAGAGTGTGCTCCCTGGACACTAGTTCAATCCCATAGAATGTGCTCCCTGGACACTATAGTTCAATTCCATAGAGTGTGCACCCTGGACACTATAGTTCAATCCCATAGAGTGTGCTCCCTGGACACTATAGTTCAATTCCATAGAGTGTGCTCCCTGGACACTAGTTCAATCCCATAGAATGTGCTCCCTGGACACTATAGTTCAATCCCATAGAATGTGCTCCCTGGACACTATAGTTCAATTCCATAGAGTGTGCTCCCTGGACACTATAGTTCACCATCTGGTAACTGTAAAATTAAAAATGAAACTATCGGCAAAGAAGAAACAACAAAGTACACGAATCAAGTTTGATGTCAAGAAACTCCAATCGCAGGCCACAAAGGAAGTCTTCCAGATTGCTCTAAAGAACCGTTTCGAGGCACTACAGACAACGGAAGAGAAGGTACAGTGGAGAGTAGGTGGAACACCTTAAAGCAGGCGACGGTTGGAGCCTGTGAAATAAATACTTGGGAGACCATCATCAATCAGGAAACCCTGGATCACGGACGAAACATGGCAGAGGGTGGAGGAGAGGAAGAAGCTGAAACAAGAAGTAAACCAGTCACGAACAAGACAACAAAAACAGGCGGCAGCAACTAGATATAACGAGATGGCTAGAGAGGTAAAAAGACAGCTGAGAAACGACAAAAGAGCATTCATAAATGAGATAGCAGAAGAGGCAGAGACAGCAGCTAGCAAAGGTGACCTCAAGGCTCTCTATGAGACAACCAGATTGTTGAGTGGGAGGAAAAATAAGCAGAGCAGGCCAGTGAGAGATAAGACTGGAAACTTTTGACTAAAATTGATGAACAACTGGGGCGCTGGAAAGAGCATTTCCAGGAAGTGTTAAATAGACCTCCCCACTAAACCCACTAGATTTAGGGCAAGGAGACCCGCTGGACATAAACGTAAGGGAGATCACAAAACAAGAAATCCGCAATGCCTTGAAAAACTTGAGAAAGGGCAAGGCGGCAGGAGTTGATAATATCCCAGCGGAAGCTCTGAGGGAAGGAGGAGAAGAGATGGTAAACCAACTCCACATATTGTTCAACTTGGTGTGGGACAGGGAGGAGATACCAGCAGATTGGAAGAAAGGCCTCCTCGTGAAACTGCCAAAGAATGGCAATTTGTCAAACTGTGACAAGTGGAGAGGGATCATGCTGCTCTCCATTCCCAGCAAAGTCCTCACTAGGGTTATTCTGGACAGGATGAAAGACGCTATAGACCAGAGGCTTAGGGACGAACAGGCGGGATTCCGGAAGATAGATCTTGCAATGACCAGATAGCCACCTTAAGAATCATAGTGGAACAAACAATGGAGTGGCAGGCTCCGCCTACGTGTGCTTTGTTGATTTTGAGAAGGCATTTGACAGCATAGATAGGAAATCAATGTGGGGGATCCTAAGAAACTATGGGTGCCGGAGAAGACTGTCGACATCATCAGGCAGCTGTATGAGGGGTTTGCCTGCCAGGTTATTCATGATGGAAGACTGTCAGAGGAGTTCCTGGTCACTACTGGTGTTAGACAGGGATGCCTGCTGTCCCCCTCCTCTTCTTGGTGCTACTTGATTGGGTCACACGCACAGCCTACGCCAGGTCTGGAAAAGGCATACAGTGGACACTTATGTCAAAGCTAGAAGACCTGGATTTTGCGGACGATCTCGTCTTGCTTTCGCATAGACTACAAGACATGCAGGAAAAAGTGGATGCTCTGGCACAAGCGGCTCAGAGTCGGCCTTAAAATCAGTCAAGAGAAGACTAAAGTAATGCGTAGCAACAACATACAGCAAGATCCAATACTGATTGAGGGAAGGGACATAGAAGATGTGGATGAATTTGTCTACCTTGGAAGTAAGATCAGCAGATCAGGAGGTACAGATGAGGACATTAATGCTAGGATTAGGAAGGCCCGACAGGCCTTTGCGATCCTGCACATGGTGTGGAAGTCCGCTGCCATCTCCACGAAAACAAAGCTCAGGATTTTCAGCTCAAATGTGAAGTCGGTGTTGCTGTATGGCTCGGAAACTTGGCGAGTCACTAGGCAAATACAAATAAGATCCAGACCTTTGTCAACGGATGTTTGCCGCGGATTCTCAGATTGAGATGGTATGATAGAGTTACAAACACGGATCTGTGGATAAGAACAGGGCAGGAACCTATGATGACACAGGTCAGAGGAGAAGATGGCGATGGATAGGCCATACCTTGCGGAAGACACAGTCGAGTGTCACTAGACAGGTGCTCGAGTGGAACCCGCAGGGAAAAGCGAAAAGAGGAGCCTAAGCAGACTTGGAGACGAGGTCTTACTGAGGAGCTGAAGAGTGCTCAATTGACCTGGGAGAACATAAAAAGAACAGCCAGAGACCGAGAAGAGTGGCGACAACTGTTGAGGCCCTATGCTCCACGAGGAGCGGAGAGGATTAATGATGATGAATGTGCTCCCTGGACACTATAGTTCAATTCCATAGAGTGTGCTCCCTGGACACTATAGTTCAATCCCATAGAGTGTGCTCCCTGGACACTATAGTTCAATCCCATAGAGTGTGCTCCCTGGACACTATAGTTCAATTCCATAGAGTGTGCTCCCTGGACACTATAGTTCAATTCCATAGAGTGTGCTCCCTGGACACTATAGTTCAATCCCATAGAGTGTGCTCCCTGGACACTAGTTCAATTCCATAGAGTGTGCTCCCTGGACACTAGTTCAATTCCATAGAGTGTGCTCCCTGGACACTAGTTCAATCCCATAGAATGTGCTCCCTGGACACTATAGTTCAATCCCATAGAATGTGCTCCCTGGACACTATAGTTCAATTCCATAGAGTGTGCTCCCTGGACACTATAGTTCAATCCCATATACTTACAGGAAAGTGTCATAGAAGTAGAAGACAAAAAAAAGGGTGTCCTCCTCAAGGGAGAGGATGACTGCTATTTGTCCCATAACTGGGAGATGGGTTGGTTGCAGCCAGAGCATTTACCACTCGCCGGTGGGTTCTGCATTGTGACTTTATGAGGCCCCATCCTTTTTTTTTTTTTCTTTCGTCCGCTTTCAACTAAGGCAAGTTTCATCTCGAAACTGATTTTTGCGTGAAAATCCGTTTTTCCAATTTCTTACAATGGCAGCAGCGTGCACATTGTAAATTACTTTACACTGGCAGCCGTGTGCTCAATGTACACTGTAATTAGTATTCCCTCGCCATACAGGCAGATTTTCTCCGACTTCAGAGGTACTCACGTTATCGTCCTGAGTAAGACCAGGGGACTCGAACAAATGCCGGACAGTAGGTTCGAACCCGAGCTCTGAGGCGTCTCACAGCTAGCAGGCCGAGCTACTATCAACTACTCTAGGCAGTCCCCCAGGCCCCATCCTGCTTCCGGCCCTTTGGTCTGGCCTTTCATCTTCAGTCTGTTCAGCTTGGTTAGACCTGTCAGCAGTTAGACTCTCACGACATAGCCTGAATGATCCTAAAGGCACACAAACACTGCAGCCACGATAAGGTAGGCTAATGAGGAAGGTTAATATGAATTTCAGATTAAAGGTCAATAGAACTAGTGTAACTGGATTCTGGGCAACCCTAACTTAAAATGTACAGTTAAGTTTGTGGTCCTGGTACTTACAGTGGACAGTTACGTTTGTGGCCCTGGTCCAGACATGACCGTTACTAATATGAGCTTGAGCAAAGTATGTGCCAGCATCATCCATGGTGATACGGTCTAGAAAAACACCAGAGTTCTCACTGGATATGATTAATCTGTCAATAAAACATTTAGTGAAATTATCATCAAGAGCTGGTGGATTATAAGTAATCAACAACATTGTAGGATATGAGATTATTATCATGAAGTAATTGTAGATTATTATTAGTATCAAATCATCAAGAGCTGGTAGGTGATAAGTAATCTACAACATTGTAGGATATAAGATTATTATCATGAAGTAATTGTAGATTATTATTAGTATCAAATCATCAATTAGTATCATGAACTGGCAGATTATCCCTTTGGGGGTGGGGGGTGTCTTCTATTGTCTTTCCCCAGGTAAATGATTAAATTGATTGTCCACTCTTGTCGTTAAGCGTAGCGATGGGAGCTTTAATTTGCGTCCCAGGGCCAGATGAGTCACACTTGTGTTAAATCCGTGTTTATTTAGCGTGATCTTGATATTGTCTATCCATCTTTTTCTTGAGGCTTCCTTGGTTCTAGTACCTGATCTCTTTTTATTGTATGCTGTTTTTCTGGTAGTTAGTTGTATTCCATTCTCATGAAATGTGTGAACCATTGCATTTGTTGTCTTTCAATGTATTCGGTGCATGAAGTTATGCCCACTCTGCTTCTGATGTACTCATTTTATAATCTGTCTTTCCTGGTGACCCCCACTTGCTGTAAATTCAGGTGTATTCATAGCATCTAATATGGCGCCTCTGAATAATTGTTGCATGAAGGTTTGCTTTAATCGTTCCTTGCCATTCTGGCAAACCTTCCCCCAACTTCAAAGGTACTTGTAATTTCAATTCCCATGTAAAAATAAGGGTCTCTAGTTCAATTGTGTAGAGTGTGCACAGTGAGAAATTTTTCTTTAGAAAAGCTGGCTTCGAATCCCAGAATTTCCACAGCACATAGCATTATCACCTTGCTGTCAGCGACCGTGAATTATCCTCGGTCATCATGAGCTAGTGGATTACTGTCATCATCATCATCATGAGCTAGTGGATTATCCTAATACCGTATATTTCCAAATATACTCGTGAGTTGTCAGGGCTCGGAAGGAGCAAGAAAAGTAACACTGCGACCTACAAAGCATGTCATAAGAAGCAACTGAGATATGAGCCTAGGGAAGCTACCTAGTAAATAAAAGCACTGCAGAAATTGGATGTGCTCGCCGATAATCATTGGCATGAAAAATGGCTCCTTTACGTAACTGTTCGCCCTTCTGAGCCCATAAAGTAGTTTGCAATCATTTTTTATGTCTAATTCAGTATACGATTTCAAGAGAAGTGATGAAATCAGAGAAATGTCTGGTCAACCCCTAGTAACAACTGTTATAAGAAAGAGATGATGGGGATATGTTGGGCATACTTTGAGAAGAAATCATCAAAGAATCATAAAACAGATAGTTAAGTGGGAAGCAAAGTGTTCGAGAAAGAAAGGACGATCTAGGAAAATCCTGCAAAAAAACTATGCTGAGGCGAAATATAAAATTATGTTTTATAAAAGAAATTGAACGAGTTTCTCAGGATGGATAAATTGCTTGCAGGTTCTATGTTACGTATAACAGGACATGAGGAATATATGTTTTTTTAAATATTATAATGCTTACAATATGGGTGTGAAGCATGTACATTTAATAAAGCAGTGAAAAAATATATATGTGCTTTTGAATATAAATGTTACAGAAGAATCCTATGTATATCATGGACAGAGAAGAGAACAAATAGATCTATCCAGAAAGAAGTCAAAATCAAAGAAAACGGCTTCTTCTTGAACGCCCAATATCAACCACTTGTTAATCACTCTTTGTGATTTGTATGTGATCTGAGCCTAAGAGCGATTGTACATTGTGCCAGTTATGCACCTTCAAGTCTTCTGTGTTCTCACTAGATTGGGATTTCGGATTCTTTAATAATGGCAGCCGTCTGCCTCAGATTATCAGCCACGCCATAAAATTTGTCTTGGACGCTGGTGTAAGTGGGCCACCTCTTTCTTCTCAGGTCTGCATACTGGGGGGAGTTCTGTAGGATATGTTCTGTTGTCATACTCGACAAGCCACAGGTCGTTGGTGCCTATTTTGAATTTAGTGTACAGGTGGTTCTGCAACTCTTTTTATTTACTAGGGTAGCTTCCTAGGCCCCTACCTCAATAGTCTCTTCGACATGCCTTATAGGTCGCAGTGTTACTTTTCTTTGCTCCCTTGTGGGCTCCGGCAACACACTGGCGGAAAACTGGCTGATGCTGCAAATAAGAAACTTGAAGTATTTTGCGATATAAAGAGAACTGAAGGGTTGGAGAAGACCATTATGGAAGGAAACATTTTGGCAAAGAGGTAGACCACGGAGAAGATGATTCAGGACGTAACCAATGATTTGAACATGACGGCTGCAGAGGCAGGACTTCTGGCCTATGAGAGAGAGAAATTCAGAATGACTGTTAGGGTGCAAAGTTCTGCGCAGGACAAGCTATTTGATGATTACAATATAGATAGTACTTTAGAGAATATTTCACTAAAATGGTTAGCAACTAACAGAATACCTGTCTCTAAAGTGGACATCGGCTTTCAAATCCCTCGGCCCATTTAGGGTAGCAACCAATTGCTTCTTCTCACTGTGCCTTCGCTGGAAAATCAGATTAACAACCGTTGATCTATGTCCTGTCCTTGAAATGACATTAAGAGGCCATGGAATGTAGGCACTGGTGCCAACACATGCATGAAACTCTTGGACTCTGTCAGGTCCAGTGATGCGTATACTCTCTTCTGAAAGTCACAAATAAAATATGTGAAAAATTGTGTTCATTATCTTACATGAACCCGTCATGTACTGGACATGAAGGGGTTTACAGTAATGAGAGAGTAGGGCAGCTTACATCTAAAGGGTCTCTGTGGCTAAGCCTTTGCCTTTCGTTCCGAAGATGGTGGATTTGAATCCAGACCTGCGCAGTTCTGTTCACATGTGCATCTTTTCCAGAGACTCCTAGGATTGTTGTGCTTTGTACCATATTCTTAGCAAGTTGCTAGCCATTTCTGCGGAGAGGGACTGAGCCATATAGGATAAAACCCGGTGCAATGAAGTCAATCTTTTGGCATTAGATATCACTCTCAGAAAACATACGATCTGAAGATTTCAACAATGATAAAAGGTATTCTCTATCTCGGTTGCGCAAATTATGCATACCTATGGGTGCTGCAAGGCAGGAAAACCATGAAAGAACCCCTAGTAGATACATCAACCATCACAGAACTGGTGTTATTAGTCTGAACACACTGAAATATATGCTTGGGAGGAGATCAGAGCAATTATGCACATGCCCGACGAAGATGATCCTCAAGTGAACAAATAACATCATAAAAACTTGTGTTGAAGATGGATAAGATGGACGCACTGTAGAAGCTTAGCAATCAGCAGTTGGATGATGACACAGTAATTGATGATGTTTCTATAACATGACTGAAGAAATTTCCTCTTTTTTTGTGGTGATCTCTGATCATTGGTGTCTATTCCACCTGTTGACACTGGCAAAGAGCTGTTTGACTTAATCCTAGTTAAGTGTCTGTTGAGATACTTCTTGCTTATTACTGTTGTATGCTGCCTTCAGGAAGGCTGAAAGTTCTGCTTTGTAGTTGGAACATATTCATCCAGTGGGGGCTGCCAGAGACACCATAAAGGCATCTGGGTACTAAATTTAAACATCCCGGGGACAAACCAGAGGATCTAGTATGTTCCCTTCACCTGAATATAGAAGATTTATATCTGTTTTTTTATATGGTCTTTTTGCAGTGTTGTATATCATTATATGTAAAAACATATGATATTTGTCTAATATTTTCTTCCTCTTTGATTATTTAAAATGTGTTATGTTACACTGTGTTGTGCACATTGCTGCAGAATTTATCCACTTTGAGCACACACTTGTTTTGAACTAGGGCGGGTCTATGGGACAAAGTGGTCAAGCCAGTTGCATTGCATTTCAAAGGATATGGATTCAATTTGCATCATTTGAATCACAAGTGCATATATTCAGGAGATCCTTAAGACTGTTCCTGAATCACATGCTATTTTTCCACACTCACTGCTACAGCCTGGCTAAACTTACCAACATAAATTACTTACATATTTGTCTAAAACTTACCAACATATAATGTTGCCATGCAAACATCTTCTTCTTCGAATACTCCATATCGACCCCTTGTTAACCGCTCTGTGTGATTTGTATGTGATCTGAGTCTAAGAGTGATTGTACGTTGTGCCAGTTATGCACCTACAAGTAGGCCAGCACATCCGATTGTTGCAATGCTTTTTATTTACTAGGGTAACTTCCTAGGTCCTACATCAGTCGCCTCTTACGACATGCCTTGTAGATCGCAGTGGTAGTATTCTTTGCTCCCCTTGCAAGCCTCGGTACTAGACAGGTGATGCATACATCTAAAACTTACCATAGGCTGTTACCACCAAAACTAAAAAAAACAATCTTAAAACAATGTTCATGTCTTTGCTGTTTATGCAAACAGGAGATGAATGTGCTGACATTAGTGTTGTCAATTCTTCATTATAATCATATTATGGCTATATCTGTCAATTTTTTTTCATGAAATATGCCATGAAGCAGCTTCCTGAGATGGCAGAAATCAGTACAACCTGAAACAAGTTGTGTACATGTTCAGATAATTGTGAATTAGATAATCAATTATATATGATGTATGTATATACAACTCAAAATCATATAAAATGAAGAAAATTCTATATATATATCTATATTATTTTTTAAAAACTATTCTTTCAGATTACATGCAGTCTCCACATTAAAGATCGGCTAAAATGAATCTTCAATGCTGGACAGTTATTGTGTTTACAAGTTTGTTTACCTATCTGCCTCCTGTTTTAGTTGCAGCCAATATTTTGTTAATACATATTTTCTTTGCAATTTTATTTCCTTTAAAAAGATTAAAATAAAATTCCTACAAAACTTTTCACCTCCTCAAAATATTACCGGAACTTCGCGGTGCTATGTAGTTTGTGCACTGCCACTGAGATTTTCCTGTGTAATAAATAGATCGGGGTGCACAACAATGAACAACACATGGATGGCTATTCCCGGCATCAATGATGATGGTTGTTCGTCCTACTTGTCTTAGTCTTACATATCAATATCACAATCATACTATTTGTGCTATTTAACTATTAAAAAAAACCTGACAGCAGACATATACATCCCTGTATGCTGTGTATCTAATCAGAAAATAATATAAATATATTGCAAAGACTATTAAATATATGTAAATGAACTGAAAAACAAACAATTATTGCGAAATTACATGATTCTGCTACTCTTACACAGTACACGTCTACGCTACCGCTACTTCGGGCTACGATTATCCCTTCCTGCCTGCCCAGTATAGCAAAGGTTTATTTCACAATGTACACCTGCAACTTACATTCTCACTTCAAACAACAAAATTTAAAACGACTCCTGGTGCCAAAATCCATTCCAAAACCTCTAGACGTATGTGTATGTGCCCTGGAAGTGTCATTAATTTGGCAATAAGACCTGATCTCGTCTGCAACTGTTGTTGTTTACACAAGACCTAATCCGGAAGTCGATGTTTAGGATTTTTGCGGCTAACGGTGTAAAATGTAAACATCGAAAATTACCAAAACAATTAATATTATTTATAACTGATGAGCGGAGAAGATTAATATGGCCGTCCCCAATACCATTGCTTGACATGATATTTAAAGATATGGTAACCCGAGGAGGACCACTGCTCCCTTTGAACATATTCAAGTTGACACCTGAGAGTGAAAGGAAGAAAAAGAAGAATGTATAAGATTGTTCTTGACTGCTAGAACTGTTGCGTAATAGGTAATGTGCATTTAGTTACTGTGAAGTAACTTATTTATTCGTTACTTTTGATATACGCCAGCGAGACATGAACAGTCTATAGCAGACACTTAAAAAACCGCTTCCACACAAGCTGTCTATGCAGACTACTAAAAATTAACTGGCAGGACAAAATACCGAAGATACCGAAGTCCTCATAAGATCAAAAATCCTAAGCGTCAACACACTGTTGCAAAAGGCCCAAGTGAGATGCGCCGGCCACGTTACTCGGATGACTGATAAACGCATCCCAAAACATCTGATGCATGGCGAACTTGAAGGGGGCAGATGTTAAGCTGATGGACAGAAAAAACGCTTTAAAGACACTCCTAAAGTGTCTCTGAAATGCTTCAATACAGACACCACATGCTTGGAATCCCTTCCGCAAGATCGCCAAATGTGGCGATGTAACAACATAAGAAGAACTCGCATAGCTGAGAATTGTAGTGCCATTGAAGCACAAAGAAAATGAGCTGAGAGAAAAGACAGAACACATGCACCCACATGTCTAACCTTGATCATGTATGCCCCGCCTGTGGTAGGGATTATGTTCTACGATTGAACTCTACAGTCACCTCCGGCACACCAGAGTGGCGCAGCAGCACACATCTGAGGCTGTTGTCATCATCGCTTGCGATGGACGGCTATTAGATTATAACATTTACAACAATTACTCACTACGTTAGTCTATCTATCTATTCCTAATCATGTTTTGCTTTTCAGCGTCAGGTCGAAAAGGAGATACCTGGAGTGAGCCTCTCTAGCACATTATCTTTTTGCTTTGTATACACTATCGACGTAACGTTGCTCTTTGAGGTGCACTGTCTGTTGGTAATCTGCGTATATGGCCGTACTATTTAATTTGTTGTTTCTGGATGAAGTTCAGTTCTGATGTTGTCTCCACTTTTTTCCTGATGTCTTAATTTCTAAACCGGTCTCTTCTTGATACTCCCAGCATTCTGCGCAGACCATCTCTGTCGTGACTAGTTTTCTTTTATCGTTTTATCTTTTATTCGCAGAGCGAGGTTGAGCGTACATGACAACTACTTCTAGTATGAGGATGGAGGTTGAGGCTGTTACTACTGCCCTCCATTGACTCTCTGTGACTTCATTTACTGTGGACATTGTTGTATCTGACTCTCAGTCGATGCTTCACAAGATCCAGAAGGACAGGTTTCGGTATGAGTGGATGTCGTCTATATAAGTTTCTAACCTCCAGAGGCTTACGTGGATATATTGTCCTGGACATGCAGATGTTTACGGTAATGAGAGAGCGGACAGGCTTGCATCAACAGCATCGATTGTTGGGGAGTTGAAGATGGATAAGTGGGATGTTCTTCGGTCTCTTCACGACTGTCTGTTGGATGAGGACACTAAAATAGATGTTGAATCGATTCAGCGATTTAGGCAGTTTGGAGTTACCCATTGTACAAGTAGAACTGGGTGCCTGAGGGGCAGAGTGAGAAGTGTGCTTAATCGGCGAGCGACGGGAACCATCAGTATGCATACTCTTCTATATCTGGCTAGAATCACAGACTTTATCCATGCATGTTTTCTCAGTGACTCAATGAGTATGCTCAGGAAGATTGAAACAGGATGGGCTAGGAGACATTGGATAGAATCGCTGGGGAGGTCTCAGCTGACAAAGATCAGTTTTATTTTTGTGCCAGGGCATGCAGGTGTAAGGGGGAATGAACTTGCGGATAGGCTTGCAAGTATGGCTGCTGTCCAAAGCGGAGGAGCAATGGACCAGGCTAATATTATAAATTCCTTAAGGGAGAGAGGGCGTGTACATGATTCACGTAATAGCGGTGAATCCACAACACTAACCAGACTGCAAGAACTCAAAGTTAAGTGTGGTGTAGCTCGACAAGAACGCTATGCTGGCAGACAAAGAAGAATTGTAAACCAACAAAGAACTGGTGTCGTTAGTCGCCACACGCTGATGGACATACTGAGGGGGAGATCGGAGCACTTATGGACTAATTTGTTCGACGTGCAGTGATGGTAATCCGACGACTAAACTAAAACTAAACTAAACTCTTCTATATCTGTTGGGGAAAAACTGAGCACATATGGGTCTGCCTGGAATGTGCAATGACGTCAGTTTAGTAACCAATAATCAATAACTTTAATCGTTTAATATCAACAACCATGTTTGGTACTGATAGCATAACGTTGTGAGAAATATTATGTTGAGCAATGCTCTTTTAGTGTTCATTGTAACATATTTACATTTCAAAATTAGCGACATTTGTATAATGATTTGTATATTATAGTTATGCTGCATGAGCCAGAAACACGTAGAACGATTAAAACAATAACTAATAAAGTGTAAACATTCATCAACTGATGTCAACACAAAATAGAAGGACCGAGATTATATAATTCTTCTTCTTCACCTTTCAACTCCCAACGGAGCACAACAAACGTCTTCCAACTCTTCCTCTCCCTTGCCATCCCTTCCAATTTTTTCCATGTTTTACCTATCCTTTTAATATCAGCATCCAGCTCTCTTCTCCAGGTCTGTCTAGGCCTTCCCTGCTCCTCTTTCCCTGCGGGTTCCAAAACAGTGTCAGTCTTGCAATGCTTCTGGTCGGTCTTCTCAAAGTATGTCCTATCCATCGCCAGCGTTTCTCCCTGAGCTCTTTCTCCACTGGTATCTGCTTTGTTATTTCTTTGAGTTCCTTGTTCGTAATCTTGTCATACCATCCCATTCCTCTATTCTACGTAAACATCCATTTACGAAGGTCTGCAGTTTTATGATGGTTTCTTTTGTTGTCTTCCATGTTTCGGAGCCATACAACAGCACTGACTTCACATTTAATTGAAAGATTCTTACGCCCGAGTGGTTACCGGGGCCCAAATTTGGGGTGTAACGAATGGAACCACTGTTACCTGCCATGCATGTCGTAGGAGGCGACTAAGGAGGTATGGCTGAAATCGGATGCACATGTTCTAAACGTGTAGAGGTCTATGCGTTTAGGGCCTACCAAACCAATGTGCAACGTATATACGTTCTTGGCAAAGACCAAACATATCACAAAGAGTGATTCAAATTGGTCGTGAAGAACGAACGCAAAGAGAAAGAAAAAGAAATATTCTTAGTTTTGTATTTGTTTTGATCTCCCTTGAATTTCATATCTTACTCAATGCAATAAAGTTTCCACTTGCTTTTTGTATTCTTACCTTGACATCTTTGTTTGTTCCTCCTTCTGTGTCTATGCTGCTACCAAGGTATGTGTATGATTCTACATCTTGTAGAGCTGTTTCCTCCATGCCAGCATAATCTGGTTTACACTTACTGCATTTATTCTCATGACCTTGGTCTTTCCCTGTGTATTTTCAAACTTAGTTGCTGAGACTTATTATTTAGGGCATTCATTTTATCTTTAATCTGTGCGTGATTGTGGGACAGCAATGCCAGATCGTCTACAAAGATGATATAATTGGGTCCCAAATTAGGAGAGAACGAGCAGAACCAAGAGGTGAGGAGAAGACGATAGCTCTGGATAGGACACACCATGTGGAATAAAACAAGAAGAGCCCTTTCCTGGAACTCGCAGGGAAAGCGATAAATGGAAGTGCATGGAGAAGATATTTGAGTCAGAGCTTAACGATATTCGGAAGATCTGGGTTGAGCTGCAAGAGATTGTTAAAGATAGGAAGATTTGATGAGTTGGTTGAGGGCCTATGCCCCAGTTTCAGTTTGAAATATCTTCATTGCACTCCTGACATGCCCACATGTGCCCCGATCTCCATCGCAATATCTCCAACATCGTAAAGCGACTAACAACACCAGTTCGAAGTTGATTGATGAGCCTACTCATATACCCGTTGTGTTGTTCTTTTCTGGCCACTTCAATCTCAAATGGGTCTATGCCCATACTGGACTTAAAGCCACAAGAGAGAAAAGAGAAGTGAACACCAGATAAGGAAAGACAGAAGTATGTCAGAATGTACCATCGAGGCAAGAAATAGGATCTGTTGAAGTGAATATCCATTGCATGGGAAGATCCGCACAAGGTGGTAACCGGAAGGGATAAAGCAAAAATGATTTTTTTTTCCAAACAACATACCCGCCCGTTTGTTGCCGGGGCTCGTAAAGGGAGCAAAGAACAGTAACACTGTGACCTACAATGCATGTCGTAAGAGGCGACTGAGGTAGGGGCATAGGGAAGCTATCCTAGTAAATAAAAAGCGTCGCAGAAATCGAATGTGCTTGCCTACTTGTAATAACATCGATATTAGGAGACTGCAGTAAAACTATGGAAAATCGAAACACGTAATAACAAAGTACCGTAGTTTTACAAATTACAAAACAATGACAATACACAGCAACGTTTCGACCAAAAGGCCTTTATCAAGCAAACGATACAAAAGGAGTGACGAATTTCACAGCACACTACATAAAGACATTGCTGTAAATTGTCATTGTTTTGTAAAACTACAGTACTTTGTTATTACGTGTTTGGCCTACTTGTAGGCGCATAACTGGCACAACATACAATCGCTCTTATGCTCAGATCATATACAAATCACAAAGAGTGGTTTTAACAAGTGGTCGATATGCATGGAACGTTTAAAGAAGACGAAAGAAGAAGAAAAACACCCGGACCCCATACTTTCGGATCCAGTCATTGATAGGTATTCGAGTAGCTAACAGTTACTATTCGCCGTTCACTACTTGTTAGAGTTTGAACGTGACTTTGACAAGTGGAATTGCTTTCCTGAAAATTATCAGTTATTGCAGCAGAACTAGCTATAATTCTACAATGAGAGGTAACATGCATAACAGATTTGTACGCAATGTTAAAGTAAAGCCACGAAATATTAAAACAAATGTAACACAGCTTTGCAAAGTACAATAACACACTGAATCGACCAATCCAATCAATTAGCGTACCCAGGTACTCTATGATGCCCACAATGACAATGATGGTTCAAAGGATAAATAATAAAATTTAACATAGCATACATAGCCTGCCCTTTTTCAGACCTTAGAATATGAAGTGTCTGCCACTTCATATTTCTAGACCCTAGTGTGTAGGAGGGCCAACATCTTTACTTAAATGTAGAACGTCGTAGGATTGAACCCACAACCCGCTTGAGTCGATTATGATAGGCTAACACATGCAAAGGATACAAGAAATAATTACATCATGTTTTGATATATTTCGCATTTTTTATCTGGTTCATAGTTGCTTGAACAACTAAACTTATTTATCTAGCTACCATCATCAAATACTAATAGCTTGTCCCGAGCAGAACTTTGCCAGACCCCGAGGATTGTTGCAGAGACTCCTAGAATTGTTGCCAGAGCTGCTACAGAGTTCAGGCTTTTACAATACCTCGGCAGATGGAGTGCCATGTCTGCGGAGAGATACCGAGCCATATGGGGCAATACCCAGTAGAATGAAGTCAATCCTTCGGCTTTAAACCCCTTTTAAAGAACATTGTCACCCAAACAGTCTTTCTGAATTTCTCTCTATCATAGGCTAAATGTTCGCCTCTGCAGTCGTCATGCTCAAATCACCAGTTGCATCCTGAATCGATCTCTTTGCCAGGATGCTTCCTTCTATTATATAATACTCTTCCCAATCCTTCAAGTCTTTTATATGACCAAATACTAACTACTGTACTTTGCAACAAACATAAGTATTACTCTTACCTTTGTTCCCAGAGGAATATAGGAATGCATCTGTCATTCTTCACTGAGCTCTATTTCGGAACATCATCTTCAATTTTGCCCATGCAACTCCAATTGCTTTGACCTCTTTGCCAGGTATCATTTTGATGTTTCAAGACCAGAATAGGGTTTAATTTGTGTTGAATAGGGAAAACTTATTTTCCAGCGAGAACACGCTTTACTAGTGACCATGTTCAGTGGAAGGTCCAGGTTTGAGGCCAGCTTGGGCACACACAAATATTCTCGGTGTTCACACAGTGTGCGTTTGGATTATGGGTTCCCTGATATTTACTTGGGGATCTAATTTACAAGTATCTCTGAAACTGAATTAAGACTCTTGAGGACACTGTAGGAAAAGAACCTCATGCAAAACTAAGAGTGCCATGACTATGCCAGAATTTGTAGTTGGTGAGCGGGGAAAAAATTTGTGTACCTCATTTTTTTGTAAACTTTATTATCAGTGTCCGACATGAATACTAACTGCAGAAAATGAGTGGAAAACCATAAAAAACAGAAATGAGTTGTCTTAGAAGAGACATCTTAGTAACAAGAATAGATCAAATTAGACAGGAAGAAATCTGAAGACCCATGGTGGAAACCAGTTATGAAATTCATTAAACAATAACAAAAGAAGTGGTTTAGACACTTGACAAGAAATCCCTGGTATCGTCAACCACAGAGAGCCACATTCAAGTAATATAATAACTATAAAGCAGAATAAAGGCTATGTAAAAGATGAACTGACGACATCAAGACCATCCATAATGAACAGTTTACAAGGCGTATTAGATAAAGCAAACTAAAGATCTTTACATATTATTTCTCCCCAACACTTCACATGAGGTAAACAGAAGAAGAGAAGATCTTGTGTATTTGGCTTGCTCAGGAAGACAAAGTTAGTGAGGGAAATAACAAGTACTGTGAGGTCTTTGACACTCATGCTCATATGGCATTATGTGTTATGTACTTATCTTTACCATTTAGTGGTAATATCAGATGATGATTACATTTAATTTGTTTTTCCATTGAAAATAACTGTTTATTGTTTCAGTTTGTTTAATTGTTCAACACAATCTTTCTCCCAACATTATGCTACCAGTGCCAAGCATGGATGTTGACAACAAATGATAGAAGAAAACTAGTCATGACATAGATGAAATGTCTACGCAGAAGGATGGGAGTAGCAAGAAGAGACCGGCTTAGAGATGAAGACATCAGGAAAAAAGGGGGAACAACATCCGTACTGTAGACCATCAAGAAACAATAAATTACATGGTTAGGGGGACTGCCTAGAGTAGTTGATAGTAGCTCGGCCTGCTAGCTGTGAGACGCCCTCATAGCTCGGGTTCGAACCTACTGTCCGGCATTTTGTTCGAGTCCCTGGTCTTACTCAGGACGATAACATGAGTACCTCTGAAGTCGGAGAAAATCTGCCTGTATGGCGAGGGAATACTAATTACGAGTACATTGAGCACACTCTGCCAAGTGTATAATTTACAATGTGCAGCATGCCATTGTAAGAAATTGGAAAAACAGATTTTCACGCAAAAATCAGTTCAGAGATGAAACTGCTGAGTTGAAAAGGGACAAAGAGAAAAAAAAAAAAAACATGGTTAGGCCACATAAGCAGATTACCAACAAACAGTGCGCCTCAATGAGCAATGTTACTTGGATACAGTGGGTACAAAGCAAAAGGTGGACCTCGGAAGTAAAACACAAGCAACGAAAAACACTGTTTATGAAGAGCACACAAAAGCCTGTTCTGTAAATCTCTTATCCTGACGCTGTGAAGCAAAACAATATAAGAGAAAAGAAGAATAATTGATTATTTTAATTGATACAGTATGTATTCTTTTGGTTCTTTCAAAATGGTTGACAGGTTTTACAAAGCCAGGATTGTGGTCTTTTCTTCAATTGTCCTGTCGGAGTTTTAGTGTAGCAGTTGTTGAAAAAGCGGATAAAGCTATGTTGAGCAAGTTACGGAAACAGACCGGCATTCCTTTCATTAACTGCAGAAAAGCTTTGATCAAGTTTGATAATGATTTTAACCAGGTAAGCTAATCTAGTCTTCTTTTTCAATGATCCAGCGGCACTTGAGCTCTTGCCCTTCAGCCTAATGCTATGCTGTTATATCTGCATGTGTTTGTAAAGCCATATATAATATGTTCCATTTATCTGGCCTTGGAGGATCTTCCTGATGTCATCTAGTGCTTGTCACTTGAGCTCTTGTCCTACAGCCCAATGCTATGTAGTGATTTCTGCATGTGTTTGTAAGTTGTACTTTGATTCCGTATAATGTGTTCCATTTATCTGTCCTTGGAGGAAGAAGGATCTTCCTGACATCATCTAGTGCTTGGCACCTGAAGGGGTGGAGGTGAATGGTTTCATGATGATGTGCACACAGCTAGCACTCAGGAGTGTGTTGTGGTTGAATTCTGTTCAAGTCATTATTAAGTGTTATGTGTTGGGTTCAAAGTCTAAAAATGGTGCTCTGATCTCTTCTTGAAAGGTGGTTGATGTTGTCATTAAGGAGCTAATCTAATCAGATATACAAGGCATTTTTTGATTTATTAAAGGTTTCAGAATGGAAAGTTAGACACCTTAAGATGTATTGCGCTGTGGTGTGAGTATTGCGCTGTTGCGTGAGTATTGCGCTGTGGCGTGAGTATTGCGCTGTGGCGTGAGTATTGCGCTGTGGCGTGAGTATTGCGCTGTGGCGTGAGTATTGCGCTGTGGCGTGACTAAGTAAGTAATGGAACCCTTGTTCATACCTCAAGATATATTAGGTAATACAGTGTTCGGCTCGTATTCTTCATTAACTGTCGGCATACAATTACTGATGGGGTCAACATCACTCAGACCACCACTACATCTCAGCGCTTTTCCTGCTACTCAATTGAGGCTGGGTCGACCTGAGAGAATTGTTACTGTCTGAACAATTTTCCATGTGGTAGAACTTAGGCTGCAACTTATCACTAACATTTGTATTAATTTTTTAATTGAGGCGTACCTAATGGAACATATTGATAAAAGTGTTCCTAACACTCACTATGGCATTTTTTCATTGTCATTTCTGTAACAAAACCTATTTTATAGATTTAGTTTATTAGCCTAACCCAACTCCTAATAACCTTGTGGAGAATATTGTCCAATAGGGCACAGATTTGTACAGAATGGTTACTGATAAGATTTTAATAACTTGAAACTCAATTTGTTAGTTGTACATTTAGTGAGTTCTACTCTACCATGGAGACTTGGCTATTAAAGAGCATAACATCAAGGAAAATTAAATATTTTGGACACATCAAACGACATAAGTGCCTAGAGAAGATAATTTTGGAGGAAATGGTGCATAGAAGAAGAATGGGAGAAAGACCTAGAGGATGATGGGTGCAAGATGTCATTGACGATCTGAGAATGACTGCTGCTGACACCGGTCAACTTGCACAGAACAGCGAGTTTTCAGGTTTGCTGTCATGTGAGCCAAGTTATGGAAGGGACAAGCTACATGATGATGACGACTCTACTATGATGTCATATCTGATTGGAGATATTTAAGCCAATAGAGCTGACTCATCCCTAAGAGGGATCATAGAATAGCAGAAGGGACCCTTGCCGGTGCTACTGAGTTTGTGCACTGCCGCTGAGATCTTCCTGTGTAAGAAAGAGATCGGGCACACATGGTTACTTGCCGAAGTGCAATGATGATGGTCCTATCAACCAATCAAGATGTATTGCATTGGTCTGCGTTTTACACCTTGCTGTCCAGCTATCTGTTTTCAGTGGCAGTGACTAAGGCACTGTGACATGACTAATGCACTGTGGCGGTGACTGGGGCACTCTGGCAGAGACTAAGGCACTACTCTTGCTGGGGTCACAAAACTACACTCATGCATACATTCTAAGTGATTCATTGAGTATGATCCGAAATGTGGAGGCTGGTTCGGTGTGCAGGCAATGGACTGAATCACAAGTATCAACAATTTGCAAAATTACACTTATCTTCGTTCTGTGGCTCATGGGTGTCGTTGGCAATGAGAGAGCAGACAGGATGGCTGGCTCTGCCACCATATCAGCAGGCCAGCCAATGGATAGAGCTGATATTTTGAACGCCCTCAATAGTGTGGCCGCAAAGAAAATTTTCATTGTATCCAATCCACGTCAATTACTAGATTGCAAGAGCTGGAATTGAAGATTGGAGTGGCCAGAAAATAGAAGCACAGAATGCACTAGTAAGCTTGTCAATCAAGACCAAACTGGTATGAATAGTCGCTCTACACTTGCTGAAGTGTTGCGGAGATCAAAGGTCATGGACATGTCTGAAACCCAATGGTGGTAACTGAAACTAACACTCTATTTTTAGCAACACCTAGTCTAAAACTTACACTGTCAAAGTATTCTAACACTTTGTCTAAACTACACTTCATTATTCTAATCCATCGTCTAAACTTCACTTCATTATTTTAATCCATCGTCTAAACTTCACCTCATTATTTCAATCCATTGTCTAAACTTCACTTCATTATTCTAATCCATTGTCTAATCTTCACTTCATTATTCCAATCAATCGTCTAAACTTAACTTCATTTTTCTAATCTATTGTCCAAACTTCACTTCATTATTCTAATCCATCGTCTAAACTTCTCTATTACTCTATTCCATTATCTAAACTTCACTTCATTATTCTAATCCAGTATCTAAACTTCACTTGATTACTCCAACAGGCCAAGAAGTGGTTACTAGAAGAGGCACAAAAGGAAGGATGGGCCAAAGCTACCAAGCTTCAGACCAGACCTATGTCTCATGGACTAGTTGCTGTCGTAGGAGATGGCAAGAAAGCTACAATGATTGAGGTTTGTGTTTGTTACTGTCACTATTGTCATCAAGCTCACTCACCCGTGTGTAGCCGGGGTCCTCATGGAGAGCAAAGAATAGTAACACTGCACTAAGGCAGGGGCCTAGGAAGCTACCCTAGTAAATAAAAAGCAGAGAGAAAATGGACGTGATGCCTACTATAGGACATAAATGGCACAATGTACAATTGCTCTTAGGCTCAGATCACATACAAATCACGAGTGGTTTAACAGGTGGCCGTTATGGAGCATTTGAAGAAGATTAAGCTCACTGGCAGCTACACACAATGTTGATGACAGCACCAAGAATTTCTTTAAAATTGATCATCTTTAATTTAAATGGCACATAAATTGTATGTTGTGATGTTTGTCTAATATCTCTTTCTGTATCCAAATTTCTCATTAACCTTCAAATTACTTGTTGGGGAACTAAATGTTGAGGAGCTGAATGCAGGAGGGCCATTCAGAATCAGGACTGTTTGATTCTGGACATGACTTTGCTAGCGCATTTCCACCATGTTTTGTCGGGTATTTTCCGGTTTCATTTGCTGAGCTACTGAGTTAGTGCTTGAGCAACCTGTAACCTATGAATGTTACATGGAATGCTTTTTTGCTGTGTCAACCGTGCATTTGTTGTGGGTATTCAGAAAATGGCGGACAGCGGTTATGACGAACTGACTCAATCTGCTGTATGCAGTGATATTGCGTGTCAGAAAGCTGGATTTTGTCGGATTGATGTTCCTTGACATGAATTGCAATTCAAGAAGTGATGAACCATTTTGTGTTGACACTTTAGTGACGGCCATATGCGTTTATGCGGTGCAGACTGCTTTTTGAGGCGGTACAGCTGTTTCATTCTGGAATTAGTTCACACAGGAGACAATTGTTAGCATTCCGTGTGATGTTTGTTGGCACAGGAACGGAGCAATTATGGGGTGACCCATTGCAGTGAAGTTGGAACCGTACATATGAACTGTGTACTTGTTGGGGATTAACTGATTATCTCCTATAAGCTACTGGAAGCACATCTACTCATTTGTTTTAGAACAATCTTAAAGAAAATTCATTGACCCACAAAATGTTATATTACTTATAATTTAGAAAGCTGCAGCTGAATTTGTACATACACCTGCAATGGGAAAATAGGACTTTAATTCAGCCACAACCCATTTTTCCTTCCTTTCGTTCTCTTGAAATATTGTCTATATATTCAATGTTGTCTCTTGTATGAACTTCACTGTCTTTTGTAGCTCACACGGTGGTCTATGTAGTTTTCTATTGAGTGTTGTTTTGTTAGGCCAGTGAGTTTGCCACCCATTTTTCAATTTGTTAGCTAATCATTTATTGGTTACTAAACTATTGTCATTGCACTCTAGGCAGACGCATAGGTGCTCAGTCTCCTCAACAGATATCGAAGAGTATGCATACTGATGGTTCCCGTAGCTCACTGACTAAACTCACCCCTCACTCTACCCCTTAGGCATCCAGTTCTACTCTCTTGGTTACTCTCCGCAGAAATGGCTCGATAACACCTGGTTATATTCCATATGGCGGGTTACTCTCTCACAGAAATGGCTCGATAGCACCTGGTTATATTCCATATGGCTTAGTTACTCTCTGCAGAAATGTCTCGATAGCACCTGGTTATATTCCATATGGCTTAGTTACTCTCTGCAGAAATGTCTCGATAGCACCTGGTTATATTTCATATGGCTTAGTTACTCTCGCAGAAATGTCTGATAGCACCTGGTTATATTTCATATGGCTTAGTTACTCTCCGCAGAAATGTCTCGATAGCACCTGGTTATATTTCATATGGCTTAGTTACTCTCCAGAAATGTTGTAGCACCTGGTTAATTCAATGGCTTAGTTACTCTCTGCAGAAATGTCTCGATAGCACCTGGTTATATTCCATATGGCTTAGTTACTCTCTGCACAAATGTCTCGATAGCACCTGGTTATATTCCATGGCTTAGTTACTCTGCAGAAATGTCTGATGCACCTGGTTATATTCCATATGCTAGTTACTTCTGCACAAATGTCTCATGCACCTGTTATATTCCATATGGCTATTACTCTGCAGAAATGTCTTGATAGCACCTGGTTATATTCCATATGACTTAGTTTCTCTGCAGAAATGTCTCGATAGCACTGTTATATTCCATATGCAGTTACTCTCTGCACAAATGTCTCGATAGCACCTGGTTATATTCCATATGGCTTAGTTACTTCTGCAGAAATGGCTCAACACCTGGTTATATTTCATATGGCTTAGTTACTTTCGCAAAACGCGATACACTGGTTATATTCCATTGACTTAGTTACCTCTGCACAAATGGCTCGATAGCACTGGATTCATATGCTTAGTTACTTCTGCAGAAAGTCGATGCACCTGGTTATATTTCATATGGCTTAGTTACTTCTGCACAAACGCTCGATAGCACCTGGTTATATGGCTTAGTTACTCTCCGCAGAAATGGCTCGCCACCTGCTGAGAGTGTTGCACAAAGTTTGAACTTCGTAGCTCAGTAACAATCCTGGGGATCTCTAGAAAAATGCACTGCCTGAACAGAACAGCATGGTCTGGATTTGAGTCAACAACATTTGGAATGCTAGACAACGGGCTATTGCAGAAACCACCAGAGAGTAGAGAAGTATGGTGTGCATTTGTTGCTGGCCTTAGCGCCAGGAGCACCACAGACTACTGAGAGGAGATTTGAACACTATAAAGAGAGTAGAGAAGTATGGTGTGCATTTGTTGCTGGCCTTAGCGCCAGGAGCACCACAGACTAGTGAGAGAGAGAGATTTGAACACTATAAAGAGAGTAGAGAAGTATGGTGTGCATTTGTTGCTGGCCTTAGCGCCAGAGCAACATTGGGAATGTGAGAAGGAGATTTGAACACTAAGAGTAGAGAAGTATGGTGTGCATTTGTTGCTGGCCTTAGCGCCAGGGGCACCACAGACTAGTGAGAGAGGAGATTTGAACACTATAAAGAGAGTAGACAATACTTCATTTAACTAACACATGACTTTAGCTGTCAGTTGCAGCGGCCAATCGTAGGCTAAAGATGAGTATGGTCTTGTTCTGTATGCGATGAGGATGCTCCGATGACTAAGTTTAAATTTGTTCTTTTAACTTGTGTTGTTATCTATCCCCAGGTTAACTGTGAGACTGACTTTGTTGCACGCAATGAAAAGTTTATTGCTTTGGTTAGCAAATTAGTGCAGGAATGTAGTATTCACTTTGAGAAATCTCAAGAAAAACTGGTGAGTTGTGTCAATCAATCCCCCAGAAAATTGGACAGCGTATTTCTTTAGGAATGTGTATGTTAGCTCTGCCATTTTCAACTCTTACATACTTACTTTATTGAGTTATGAGTTGTTAAATTGGTTTTTAAATGTATTCATTCCATAGCGCTCTCAATTATTCAGCCATTACACTAGGTAATTGAACATGCAGCGGTAAATGGGGAAAAACGTAGCGGTATCATTTGTGAACATGGAGTATCAGTTTAAAAATCAGATCAAAATTTATCTGCTTATCAAAGCACGCAAGATCTGTTTAGTTTCCTACATTTTTCTATAATGCAAGCATCGATTTTTTTCTGTAAAATATAATGGAATCTCTTTCTTTTGTCGTCACACTGTTACTGGTTTTAAAGCCAATGGATTTACGCCATTGCACTGGGTTTTCAATCTATCAATCCATTTTTTCTTGGTCTGCCCCTTCCTCTTGATGATTCCATTTTCAGGTCATATGCTCTTGTAACTGGTGTATTCGGGTTCATTCTCACCAAGTAGCCAAACCATTTGAGTCTCGTTTTTCAATGAATCTAATAGCAATATGGAATATACAATTTATAAATAAAAAAATTAATTAAAGGAACCTCTCTTTATACTATGTAGTATATTTATGAATATGGTGTTATGCTCTTATATTTCTTTTACCTGCGGCACATAGTAGGTGATGTGGTCAACATCACACCTGCGACACATAGTAGGTGATGTGGTCTGCGATTTTTACTTCCCAGTGTTCCACTGGTACCAAATTGCATCTGGGTCGACATGAGAGCTGTTGCAGTCTGTAAATATTCCACACTTAAATCACAGAGTTGAAGCTGGGTAGTTCTGCGTTCGTCCACAGTGAATTCAGGCGTTAGCCATGATGCCTGGTATGGCGCTGCTGACTAATTTTTGCATGAAAGCCTGCTCTAAAGCTGGGTAGTAAAGTTGGTCTTGAATTGACTTCTTGACTTATTCCTCTCTGCTCCTCTGGGAGCATATACCTCAACAATTGTTTGCCACTCTTCTCGGTCTCTGGCTGTTCTCTTCATGGTCTCCCAGGACAATTGAGCACTCTTCAGCTCCTCAAGAAGATTTCGTCTCCAGGTCTGTTTCATCATCATCAAATAGCTTGTCCTGAGCAGAACTTTGCCACCCCAACAGTCCTCCGAATTTCTCTCTCTCATAGGCCAGATGTCCAGCCTCTGTAGCTGTCATATTCAAACCATCAGTTACATCCTGAATCCATCTTCTCTGTGTTCTTCCTATTCTTCTCTTTGCTGGTATGCCTCCTTCCATGATGGTCTTCTCAGCCCTTCATGTCTTTTTATATGTCCAAAATATCTCAATTTTCTCTTTTGTATTTGTAGCATCAGCCAGTTTTCTTTGATTTTGTGTTTTTTCTGGATAGATCTATTTGTTCTCTTCTCTGTCCAAGATATACGGAGGACTCTTCAGTAACACTTATATTCGAAAGCACATATATGTTTTTCCACTGCTTTACTAAATGTCCATGCTTCACACCCATACATTGCCACTGGGAATATAAGTTAAATACATGAGTTGCGTACCTATAAGTATGTTCTGAAGAATATTATGGTAAAGCTAAATAAAGGTCAGGAGTTATTGATTGAAATAAAATGTTGAACACCATGCTTAATCCACAACTTGTAGTATTTTTAACAAATTCAAAACCAACACTCTGAGCACTGTAGTCCACAAAGTTGTGAGATCTACAGACCCTACTGCTGTCTGAACTGTGCAACTGACCCAAGGTTGACATGCAATGGCTACTGTCCCACTGTGGAATACCAGCAAAAGAGACAGGAGACCAGCCAACCAAGGAAGGTGCTGCAGGAGAGCAACCAGATTTATCAACAAAAGAAAAGGATGATTAAATCAATCAGAAAGCAACTAATACTAACTCAGGATGATTATCAAAATGTGAACCAGGAGATAGTTCATAAGTACGGTTCCAACTTCACTGCAACGGGTCACCCCATAATTGCTCTGTTCCTGTGCCAATGAAAATCACGAAATGCTAACAACTGTGAAATGTTTCCTGTGTGAAATAATTCCAGAATGAAACAGCTGCGATCGCGCAAAAAAGCAACCAGCACCGCATAAAATGCATATGGCCATCGCTAATGTAGCAACACAAAACTGTTCATCACTTGAATTGCAATTCTTGTCGAAGGAACATCAATCATGACAAAATCCAACTTTCTGCACTCGCAATATAACTGCATACGGCATATTGAGCTTGTTTGTCATAACCGCTGTCCGTCATTTTCTGAATACACACCAAACGCACGGTTGACACAGCTAAAGCATTCCATGTAACATTCATAGCTCACAGGTTGCTCAAGCACTAACTCAGTAGCTCGGCAAACGAAACTGGAAAATACCCGACCAAACATGGCGGAAATGCGCTAGCAAAGAACCAGGAGAGCAACCAGATTTATCAACAAAAGAAAAGGATGATTAAATCAATCAGAAAGCAACTAATACTAACTCAGAATGACTATCAAAATGTGAACCGTGTGGTTTCCGGGGACCAAATTAAGGGTGTAAAGAATATCACTGTTACCTGCCACGCATGCCGTAAGAGGCGACTACTGAGATTGGCTGTGGGACTAGCTACCTTACACCATAAAAACACTATATAGCTACAGAAACCACAACCAAGAAAATTCATAGCTCTCCACCTGAGGAAGAAGAAGGACCCCTGCTAGGAGGATGCAAGAAAATGGGGATAGAGAGATCTGGAAAAGATGGCATTAGATAGGCAGGCTTGGAAGGCCTTGGTTGCAGACCTATGCCTCCCTATGGACAAAGTGTGAAGAAGACGTATAATGCTGGTCTCTAGAGAAATGTTCAATCACTGTCTTAACTCTTAGTGGCTTTCTGTTTTCTTTTCTCCAATCCTGTTTGCCTCACAGCGTCAGGTCAAGAAGAGATTTATAAAACGAGCCCTTGTGTGCGCTTCGTAGATAGTGTCTTTTGTCACCTCTGTTATCTCTGAGGTCCATCTTTTGCGTGGCTGGATTTTTGCTTTGTACCCATTTTATCGGAGCAGCATTGCTCTTTGAGGTGCACTGTCTGTTGGTAATCTGCTTATGTGGCCGAAACATTTAATGTGTTTCTTGATGAAGTTCAGTACTGATGTTGTACCCACTTTTTTCTGATGTCTTCATTTCTCAAACGGTCTCTTCTTGTTACACCCAGCATTCTGTGTAGACACTTCATCTCTGTCGTGACTAGTTTTCTTCTATCATTTGTTGTCAGTGTCCAGGTTTGGCACTGGTAGCATAATGTGAGGAGAAAGATTGTGTTGAACATTACTCTTTTTGTGTTCATGGCGACATGTTTTCATTTTAAAATTGGCGCCATTTGTCCTATCATTTGATTTGTTTTGTTCAAATGATAGGACAAATGGCGCCAATTTTAAAATGCAAACATGTCTACATTTGAACGTTCTTAACCTTCACATATTTTCTGCTTGTTCCAGGTTTCTGCTAACAAGGATGTATTAAGTCAAGTAACAAGCTCAGATAAGTCAACTTTTGCTGACATTGTGGCTCTGCACATTGGAAGTATTGGAGAAAACATGTCACTAAGAAGAGCTACCTACCTGAGAGCAGACAGTGACTCTGTTCTATCGACATATGTGCATCCATCTTCAGGTAACTTTTGATCAAAGTTAGAAACAAAATCAGTTTTATATTTCAAATTGTTGGTTTGTGACTTCTCATCATGCTCTAGGACAGTGGTTCTCAACCCGTGGGTCGCGATCCCTTTGGGGGTCAAACAATCCTTTCACAGGAGTCGCCTAAGACAATCGGAAAACACATAGTTTCTATGGTCTTAGGAACGAGACACCACTCCTCTATCCGACTCTAGGCGGGTCAGCCCACATACAACTACGCCCACATTCGAGTACCGGGCGTTTATGATTAATCACTATGCTTTAATTATGTTCAACTTGTAACAATGAAAATACATCCTGCATATCAGATATGTACATTACGATTCATAACAGTAGCAAAATTACAATTATGAAGTAGCAACGAAAATAATTGTATGGTTGGGAGTCACCACAACATGAGGAACTGTATTAAAGGGTCGCGGTATTAGGAAGGTTGGGAACCACTGCTCTAGGACATGTGAGGCGTCTTCAAGGACTTTCAATGCTCTTCTGTTCTTTGCAGCATTCAGTGCAGTTTCAGTTTGGAATATCTACATTGCACTCCTGACATGTCTATAGGTGCTCTCATCTCCTTCGCAATATCTCCAGCAGCGTCCAGCGACCGTACCAGTTTGATGTTGATTGATGAACCTACTCGTATATCTGTTGTGCTGTTCTTTTCTTGCTACTTCAATCTTCAATCCCAGCTCCTGCAATCTAGTAGTTGACGTGGATCGGTTTAAATGAAAATCTTCTTTGCAGCCACACCCTGGAGCGCTAGAAGAAGAAGACTACTGTTTAAATATTTCTGTTCTTTTTTTTATTTATTTCCTTTTCCAAACAAAAGATGGTCTTGTTAACCAAATTTTGACCGACACTTTTCTCTGGCATGTATTTTTCGCACAACTGGTAACTTAATTTTGGTCAACTTTCTTTTGTCCTGATGTTTTACCAGGTTTCATGGTCTTTTGGGTTTGGAGGTAAGATGCTCACCTCTTGCTCCTAAAATATTTGGTTCCTTTCCCTCATGGAACGATTGGGGTAATTTTTTCAGAGATCCTTGTTCTCAATGTAAGTGAGATCAAATTCCTAGTCCTATTGGAGATGGGCGATAGTTTAGTATATCAGAAAAACCTTTACAGTTGAAAATTTTGGAAAGCTGCTGCCCATGCAAAACTCACTTTAGAAAAGATTCAACAATAAAATTCCAGCTAAAATGTTCACCATCTTCAAAATGACATCAGGAACCCGTGCTATGGAGGGAGTTTGTGCACTGCCGTTGAGATCTTCCTGTCTAAGAAAGATATCTCAACAAATATGATTATTCGATTGATTGATTGATAGGACCATCATCAGTGCACTTTGGTGAATAACCATGAACAATCTATTTCTTACACAGGAATATCTCAGTGACAGTGCACAAACTCTGTAGCATCTGCGAGGGGCCCCGATGAAATTTAAAAGATGTAATTTACATATGTTTATTCAACGATGTCTAAAGATGATAATCCTATCATTCAATCTGTCATTTACCAGGTTAACAAAATAATTTATTGTTTCTTCGATTTTCTTTTTTATTCTCACCTTTATTACTCTTCAAACTTCTTGATATCTGGCGTTATTTTTGTGTCTCACCTTTATTACTCTCTAACCTTCTTGATTTTTAGCTTAATATTTTGTTTGTCTCACCTTTATTACTCTTTAACCATCTTGATTTCTGGCTTAAATTTTTTGTTTGTCTCACCTTTATTACTCTTCAACCTTCTTGATTTCTGGTGTAATAGTTTTGTGTCTCTTGTATTTATCCAGGTCCCAACAGATCTGCAAAGAGTATTCTTCTTGGAAAATATGGCGCCATTGTAGAGCTGAAACAGAAGCACAAAGTTGACAAACCAATAATGGCATTAAATGAGCTTGGCAGCCATATTTGCCAGCACATAGTTGGGATGAATCCAAGAGCTATCGGGGTGTATGTACCGAAGGAGACAAAGGTTCCAGACAAAGAAGAAGAAGTTACTTCAGCAGTACCAAAAGATGACGCTGGATACAACAGTGATGATAGCTCGGATGTTGATAAATCACCATCGCCGGATATTGAAGAAGAAAAGTTATTACAGCAGGAGTACTTGCTGGATACGTCAATGACTGTCGGTGAATTCTTATGTATTACGAGTAGAAGTCTCTCACTTCGTGCGTACGCTTGGTGAGGAGTTGGAAGGAGAGAACGAACAGTAATGTAATTCATTTGTTACACATAATTATGTGTCATAGACTTATCAAAATGATTATTTGATTTGAGTTCCAAAAGCAGAAATAGTCTAAAAGAAAAACTAGTCATGACAGAGATGAAGTGTCTACGCAGAATGCTGGGAATATTAAAGAGACCGGTTTAGAAATGAAGACATCAGGAAAAATGTTGGTACAACATCAATACTGAACTTCATCAAGAAACAACAAATTAAATGGTGTGGCCACATAAACAGATTACCAACAAACAGTGCCCCTCAAAGAGCAAATGTTACTCACATACAGTGGACACAAAGCAAAAGGCCATCCGTGCAAAAGGTGGACTTCAGAAATAACAGGAGTGGAAAAAACCATTTATGAAACAAACACAAAAGTCTGTTCTAGAAATCTTTTCTTATCCTGACACTGTGAGACAGAACAGGATTAGAGAATAGTCTGTTCTAGAATTCTCTTCTTATCCTGACACTGTGAGACAGAACAGGATTAGACAAAAGTCTGTTCTAGAATTCTCTTCTTATCCTGACACTGTGAGACAGAACAGGATTAGACAAAAGTCTGTTCTAGAAATCTCTTCTTATCCTGACACTGTGAGACAGAACAGGATTAGAGAATAGTCTGTTCTAGAAATCTCTTCTTATCCTGACACTGTGAGACAGAACAGGATTAGACAAAGTCTGTTCTAGAATCTCTTCTTATCCTGACACTGTGAGACAGAACAGATTAGAAAAGTCTGTTCTAGAAATCTCTTCTTATCCTGAAACTGTGAGACAGAACAGGATTAGAGAATAGTCTGTTCTAGAATCTCTTCTTATCCTGACACTGTGAGGGCAGAACAGGATTAGACAAAAGTCTGTTCTAGAAATTTTCTTCTTATCCTGACACTGTGAGACAGAACAGGATTAGAGAATAGTCTGTTCTAGAATTCTCTTCTTATCCTGACACTGTGAGACAGAACAGGATTAGACAAAAGTCTGTTCTAGAATTCTCTTCTTATCCTGACACTGTGAGACAGAACAGGATTAGACAAAAGTCTGTTCTAGAATTCTCTTCTTATCCTGACACTGTGAGACAGAACAGGATTAGAGAATAGTCTGTTCTAGAAATCTCTTCTTATCCTGACACTGTGAGACAGAACAGGATTAGAGAAAGTCTGTTCTAGAAATCTCTTCTTATCCTGACACTGTGAGACAGAACAGGATTAGAGAATAGTCTGTTCTAGAAATCTCTTCTTATCCTGACACTGTGAGACAGAACAGGATTAGAGAATAAGTCTGTTCTAGAAATCTCTTCTTATCCTGACACTGTGAGACAGAACAGGATTAGAGAATAGTCTGTTCTAGAATTCTCTTCTTATCCTGACACTGTGAGACAGAACAGGATTAGACAAAAGTCTGTTCTAGAAATCTCTTCTTATCCTGACACTGTGAGACAGAACAGGATTAGAGAAAGTCTGTTCTAGAATTCTCTTCTTATCCTGACACTGTGAGACAGAACAGGATTAGAGAATAGTCTGTTCTAGAATTCTCTTCTTATCCTGACACTGTGAGACAGAACAGGATTAGACAAAAGTCTGTTCTAGAAATCTCTTATTATCCTGACACTGTGAGACAGAACAGGATTAGAGAATAGTCTGTTCTAGAAATCTCTTCTTATCCTGACACTGTGAGACAGAACAGGATTAGAGAATAGTCTGTTCTAGAAATCTCTTCTTATCCTGACACTGTGAGACAGAACAGGATTAAAGAATAGTCTGTTCTAGAATTCTCTTCTTATCCTGACACTGTGAGACAGAACAGGATTAGACAAAGTAAGTTAGAACTAATCTTCTTCTATCCTGAAAGCTGTGAACAAACAAAGACAAAAGGTCCCTGGTACTAGAATTCCTTCTTACTGACACTGTAGAGACCCGAAGGATTAAATACAATGAGTCTGTCTAAATTCTCTATATTCATCCAGACAAGCATGTGAGACAGACACAGATTAGTTGACAAGTCTCTTCTAGAATTTCTATCACATGTCTAGTGAGACAGAGCTATGGATTAATAGACTCAGTTCATGAACTCTTTATGAAGTATGAAGACCAAACAGGTTAGAGAAATTAGTCTGTACTAAAAATATCTTATTATCCTGACATCTGTAGACAGACAGATTAAAAAGTCTGTTCTAGTTTCTTCTTATCTGCATGTGAGACAGAAGGATTGGGAAATAAAGAAAGAGAACTAATCTAATACTTCAATACCTGAAGAGCTGTGCTCAAACTAAAGACAAAGAAGGTATCCATGGAAATAAGTAGAATGTCCAGTTTTACTAAAGCTTTTAGAGAGCCCGCAGGAGTGTCCAAAATACAATGAGCAGAGTAAAATTACTAACCTATATGTCAGTCCAAGACAAGCTATATGGAGATGTACACAGACTCCAGTTGACCACTAACTACTTTAGAAGTTTACAAGTCAATGTCAGTCCAAGACAAGCTATATTGAGATGTACACAGACTCCAGTTGTCCACTAACTACTTTAGAAGTATGCAAGCCTGAAAAAGTTAGAGGAAGATTAAGGCTTGAACATAAAAAGATAAATAAACTGAAAGTATTGATTGAAAATATCATCTGATAGCGCAACATACATAATTAAATCTAAGTTTTCAAATTTGTTACAATGTGTTTCTTCCATTATCGTGTTGTGGTTTTCTGGGGTTTTTTTTTGTCTTGCGCTGCTCTAGTGGCCTATGTGATAGTTATTTTTGCCTTTTGACAAGATCCTTCTTCGAACGCTGCATGTCGACCACTTGTTAAACCACTCTTTGTGATCTGAGAGCGATTGTACGTTGTGCCAGTTATGTTCCTACATGTAGTCCAACACATCTGATTTCTGCATGATTTTTAGTTACTAGAGTAGTTTCCCTATGCTCCTACCTCAGACGCCTCTTACGGCATGCCTTGTAGGTCACAGTGGTGCTATGCTTTGCTCCCCTTACGAGCCCCGGCACCACAAGGGCGTGACAAGATTCAGCTATGCCATCTTCCTTCCTTTCATGTGCTTGAAATATTGTCTACATATTCAATGTTGTCTCTTGTATAAACTTCACTGTCTTTTGTAGCTCACACAGAGGTCCGTGTAGTTTTCTGTCGAGTGTTGTTTCATTAGGCCAGTGAGTTTGCCTTAGTTTATCATATTCGGGGCAGTCTTGAAGTATGTGCTCTGCAGTCTGATGTGCATGTACACATGGCTGAAATGCCAATCTTGACTTTTGTATATATATATATATATATATATATGGCTCGTGAGTCGATTGTGTCCTGTTCTAAGGCGCAGAATGACCACTTGTTCCAATCTGCTCATATTATAGTAATCGTCTTGTGTTGGTATTTGTGACTTTCAGACTGATTTAATCAACCTTTCCTTTTGGTGGTAGATAACTGACACATCCGGTTGCTCTCCTGCAGCACCTTCCTTGGCCAGTCGATCTGCTGTTTCATTTCCTGATATTCCACGGTGAGACTGTATCTACTGTGAGATGACCTTGTGCTGCTTGCACAGTTTAGACAGTATGGTCTGTAGACATGGCAATTTTCTGGACTGGAGGTTATGCCATCTAACCTCTTGGTCTTCTTCTTGTCTTCTTTCCTGGTGTTCTGTTGTAGAAGACTGTATCTAGTGAAGTTTGGTAGCATTCTTATTAAGTAGCAGAACCACTTCATTCTTAGTTTCTCAATGTAATTCAAGCAAGATTCTGTCCCAACTTTCTTTCTTATGCTGACTGGTAGAGAATTGTTATAATAGTTCTTTGGTAGAAAAAGTTTTATAATAGTTCTTTGTTATAATTGTAATTTCTTTGTCTACTTGGTCATCAGCTTCAACGTGTCCAAAGAAAATTTATTTTAAATTATCACAAGTAAAAAAAAAAAGGATATAACGGCAAATCTATTAAATTTATTGAAAAACAGATACTCAAATGGTTTGACCACTTGGTCAGAATGAACCCGAATACACCAGTTGCAAGAGCGTACAATCTGAAAATGGAATCATCAAGAGGAAGGGGCAGACCAAGAAAGAGATGGGTTGATGGAGTTACAGACATCTTAAAACTCCACAATACCACACCATATCAAGCGACCGAGCGTGCATTATCTCGGAAACTGATTATCAGTTACGCCTAGCAGCAAATAAGCAGAACAGGACAAAAGAAAGAACGGCAAAATATTGATTTCATTACATCAGGTTTCACCTTATGGCTCCATCCCTATCGACAGAAATGGCAGACCATCTGCCGAGAGTGTTGCACAAACTCTGTGACTCCAGCAAAACTCCTAGGGATCTCATTTTCTTCTTTGCGTTCGTTCTTTACGACCAATTTTAATCACTCTTTGTGATGTTTGATCTTTGCCAAGAACGTGTGTATGTTGCACATTGGTTTGGTAGCCCCTAAACGCATAGTTCTACACGTTTAGGACACATGCATCCGATTTCAGCCAAACCTCCTTAGTCGCCTCTTACGACATGCGTGGCAGATAACTGGTCCTATTCTTTACACCCCAAATTTGGGCCCGTAACCACTCGGCGGGATCTCATTTTAAAAATGCACAGATGACTCAGTCTGGATTCGAGCCCACAACTTTCAGAACATCAGGTAAACATCTTAACCACATCACCATTGAGATCTCCAATTGTTCATATTTCTTCTGCGTTCAGAACATCAGGTAAACATCTTAACCACATCACCATTGAGATCTCCAATTGTTCATATTTCTTCTTCTGCGTTCAGAACATCAGGTAAACATCTTAACCACATCACCATTGAGATCTCCAATTGTTCATATTTCTTCTTCTGCGTTCAGAACATCAGGTAAACATCTTAACCACATCACCATTGAGATCTCCAATTGTTCATATTTCTTCTCGTCAGAACATCAGGTAAACATCTTAACCACATCACCATTGAGATCTCAATTGTTCATATTCTTCTCTGGTTCAGAACATCAGGTAAACATCTTAACCACATCACCATTGAGATCTCCAATTGTTCATATTTCTTCTTCTGCGTTCAGAACATCAGGTAAACATCTTAACCACATCACCATTGAGATCTCCAATTGTTCATATTTCTTCTGCGTTCAGAACATCAGGTAAACATCTTAACCACATCACCATTGAGATCTCCAATTGTTCATATTTCTTCTTCTGCGTTCAGAACATCAGGTAAACATCTTAACCACATCACCATTGAGATCTCCAATTGTTCATATTTCTTCTTCTGCGTTCTCACTAGATTGGGATTTCGGATTCTCTAATAAAGGCAGCCGTCTGCCTCAGATTATCAGCCATGCCATACAGTTTGTCTTGGACGCTAGTGTAAGTGGGCTACTTCTTTCTTCTCAAGTCTGCATACTGGGGGAATTGTTCATATGAGGATCATCCTCATCAAACATGTTCATAATGGCTGAGGGGTGTGTTTAATCAGCGAGCCACAGGAACCATCAGTATGTATACTCTTCAATATCTATTGGGGAAGACTGAGCACCTATGGGTCTTCCTGGAGTACAATGAAGTCAGTTTAGTTATCAATAATCAGTCCATAATTGATACGATCAGTTATATGAGGACTATCTTCATAGCACTTCAGACATGTCCAGCTTTCTTTCTTTTTTCTTTGTCCTTCTCTGCTTTTTTGCCGCTAGGCGTATCAGGTTTAACTGATGATCGGTTTCCGAGATAATGCACGCTCGGTCGCTTGATATAGTGTGGTTTTGTGGAGTTTTAAGATGTCTGTAACTCCATCAACCCATCTTTTTCTTGGTCTGCCCCCTTTCTTTTGATGATTCCATTTTCAGGTTGTACGCTCTTGCAACTGGTGTATTCGGTTCATTCTGACCAAGTGGCCAAACCATTTGAGTCTCTGTTTTTCAATAAATCTAATAGCAGGTGTTGTTCCGACTGTTCTTCTAATTTCCTCATTTATTATATAGTCTCTTCTTGTTTTATTTACTGCTTTCCTCAGGCATCTCATTTCGCATGTGGTAATTTTCCTTTCTTGGAAAATCCAATCTCCTCCTCAACAAATGCAGCAGCGTCCAACATGCCAGTTCAATGTTGATTAAGTAGTCTTTTTGCATATTGGTAAGTCGGGCTGTACCAATATCGACATCCATCTCTCTCAATCTTATCAGCCCAACACATTGAAACTCCTCCAATCGGAAAGACTATCTCAATGCGTTTAAAAATGTCATTTCGATCCATTGCAGCTCCTTCTGATATCGTAGCCATGTATGTTGTGGTGCTCGTTGAATAATCACATCGTCAAGGCTGACCTAACCTGTGTAATCTTTGATGAACATACCATCGAGCGCAGAGACAGACTGCGCTATCTTGGAATAACCTTTGATCGTAGTCTATCTTTCAAACACCATATTGAACAGACGATACAACGGTGCAAGCGTGGTCTTGCAGCTCTCAAAGTTATGGTGGCCGCACACCTTGAGCAGAGACTACTTGCCATTTTGTTCGATCGACTGGTAATGTCAGTGGTAGATTACGGACTCGGAATTCTTACGATATCAAGATCACAATGTGAACGACTCGAACGGGTTCAGAATGAAGATATGCATATAGTTCTGGGCTGCACTAGAGATACCCCATTGTGAAGATGAGATATATGCTTGGCCTTCTGTCACTACGCTCCCGTCATGCACAAACCAAGGCATATATGCGGGTTACTGCGGATAAGAGACATCCACTACACAAGAACATTAATGATGTTAAGGGCACGAGAATCAAGCGTGGCATGTCGTGGATGGCCCAGGCTGAGAGAACAATTGGCCATGTGACTACGGTTGCGACCCTACCAAAAGGGGAAGAATGGATCCCAACAGATGGTAGCATGATGAACTATCTCAACGTTATCATTACTCTTGGAAGAGAATGTAGAGATTGGGGCAACATGAAGGCTGATCTCGCAGTTAAGCAGCTGATAGAAGATAATGCAAGGGATGATGATGTTGTTGTATATACCGATGGGTCGGTTCAGCGGGGTGAGAAATCCGGCTGGGGTTTCTTGGCTAATGCGCATGGTAGGGTTGTTGCAGAGCGAAGTGGGGCATACAGGACAACTACTTCTAGTATGAGGATGGAGGTTGAGGCCGTTACTGCTGCCCTCCATTGGATTTCTGGGACTTCATTTACTGGGGCAGTTGTTGTATCTGACTCTCAGTCGATGCTTCACAAGATCCAGAAGGGCAGGTTTCGGTATGAGTGGATGTCGTCTATAGAAGTTTCTAACCTCCAGCGGCTTACGTGGATATACTGTCCTGGGCATGCGGGTGTTTACGGTAATGAGAGAGCGGACAGGCTTGCATCAACAGCATCGATTGTTGGGGAGTTGAAGATGGATAAGGGGATATTCTTCGGTCTCTTCGCGACTCTCTGTTGGATGAGGACACTAAAATCGATGTCGAATCGATCAAGCGATTTAAGCAGTTTGGAGTTACCCGTTGTTCAAGTCGAGCTGGATGCATGAGAGGCAGAGTGAGAAGTGTGTTTAATCAGCGAACCACAGGAACCATCAGTATGCATACTCTTCGATATCTGTTGGGGAGACTGAGCACCTATGGGTCTGCCCGGAGTGCAATGACGTCAGTTTTGTAACCAATAACCAATAACCAATCAACAGGTGAATGATGATTATGAATAAGCTGGGGGTATAAGGACTTCATTACGATACAACTATCTACATCAAATTTCCTTATAATTAGCGCTCTCAAAATAAGCTCTCGAGCTTCTGACTGTCTGTAAGATTTCTGTGATACTAAAAATGGAAGAGGGGATTCCCATCGAACGCCCCTTTCTAAATACAGTACAGGAAGTATACATTCACTACAGCCTTCTTCCGGTGAGAGAAGATGAAGTCTGAAGGCAGATAGACGACAATAGCTAGTGGCTGTAAATGATTGAGTCTCGATTGTACATTTTGCAGCATGAACGAAGAAACAAGAAAACAATCTTTATTTTCGAAATGGGCTTCTTTTTCAGAATCAGTACGTATATACATGTTTCGTTACATTTGACTAGTTTATGAAACAGTCGCGAGTGCATACCTGATGATTGATACCATTCAGTAACAACACTCCGCCGAGTTAGGCGAGTTGCTCACTCGCAACAGGACAACAACTTGCTGCTTGCAATTATTGGATGTTTATATCCTCTGCTGTGCTTGCACTGTTTACTTTGCTTACACATGCAACCGATATACTTTTATATTTTTGTTTCGAATGATGAAGTTTGTTGAAACCATTATTACATTATTTAATAATCAATCATAATGAGATCGTTGTTATGTTTGCTAACAGTAACATCTGTGCAATAAAAACTAAACAGGTGTCAATTTTTTCAATAGCTTAGAAAGAACAACACATTTTACAACTACCTCAGTCGTTAAGTAATCGTTCATTTGCAGTCATTCACTGTTAATATGAAGTATGTACGTTTGTTCTTGAAGTATCATTATTGAAAATAATTGCATTATTCATTATCTACGGAATTGAAAAAGTACAAAGCGTCAGGGTAACTCAATTTATTTACTTTCACTTTCTCACCTGTCAGGTGTATATGCAAATTAAGGTGTAATATTCTTAGTTTTAAAGATATTTTGGTGAATTATGTATAATATTGTAGATAAACTAATGTTAACCATTCAAAATCAACGAATTTGAAATCTTCTGATGTATTGTTACATTTACATTACATTGTATGTTTTAAACATCAACAGAATAGTAGAGACTCACTGTTAGAGTTTATAGAGGAATTTGTTGAGACATACAGCCAGTACTTTGATCCAGATTTTCAGAATCTGAGTGAAGGGTAAGTCAGTGGAATTACTTGTTTTATAATTTTAAATCTATATTAATCTGTTGATTTAGTGGTATTCAAAATTTCAACTTAGTTGCAGTGCTATTGTTGATTTAGTGGTTTTCAACATTTCAACTTAGTTGCAGTGTTATTGTTGATTGTGGTTTTCAAAATTTCAACTTAGTTGCAGTGCTATTGTTGATTGTGGTTTTCAAAATTTCAACTTAGTTGCAGTGCTATTGTTGATTTAGTGGTTCACATTTCAACTAGTTGCAGTGTTATTGTTGATTGTGGTTTTCAAAATTTCAACTTAGTTGCAGTGCTATTGTTGATTGTGGTTTTCAAAATTTCAACTTAGTTGCAGTGCTATTGTTGATTGTGGTTTTCAAAATTTCAACTTAGTTGCAGTGCTATTGTTGATTTAGTGGTTTTCAACATTTCAACTTAGTTGCAGTGCTATTGTTGATTGTGGTTTTCAAAATTTCAACTTAGTTGCAGTGCTATTGTTGATTGTGGTTTTCAAAATTTCAACTTAGTTGCAGTGCTATTGTTGATTTAGTGGTTTTCAAAATTTCAACTTAGTTGCAGTGATATTGTTGATTTAGTGGTTTTCAACATTTCAACTTAGTTGCAGTGCTATTGTTGATTGTGGTTTCAAATTTCAACTTAGTTGCAGTGCTATTGTTGATTTAGTGGTTTTCAAAATTTCAACTTAGTTGCAGTGCTATTGTTGATTGTGGTTTTCAAAATTTCAACTTAGTTGCAGTGCTATTGTTGATTGTGGTTTTCAAAATTTCAACTTAGTTGCAGTGCTATTGTTGATTTAGTGGTTTTCAACATTTCAACTTAGTTGCAGTGCTATTGTTGATTTAGTGGTTTTCAACATTTCAACTTAGTTGCAGTGCTATTGTTGATTGTGGTTTTCAAAATTTCAACTTAGTTGCAGTGCTATTGTTGATTGTGGTTTTCAAAATTTCAACTTAGTTGCAGTGCTATTGTTGATTTAGTGGTTTTCAACATTTCAACTTAGTTGCAGTGCTATTGTTGATTGTGGTGTTCAACATTTCAACTTAGTTGCAGTGCTATTGTTGATTTAGTGATATTCAAAATTTCAACTTAGTTGTAGTGCTATTGTTGATTGTGGTTTTCAAAATTTCAACTTAGTTGTAGTGCTATTGTTGATTTAGTGGTTTTCAACATTTCAACTTAGTTGCAGTGCTATTGTTGATTGTGGTTTTCAAAATTTCAACTTAGTTGCAGTGCTATTGTTGATTGTGGTTTTCAAAATTTCAACTTAGTTGCAGTGCTATTGTTGATTTAGTGGTTTTCAACATTTCAACTTAGTTGCAGTGCTATTGTTGATTGTGGTTTTCAAAATTTCAACTTAGTTGCAGTGCTATTGTTGATTGTGGTTTTCAAAATTTCAACTTAGTTGCAGTGCTATTGTTGATTTAGTGGTTTTCAACATTTCAACTTAGTTGCAGTGCTATTGTTGATTGTGGTTTTCAAAATTTCAACTTAGTTGCAGTGCTATTGTTGATTGTGGTTTTCAAAATTTCAACTTAGTTGCAGTGCTATTGTTGATTTAGTGGTTTTCAACATTTCAACTTAGTTGCAGTGCTATTGTGATTGTGTGTTCAACATTTCAACTTAGTTGCAGTGCTATTGTTGATTTAGTGATATTCAAAATTTCAACTTAGTTGTAGTGCTATTGTTGATTGTGGTTTTCAAAATTTCAACTTATGGTTCTATATTAACTCATAGTCTAAAAATTTTAAAGTGCTGGTTTTTAGAATACAAATTTGTAATGAAACGCCAGATGACTATTTCATATTTCAGAAAGGGTAAAGTTAAAAGTTCTATTTCATGAAGTCACTTTCTGCATTCTAAAAAAAATTATTAATAAATAGTATCAAATGGGTTTTGACAAAATTATTCGTTTAACTCTTTCCACGCGCAGTTATTTACTCAATTTTTAAGCAGTTAATTCAAGGGAGGTAAAAAAAAAATGTTTGCGATCCCAACTACTCGTCAATAAATAAACATATATATATATTATTATATACTAAATTGAAGACAACTGGACAACCTAATAGAATAACAAGGTTGAAAAGTAGTATAAGTAAAACAGTAAAAGTAAAACTAGAAAGACTTCTTATAATGGAAGCAACTCTATGGCGCAGTGTGCGGCTAATAGTGTGCAACGAACTTCCGCCGTGGCACAGTATGTGGCTTAAAGCATGGAAAGAGTTAAACAAAACATTTTGGTGCATGGAAAGTTTTGTTGAAAAATTGGTACTGCATGATTGATTTGTCAGGTGGTGTATCATATTATGTGACATATTATGTATCATATTATGTATCATATTATGTGATATATTATGTGACATATTATGTGAGTTAAACTGTTGATTTAGTGGTTTTATTCTTCTTTGAACGCTCCATATCAATCACTTTTTAACCACTTTTTGTGATTTGTATGTGATCCGTGCCTAAGAGCGATTGTAAATTGTGCCAGTTATGCACCTACAAGTAGGCTAGCACAACCAATTTATGCAACACTTTTTATCTACTAGGGTGGCTTTCCTAGGCCCCCTACCTCAGTCAGCCTTGTAGGTCGAAGTGCTGCTATTCTTTGTCCCCTTGCAAGCCACGACAACACATTGGTGTATTCAGTTTTCAAAATCAGTATTGCTTTTCCAAATTTCATCTTTGATACAGTTCTATATTAAACTGTTAATTTTGTGTTTTCGATATAATTTTGAAGATGAAAAAATTTTTTGCAGGATTTTTACTTTCTTGTGTATAAAAAAAGTACTAGGAACATGACCATCTCCGATAGGACTAGGAACTTTAATTCTGCTTCTTTGTCTGTTCCGCTTGTCGACGCAGAGAGTGGATTAACCTTATTCCTATTCTATGTATTGATAGTCTACACAGAATCTCTCTGTGGAATGTTCTGAGAGGCTATGGAATACCAGACAAAATAATAAACATTATTAAGAGCCTCTATGATGGTGGACACAGCGACTGGTTTATGGTTGAAACTGGAGTAAAGCAAGGCTGTATTCTATCTCCGCTATTGTTTGGAGTGGCCAGTGACTGGGTGATGCGAAAATGTTGCAGGGGCGAAACTGGCATCGATTGGGTAGAAAATAGTCAACTAGAAGATTTGGATTTTGCAGATGATATTGCTTTGTTAAGTAGAAACAACCAAGATATGCAAAGAAAAACAGACAACTTGTCATCTATAGCATCAAAAGTTGGACTGCAGATAAGCTATGAAAAAAACAAATGTAATGAAGACACCTATGGCAAGTAATGCAGATATCACACTGGAATCTAAAATGATAAAAATAACAGAGCAGTTCACATATTTAGGTAGCAATTTTGATTGCACAGGAAATGTTAAAAAGAAATTATGATACGAATGGACAAAGCAAAATCAACTTTTAAAAGTCTAAATAAAATATGGAACTGCAAGTTACATAGTATTAAAACTAAATTATGAATTTTCAATTCAAATGTTGTATCAATCCTAACATATGCCAGCAGAGTTGGAAAATGACTAAAGATATAGAAACAAGTTGAATGCATTTGAAAATAGATGTCTTCGAAAAATAATGAATATAAAATGGAACGAATTCAGAAGTGATGAAATCAGAGACATGTCTGGTCAACCACTAGTGACAACTGTTATAAGAAAGAGAAGATGGAGATATGTTGGGCAGACCTTGAGAAGAAATGATCAACGAATATCAAAGCAGGCATTGAAGTGGGAGGTAAAGGGTTCAAGAAAGAGAGGTCGACCTGAGACCCTGAAATGAACTTTGCTGAGAGAGGCAGGAAATATCAGTCTCAGTTCCATGGAGGAGATTGAGCGAGTTGCCCAGGATAGAGCGGTATGGAAAATTACTTGCAGGCCCTATGTAACGATAACGTACGAGAGGAGTTATTATTATTATTCTATGTATAAGTATTTGTTGAGTCTACATTGAAGTTGATAACATGCTACACCAGGGACCACTTGAGAATTCCAGGGTTCGAGACCAACTTGGCCAAAAATTTTCAGTGTGCACACAATATGCGATTGGACTACATGAAACCCTGATCCTTTACTTGGGGATCAGCAAAAATATTGCAGTCTTTAGCGATTCAAGATCCGTTCTCCAGGCTATCTCAAGTCCCAGACAAGACAAGCTCATTCAGGACATATGGCAAAATATCAGCTTGTTGTCAAAAAAATCCGAACTGGTCTTACAGTGGATACCAGCTCACTGTGGCATACCAGGAAACGAAAGGACTGACAAACTCGCAAAGGCTGGGGGGAGCCTTACACAACACCACCCAACACAAAGTTTTACAGAAGCAAAGACTCTCCTGAAACAATCCAGGAAAATGATCTGGAGAAAAACAAATGGAGGATACAATCCAGAGCACGCCAGTATAAATACACTAAACAGAAAAGCACAGACCACAATCTTCAGACTTAGAACGGGACACTGCAGTCTCAGAGCACACCTCCACAGAATGGGTCTCAAGGACTCGGCGGCCTGCACCTGTGGAGCACCAAAGCAGTCCCCAGAGCACATCCTGCAAGACTGCCCTAGTCTGAGTAGTGAGAGATTGGAGAACTGGCCAACAGAAACAACACTACAAGACAAACTATGGGGAACCGGTGAAGACCTCAAGCGCACCGCCCTGTTTATGACACATACCGGAGTAGTCGCATAGCAAAAGTTGATTGCAGAAGAAGAAGAAGAAGCCTTGGGGATCTAAATTACAAGTACACCTGAAGTCAGAGTAAGGTTCACCCATGTGTTGCTGGGGCCCTCAATGGAAGCAAAGAATAGTAACACTGCGACATACAAGGCATGTAGTTAGCGGCAACTGAGGTAGGGGCCTAGGGAAGCTACCCTAGTATATAAAAAGCATCACAGAAATCAAATGTGCTGGCCTACTTGTAGGCGCATAACTGGCAGAATGTACAATCGTTCATATGCTCAGATCACATGCAAATCACAAAGAGTGGTTAACAAATGGTCGATATGGATCGCTCAAGAATAAGTAAGGTTCAGCTGAGTAACGAGGAACACTTGTGATGAGAAAATCAAGCCTTCATGCAAAAATGAAAGATGTCATATTAGACTACATCTGAATTCATTCGAGAACGAAAAAAACAACCTGAAAACGTAATCTAGTTTGTAATGGTATGTCTTCTTCACCTTTCAACTCCCAACGGAGCACAGGTTTTCAACAAACGTCTTCCAGCTCTTCCTCTCTCTTGCCATCCCTTCCAATTTTTCCATGTTTTACCTATCCTTTTAATATCAGCCTCCAGCTCTCTTCTCCGGATATGTCTAGGCCTTCCCCATCTCCTCTTTCCTGTGGGTTCCAAAACAGTGCCTGTCTTGCAATGCTTCCGGTCAGTCTTCTCAATGTATGTCCTATCCATCGCCAGTGTCTCTTCATGAGCTCTTTCTCCACTGGTATCTACTCTGTTCTTTCTCTGAGTTCCTCGTTCGTAATCTTATCATATCATCTCAGTTCCTCTATTCTACGTAAACATCCATTTACGAAGGTCTGCAGTTTTCTGTTAGTTTCCTTTGTAGTCTTCCATGTTTCTGAGCCATAGAACAGCACTGACTCTGCATGATATGTAACATGTTCTATGGAGTTGAAGATGGATAAAGGGGATATTCTTCGGTCTCTTCGCGACCTCTGTTGGATGAGGACACTAAAATCGATGTTGAATCAATCAAGCGATTTAAGCAGTTTGAAGTTACCCGTTGTTCAAGTCAAACTGGATGCCTGAGAGGCAGAGTGAGAGGTGTGTTTAATCAGCGAGCCACAGGAACTATCGGTATGCATACTCTTCGATATCTGTTGGGGGAGGCTGAGCATCTATGGGTCTGCCCGGAGTGCAATGACGTCAGTTTAGTAACCAATAACCAATGTTCTATTCATAACTTTTAATTCTATTTATTGAACTTCCAGACTGTACAATGACAGCCCACACTTAACTCAACATCCTGAGAACATCATTGAAAAACTTAGTCAATTCACAAAATCATGCTGCACCAATGTTGTTCTGAGCTCCAATGTGGATGACCTGGTGTTGTTGACTAATATTCTCAAGTGCCTTGTCATTATATGCAGGTAGTGTGTTATGTCAATTTTGAAATGCAAATGTGACACCATGAACACTAAAAGAGCATTATACAGGGTGTTCAATATAAAAGCAGCCTGCGAATGGAATTATTTTGGCATATATTTATGAAAATGAGAAGGTTCAGTTATGACGAAGTATAGGTCAAGGTTTTGTGATGGCATGTACTTATGGTGCGGAAGGGCGATGACTCAATGTGACGTAGGACAAGCTAGGCAGAACTGGTTTAAATAGTAAATAAACACAACTCAATGTGTAACTGGTAACTTTTGATTTGTCAATGGGGCTGCTTTTATCTTGAACACCCTGTGCAACACAATCTTTCTCCCAACATAATGCTATCAATGCCAGATCTGAACACTGGCTTCAAACGATAGAAGAAAACTAGTCACAACAGAAGTTATCCATTATATGTCTTCTTATTTGAATGCTCCATATCGACCACTTATTAACCACACTGTGTGACTTGTATGTGATCTGAGCCTAAGAGCGATTGTACATTGTACCAGTTATGCACCTGCAAGTAGGCCAACACATCCAATTTTTGCAATGCTTTTTATTTACTAGAGTAGCTTCTCCAGTTCCTACATCTATCACCTCTTGCGACATGCCTTGTAAGTCGCAGTGGTACTATTATTTGCTTCCGCATGGCCCTGCTCCACATGGGCGATAATTTATATGAGGGCTATCATAATAACACTCTGGACATGTCCATAAGTGCTCCGATCTCCGCCTCAACAAATCCATCAGCTTCCAGATGGATCAGTTCGATGTTGATTAATCAATCTTTTTGCATATTTGATATGTCATTCTTTTCAGGGTGTACCAATATCAACACCCGTCTCTCATAATCTGATCAACGACTGGGATTTACAACCCTGAAACCTCTCCAAGAGATGAAGAATGCTGGAAATATCAAGAAGACACCGGTTTAGAAATGAAAACATCAGGAAAACAGTTAGTATATCAGTACTGAACTTCACCAAGAAATAACAAATTAAATGCTTCGGCCACAAAAGCAGATTACCAACAGATAGTCAGCCTCAAAGAGCAATGCTACTCTGATACAGTGGATGCAAAGTAAAAGGTGGACACTGTTTATGAAGAGCACACAAAACCTCATTCTAGAATTCTCTTCTTATCGTAACGCTGCGACACAAAACAGGATTAGAGAAAAGAAAGTCTATTTTTATGTCAATGTTTTGTAGATATCTTCTTCGTACGCTCCAGATCGACCACTTGTTAATCATTCTTTGTGATCTGTATTTGATCTGAGCCTAAGAGCAATTGTACGTTGTGAAGTTTTACGCCTACAAGTAGGCCAGCGCATCCGATTTCTGTGACACTTTTTATTTACTAGGGTAGCTTCCCTAGGTTCCTACCTGAGTCACCTCTTACAACATGCCTTGTAGGTCGCAGTGTTACTATTCTTTGCTCCCTTGCGAGCCCAGGCAACAAACGAGAGGTCTGAGGTATACAGTTAAACATTTTCTGTCTAAGTTAAACATTTTCTTGTCTAAAGTTAAACATTTTCTTGACTAAAGTTAAACATTTTCTTGTCTAAAGTTAAACATTTTCTTTACTAAAGTTAAACATTTCTTGACTAAAGTTAACATTTTCTGTCTAAAGTTAAACATTTTCTTGACTTAATTCTTCTGATATTAACATTTCAGAAACTGTAACAATGTATCAGTTTTGGCCAGTTGTGATTTTGTTAATCAGATGGTGGCTTGTGCACAGGCTGTGATTGAGCAGGTGAGGATTTCATTCTCTGAGATATTTTAAATACAAGATTGAGATTGATGGCAGTTATTTAGTTTTGTTATTTTTCTTTTAGTTATACTTTTTGTCTTTTGTGGTGTAGAGGTTAGGTGCTCGTCTTTTGTTCCAAAGGTACTCTGTTCACTCCCTCTTGCAGGCATCAGGATATTTTTCCAGAGATCCCTGATCACAGTGTAGGTGAGATCAAGTTCCTAGTCCTATTGGAGACAAACGATAAAGCATAGGTCCATTGTTCAAGTCAAGCACGTGAAAGAAGTTGAGGCTGTTACTGCTGCCCTCCATTGAATCTCTGGGACTTCATATACTGGGGCCATTGTTGTATCTAATTCTCAGTCGATGCTTCACAAGATCCAGAAGGGCAGGTTTCGGTATGAGTGGATGTCGTCTATAGAAGTTTCTAACCTCCAGAGGCTTACGTGGATATACTGTCCTGGGCATGCGGGTGTTTGCGGTAATGAGAGAATGGACAGGCTTGCATCAACGGCATCGATTGTTGGGGAGTGGAAGATGGATAAGTGGGATATTCTTCGGTCTCTTTGCGACTGTCTGTTGGATGAGGACACTAAAATCGATGTTCAAGCAATTTAAGCAGTTTGTAGTTAACTGTTGTACAAGTTGAACTGGATGCCTGAGAGGCAGAGTGAGAGGTGTGTTTAATCAGCGAGCCACAGGAACCATCAGTATGCATACTCTTGGATATCTGTTGGGGAGACTGAACACCTATGGGTCTGCCCGGAGTGCAATGACGTCAGTTTAGTAACCAATAACGTAAAAGGAACTTTAGCAGTTCAAAATCGAGAAGAACATTCTGGAAAGCCACTGCCCCATCAAAAGTCATTGGAAAGATTAAGAAATAAAGCTCCTACAAAATATTTTCGCCATCTTCAGAATTACCTTGGAGACCCTCAACGGGGCTATAGATCTTGTTTTTGTTTTTTTTCGATCCAGAAGCACTTGAGCTTTCAGCTCGGTGCCATGGACATCGTAACCCTTCGGCTTGGTGCCATGAACACCATAAATCTGGAGAACCTGTGGCTTTTCTGCCAGCCGTGGAATTGAACCCGCACTTACAGAGAGTTTATCGCCCGTCGTCCAACACTCTAAGAACACGCTGGGCAGGTGGGTGACCTTCCTGTGTAAGAAAGAGATCGGAGCACACATGGCTACTCACTGAAGTGCAATGATGATGGTCCTATAATGAAGACCCATAAATAATAATATTCTTGTGTTTTTTTTCAGTTTTGCAATCAAGAAGAGAAACAGTTTGATAATTTCCACTCAACAAGTATCATATCATTTGTTAAGCTGGTCCTTCACTTCCTGGAATGCCTGTATGACCCATATTTTGTTTGGAGAAAACGATTGAAGGAGTGAGTATAAAGTATTATTGATATAAGGGAAGACTGCTGTAAAGCTATGTAGCATAATTGATATAAGGGAAGACTGCTGTAAAGCTATGTAGCATAATTTATATAAGGGAAGACTGCTGTAAAGCTATGTAGCATAATTGGTATAAGGGAAGACTGCTGTAAAGCTATGTAGCATAATTGATATAAGGGAAGACTGCAGTAAAACTATGTAGCATAATTGATATAAGGGAAGACTGCTGTAAAGCTATGTAGCATAATTTATATAAGGGAAGACTGCTGTAAAGCTATGTAGCATAATTGGTATAAGGGAAGACTGCTGTAAAGCTATGTAGCATAATTGATATAAGGAAGACTGCAGTAAAACTATGTAGCAATGATATAAGGGAAGAATGCAGTAAAACTATGTAGCAATGATACAAGAGAAGACTGCAGTAAAACTATGCAGCAATGATATAAGGGAAGACTGCTGTAAAGCTATGTAGCATAATTGATATAAGGGAAGACTGCAGTAAGACTATGTAGCAATGATATAAGGGAAGACTGCTGTAAAACTATGTAGCAATGATATAAGGGAAGACTGCTGTAAAACTATGTAGCAATGATATAAGGGAAGACTGCTGTAAAACTATGTAGCAATGATATAAGGGAAGACCGCAGTAAAACTATGTAGCAATGATATAAGGGAAGACTGCTGTAAAACTATGTAGCAATGATATAAGGGAAGACCGCAGTAAAACTATGTAGCAATGATATAAGGGAAGACCGCAGTAAAACTATGTAGCAATGATATAAGGGAAGACCGCAGTAAAACTATGTAGCAATGATATAAGGGAAGACTGCTGTAAAACTATGTAGCAATGGTATAAGAGAAGACTGCAGTAAAACTATGTAGCAACGGCGAAACATGTAAAAACAAAGTACTGCAGTTTTACAAAAAACAACAACAATACACAGCAACATATCGACCAAAAGGCCTTTATCAAGCAAATAATACAACAGAAAGGAAGAAATTCATTTCTTACGTGGCACACAACATATGGAATCAGACAATAAATTCCTAACCTAGAAATACACTTGTCTTTCTTCTTCAAATGCTCCATATCTACTACTTGTTAAACCACTATTTGTGATATGTATATATATGAGACATAGAGGTGGCCCTTCAGGCTTGCCTAGGAAATGAACCTCTCTAGGTCGGGTTCTTCTCCCCCGACTTTGGTATGCGGATCCAAATAAAAGCATGCAGAAACCAAGTGTATTGGCCAATGAATCTGTAGGTGCCTGGCATGCATAACAAACTCATATAAATTACTTACAGACAACAAAGAGTAGTTGATGAAGATGAAACTATGTATGCACATTTATCTCCCCTTTTTAACTAAACTTATATCATGGGAAATAACTTTTGTCTTACATTTCTCTCCAGATGGAGCGTTGATGTTGAACAGCTTCTATCACAGCCTGCCCAAGTGCATAATGAAGTCATTCCATTTTTCCATGGTACAGTAGAAACTAGATGAATAATTTAATTTCATAGTTTGTTATCTATCATCGAGGCTCTCTGTGGCATAGAGGTTAGATGCTCGGCTCTCATTTCAAAGGTAGTCGGTTTGCTCCCTTGTGGAGCCATTGCAAAATTGTTTCCAGAGATCCCTGATTTTAGTGTAGGTAAGATCATGTTCCTAGTCCTATCAGAGATGGATGATAAAATGTAAGTCCTGTGTTCAAGTTGAACTCATAAAAGAACCAATGACAGTTCAAAATTGAGAAGAGCAGACTGAAAAGCTTCATCAAGAAACAATATATTAAATATTTTGACCATTCACAATATTAAGAAAAAGATTAAACACACAAGATAGTGTGCCTCAAAGAGCAATGTTGCTCAGATACAGTGGATTCAGAGCAAAAGGTTGTCCACACAAAAACCTGTTCTAGAAATCTCTTCTTATTCTGACTGTGAGGCAAACAGAATTAGAGACAAGAAAAGAAGAAAAATGCTCGTGTTAGTCACATGCATGTTTGCCAGTAGTTGTGGTTCTAAAATTTCAGAGCACAGGTGGACAAAACGGTGGCAAGTCCCTCCAGAGAAATACGGTCCCCCAGCGCTGAGAACTACTACTGTCTTGTAGTTTGATTGGAAACAATCAAAGACTAGTAGAGCAAACCGTACACAAAACTGGACAGCAGGCAAACCAAGTAGTTCAAAAAAAGACTGGTAACATGGGCAGACGATGCTCAACAAGCCGGGAGGGAAGGTTTGTCTAAGGGTAGCTACCCTAAAAGAAAATAGCAACCTGCTGCCTTGCAGGTCGACTGGGGACAGCCCAAGGATGACGGAGAGCGAACCCAATAAACGCTGGCTAAAACGGACACATCGCTGAGGGATAAGTACTAGAGCTCCAAATGGCGCTAAAGATGTGACGAAACACACCCATGCTAAGGCTGTATGAATCAGATTTCCACATGAATAAGACAATTTATGGGGAAATCTGGTATACCAGTCTAAGCGGTGATCACGCGCAAGAGAGATCGATCTTCAGAGCACAACCTACACACACACACACAATCATTTATTAAAATACAAAGTGTCTATAAAAAAAAAAGTATAAAGCCGAAGTATAGACTTCATTGCACTGGGTTTTACCCCATATAGCTCAGTCTCTCTTCATAGAAATGACACTCCATCTGCCGAGACTATTGTACAAAGCACAAACTCCGCAGCTTTGGCAACAATCCTAGGGTTCTCTGGGAAAAAATGCACTTGTAAACAGAACGGCATGGTTTGGATTCATACCCACAACTTTGGGATTCATACCCACAAATGAAACGCAAGGCAAAGGTCACAGAGATCCCTGACTAAAATGCAAAGATATCACACAACTAATAGACTCAATCTTATTTGTGTTGAAATACAGCTTATATTGTTGTATTACAGCTTATATTCTGTATTGTTTCTGTTGATTGAAGAAACTTAGAATTGTATTGCTTTTGTTGATTGTTCAGGAATGTGAGAGATTTGTTTGTTGAAGTTATTGTCATAATTTATGGATTAATAATTTTTATTTTACCTTTTCAGAATGTTTTCAAAAGCCAAATCTTTTAGGAGAGTTACAGCTCTGTCTTCTTCATATGTTTGGTGCTGTGATGTCAGGTTCTTTGGTACAGTAAATCTCTTAAAATATATATATATATATATTATATAATACACTAGTGGGCATACCTAGAGCTATTCGGTTACAATAAAACTGCAGTCTTTGTGAATGTATTAGTACATATTTTAAAGTGATTGAATTCTTAATTTTGCTAAAGAGAAAATTTACCAACTGCTGTCTTTTCAAGAGGTCACAACCCTCATACAGAGAAAATCTGCATTTTACTGAAAGACAAACATTGGATATCTTCTTCTTTTTTTGCGTTCAGTTTTGTATGCTCGTCTAAACCATGAGATAGGTTGCCTCTATGAAGCTAAACACGTAATTACAAAGTACTGTAGTTTTACAAATTACAAAACAATGACAAAATACAGCAACGTTTCGACCAACAAGGCCTTTATCAAGCAAACGAACAAACAGGAGTGACAAATTAAAATGAAACACAAATGGACGACCAAATACAAACGTATCTAAGGAAAATCTGGAATAAAAACGAATAACGAAATAAATGTAACACAAAAACACACATAAAAACTAGAAATAGAAAGGAAAGAAACAATGAAACATCTAGTAAATATATAACTGGAATACATGCAACATATACCCATATAGATTACAAAGCATGGGAAGAGAAAGTACTAAGAAGCATAAGAATGGAATATAACATGAATACATGCAACATATACCCATATAGATTACAAAGCATGGGAAGAGAAAGTACTAAGAAGCATAAGAATGTAATACGTTGAGCCAGCGTGGTCGCAAGGTACCATACAAAGAAATCAACCGATTCTCCAGAGCAAATCGACTGCGATCATCCGAGGAACATGATCGGATGGCTGTGACCTGGACATCGTGAGCACCTAAATGGCCAGTATCATTGAAATGGGTGGCTACAGGGGTCACAGAGCTCTATGAAGCTGCATATCAGTTGGAGTTCCTCAACAATTCCCCATATCTTGCTCTGTAAACGTCATTCATGAGACCATGTTTCGTTGCGTGGTGTATGTATGAAATACTGGATATGATTATGAAAAAGACTTCCTCAGATTTAAGTAGAACAGACCAGGCCATTATATTTTACCTACGTACCGGACACTGCAGACTCAACAGACACTTACATAGACTAGGAATTAGTCAAACAGCTCTCTGTTACTAGTGGTTGACCAGACATTTCTTCTCAAAATATGCCCAACATATCTCCATCTTCTCCTTCTTATAAAAGTTGTTACTAGTGGTTGACCAGACGTTTCTTCTCAAAATATGCACAACATATCTCCATCTTCTCCTTCTTATAAAAGTTGTTACTAGTGGTTGACCAGACATTTCTTCTCAAAATATGCCCAACATATCTCCATCTTCTCCTTCTTATAACAGTTGTTACTAGTGGTTGACCATACATTTCTTCTCAAAATATGCCAAACATATCTCCTTCTTATAACAATCGTTACTAGTGGTTGATCTGAGTTTAATGTTACATTTCAGAGCAATGCTACGTTGACTGTTACGCCTGCAACATTGGATGTGTTGTTGAATTTACTATCAGGGAAGGCTGCGTGTTGTGGCAACACACATACAGAGTACAGGGTCCAAATACAACATTTCATCTTGCATTCTGTAATTGGGATGGTACACACCATACACAGCTGTAGTCCAGACCAGGTGGGATTTTTAACTTTCAGATTTGATATTTCTTCATTATTATTTTGTTACGCCATCAAATCACATCTCCAGTAGCTTTAATATTCTTCAGCTTCTTCGAACGCTCCATATCAACCACTTGTTAAACTACTCTTTGTGATTTTTATGTGATCTGAGCCTAAGAACGATTGTACGCTGTGCCAGTTATGGGCCTACAAGTAGGCCAACACATCCAATTTCTGCAACACTTTTTATTTACTAGGGTAGCTTCCATAGGCACCTACCTCGGTCGCCTCTTATGACATGCCTTATAGGTCACAGTGGTACTATTCTTTGCTCCCCTTGCGAGCCTTGGCAACACACTGGCGGAAGCTTTAATGAACCGTATGATTCAGTTACGATTAACCATAGAGCAACATGGTCCTCTCATTCTGTTGCTGACTGCAGTCATTTATTAATGCTTCGACTTCTGCATTGACTATTGTAGGCAGTGGTTTGTGACTTGGTTTGTTTACAACTACAAAGGATTGTCTGTGTTCAGTGGGTGTAGGTATCCATGCTTCTCCATGGTCTATGTCCTGAATGGCGCATGCCTGTTATATGACATTCTCTGCTTGGCCCAGCCGTGACTGGTCACGTTAAATTTATTGTTTTTGTTGTTTTCTAGTTTATTGTGTAATGCGTGTGTTAAGTCTTAAGTGATTTTAAGGTGGCAACTGCTCTATGCAACCAAGTTTTACTATTTATGTCTGGGATGTCTAGCAGGTATGTCATTGCTCTACATGCTGTGTCTTTGATGTGGTCAAGTACAATGCGTATTGCTTCATTTGTATCTTCTCTAGCCTGTTGATTTGTGTCTTGCTGAGAGTGAGTATAGCCACTGCGCGTATAACAACATAACAGACCGTTAAATGTCACACTTATTCTTTGTATGTAGCCTTTGTTATTGGTACCTGTTAGTTTTAAATAATGCTGTGTTGTCTGTCTTGTCTCTAGCGCCAGGTGGAGGTGCCAGATGTAATATCCAGTTACATGCAAGTACTCTCAGGGTTAGGGAACAGTGAAGAAGATTGTCAACTGAGAATAGACATGATAGGTAAGCGATGTCAGGTGTTCTGTGAGTCAAAGTAAGTTACATCCTAATAACTTTTCAACCAGATTGAGAGAGATGGATGTCGATATTGGTGCAGCCTGAAAAGAACAACGTACCAAATATGCGAAAAGATTGATTTAACTCTTAGTGGATCAGGGCAAAAACCACGTTTTACAAGCCATCGCGAGTTGTTACCGGGCCCAAATTTGGGGTAAAGAATAGAACCACTGTTACCTGCCACGCATGTCGAAGAGGCGACTAAGGAGGTTTGGCTGAAATCGGATGCACATGTCCTAAACGTGTAGAAGTCTATGGTTAGGTGCCTACCAAACCAATGTCAACGTATACACATTCTTGACAAGATCAAACATATCACAAAGAGTGATTAAAATTGGTCAAAGAACGAACAGAAAGAAGAAGACAAGCCATTTGTTTTTATAATAAAAAATGCCCGTTAGTGTGGCTCCAGGTAAAAAGGCATTCAACCCACAGCCACATAATGTGGCATTTGTTCCACAAGAAGTTAATCAACATCAAACTGGCGTGTTGGGCCGCTGGACACTGCTGGATTTGTGGAGGTGGAGATCAGAGCATCTATGGACATGTATGAAGGGCTATGATGATAGTTCTCATATAACTGATCTTTTCAACCAATGTCTTCTCCTTCTTCTTCTTCTTTGTGTTCGTTCTTTATGACCAATTTTAATCATTCTTTGTGATATGATTTGATCTTTGCCAAGAACGTGTATACGTTGCACATTGGTTTGTAGGCTCCTAAACGCATAGACTTCTACCCGTTTAGGACATGTGCATCCGATTTCAGCCAAACCTCCTTAGTCGCCTCTTACGACATATGTGGCAGGTAACAGTGGTTCTATTCTTTACACCCCAATTTGGGCCCCGGTAACCGCTCAGGCGTAACCAATGTCTAAAGGTGAAGGATTGACTTCAATACACCATGGTTCCCCCAAATGGCTCCGTCCCTCTTGGCAGAAATAACACACCATCTACCGAGAATGTTGCACAAACTTCATAGCTCCAGTAATGATCCTAGCAATCTTATGAAAAAATTGCACATGTGGCTCATTCCAGATTCAAACTCACATCCTTCAGAACTACAGACAAACATCTTAACCACTTCACTGTTAAGACATCACTATCTAAAAGCTATAACTTGACTTCATTTAACAGTTTTTCCCATATGGCTTCCTCTCTGCAGAAAATGTTAGTTTGAAGAAAGTAGTTTGATCTAAGCCACAACTTTCAAAAGCATAGGAAAATTTCACTAGAAATCTTTCTAATTTATGTACATGTATTTCTATCTATCGTATGTGTATACATTTCTATCTAACATATATATTTATAACGTATATTTTTCTATCTACATATATAGTTTCTATCTAACATATATATTTCTATCTAAATATATATTTCTATCTATCGTATTTATACATTTCTATCTAACATATATATTTATAACTATATTTTTTATCTACCATATATAGTTTTCTATCTAACATGTATATATTTCTATCTAATATATATATTTCTATCTATCGTATGTGTATACATTTCTATCTAACATATATATTTATAACGATATTTTTCTATCTACATATATAGTTTCTATCTAACATGTATATATTTCTATCTAACATATATATTTCTATCTAACATATATATTTCTATCTAACATATATATTTCTATCTAACATGTATATTTCTAACTTATATATTTCTATCTAACATATATATTTCTATCTAACATTTTATATTTCTAACATATATATTTCTATCTAACATATATATTTCTAACATATATATTTCTATCTAACTTATATATTTCTATCTAACATATATATTTCTATCTAATACTATATATATTTCTATCTAACATATATATTTCTAACTTACATATTTCTATCTAACATATATATTTCTAACATATATATTTCTATCTAACATATATATTTCTATCTAACATATATATTTCTATCTAACTTATATATTTCTATCTAACATATATATTTCTATCTAACATATATATTTCTATCTAACATATATATTTCTATCTAACATATATATTTCTAACATATATATTTCTAACATATATATTTCTATCTAACATATATATTTCTATCTAACATATATATTTCTATCTAACATATATATTTCTATCTAACATATATATTTCTATCTAACATATATATTTCTAACTTACATATTTCTATCTAACATATATATATTTCTAATCTAATATTTCTATCTAACTTACATATTTCTATCTAACATATATTTCTATATATTTCTAACATATATATTTCTCATTATATTTCTCTAACATATATTTCTATCTAACATATATATTTCTATAACATATATTTCTATCTAACTATATATTTCTACATTATATTCTAACATATATATTTCTATCTAATTTCACTATATATTTCTATCTAACATATATATTTCTATTTTTAACATATATATTTCTATCTAATTACTATATTTCTATCTAACAAAATATTTCTATCTAACATATATATTTCTATCTAACATATATATTTCTATCTAACATATATATTTCTATCTAACATATATATTTCTATCTAACATATATATATTTATTTTAACTTACATATTTCTATCTAACATAATATTTCTATCTAACATATATATTTCTATCTAACTATATATTTCATCTAACATATATATTTCTAACATATATATTTCTATCTAACATATATATTCTATTAACATAAATATATATTTCTATCTAACATATATATTTCTAACATATATATTTCCATCTAACATATATATTTCTATCTAACATATATGTATATGTTGAACAGATTCAGTTTGTAAGATGACAGTATGCAACGACAGGTTAGCCGTCAAAACTCTCCTTGTCAGTGATGAGATGTTGGAAGGTCTGGTCGCAGTCCTCAAGAAGCAATCTGTAAGTTTCCTTTCTTCACAAATATTTATGAAGGACTAGTATTGAGGTAAGAGCAGCAGTAGCATAGTTGTTAGTAAACTCGCTACTTATACTAGTGGTCCAGTTTCAATTCCACAGTGAGCGCATACTATTTTTCAGACTGTGACAGCTCTCAGGTTGACCCAGCCTCAATTGGGTGCCAGGAAAAGAATTGGGAAGTAAAGACGGCCAGCGTTATGTTAACCACATCACCCCTCGTGTACCGACGGTCAATGAAAAATACAGGCGTAACACTGCATTACCCAATATACCTCAAAGGTATGAAAATAGTAGTGTTTCTTTCCTTTTTTTTAGTATTGAGGTAGGAATGGGTGGCAGAGTGGTTAGGATACATTCTGTCAGTGTGATGATGCAGGTTCAAACGTTGGTAATGTCAAGTTTTCCTTTGTTTAAGAAGTGATTGATTGATGGGAGCATCATCATTACACTTCGGGGATTTACCATATGTGCTCCGATCTCTTACTTACACAGGAAGATCTCATTTGCACCGACGAGGTTCCCGATGTAATTTAGAAGATGAAGATATTGTAGGATTACATTTAAATAAAATAATTTTTGCTATTGATTTTTTGCCTGGGCAGTGGCTTACCAGCCTGTTCTTATCAATTTTGAACTGCCATGCGTTTTGGGTTCGAGGCCAGTTTGGGTAAAAACTTTTGCATGTGCACAGTACACAGTTTGATTACAGGAAATCCTGATCCTTTACTTGGGGATCTAAATTATGAGTAAATCCTACCAAAGACTGACTCTCCTACCAAAACTTGACTCTCTCCTACCAAAGATTGACTCTTCTACCAAAGATTGACTCTCTCCTACCAAAGATTGACTCTTCTACCAAAGACTGACTCTCCTACCAAAGACTGACTCTCTCCTACCAAAGATTGACTCTTCTACCAAAGATTGACTCTCTCCTACCAAAGATTGACTCTTCTACCAAAGACTGACTCTCCTACCAAAGATTGACCTCTCCTACCAAAGATTGACCCACCTCTCTCCTACCAAAGATTGACTCTCCTACCAAAGATTGACTCTTCCTACCAAAGAGACCTCAGACTCTTCCTATAAAAACTGACTCTCCTAACAAAAACTGATTCTCCTACCAAAGACTGACTCTCCTATAAAAAACTGACTCTGCTATCAAAGACTGACTCTCTCCTACCAAAGACTGACTCTCCTATAAAAACTGACTCTCTATCAAAGACTGATTCTCATACCAAAGACTCTCCTACCAACTGATCTCTACAACCCATCTTACAGGATTCCACCCAAATACATGATAATGATCAAACTTGGTACATGTATGGTTCAGGCAATGATGGCAATGTAAATGGTTCAGCAATGGCAAGGTACATATATATTTACTTCTTGCATTAACTGCACTCGTACATTTCATTTTGTCTTAAAGCCACAAAGAATTGACTTCATTGCACCGGGTTTTATCCCATATGACTCGGTCCCTCTCTGCAGAAATGTCACGCCACCTGCTGAAAGTATTACACAAAGCACGAACTCTGTAGCTGCAACAACAATCCTAGAGGTCACTGGAAAAAATTCAATAACGAAGAGAACTGTATGGTCTGGATTCGAACGCATGACCTTCGGAACGCAAGGCAAAGGTATAACCACTTAGCCACAGAGATCCCCGAATTCTTCTTTGCGTTTGTTCTTTACAAACAATTTTAATCACTCTTTGTTTCTTCTTCTTCTTTGCGTTGTTCTTTACGACCAATTGTAATCACTCTTTGTGATATGTTTGATCTTTGCCAAGAACGTGTATCGTTGCACATTGGTTTGGTAGGCCCGTAAACGCATAGACTTCTACACGTTTAGGACATGTGCATCCGATTTCAGCCAAACCTCCTTAGTCGCCTCTTACGACATGCGTGGCAGGTAACAGTGGTTCTATTCTTTACACCCCAAATTTGGGCCCTGTTAACTACTTAAGCATCAGAGATCCCCTAATTCATTTTGTGTCTGCCCTGGGCATGTAAATGTTGGCAGGAATGAAAGATCACTTTGAAGAATGCACTAAAATCATCATCATGATTTAACTCTTAGTAGACCAGGGCAAAAGTCATGTTTTACAAGCCATTTGTTTTTAGAATAAAAACGCCCTTTAGTGTGGCTGTCCTTAAAAAAAGGCATCCACCCAAAGTCACGTAGTGTGGTGTTTGGCCCACAAGGAGTTCAACACTGCAGGGTCACAGATAGCTGTTAATAACATGCTGCAGTGATGACCATATGCTATTGAAATTCTGGGGTTCAAGGCCAGCTTGGGACAAAGTTCACAATGTGTTCACCGCATGCGGTTGGACTACAGATCTTGATCTTTTACTTACAAGTGAATGAGTTTGTTTGTTTACAGAACCTCAGGAGAAGCACCAGAGACAATTAAAAAACAGACTGTTGTTACTGCCTGTAGTTCTGCTTTTTAGGGCAGTGTGGGACAAGAACCTGAGAAATTTAATGGCTAGTACAGTCACCGCAAAGCTGTTCAGGTTTCGATTTTTTATTTATGCCCACAACAGAAAAAATCCTTGGTCTTACCATGAATTGAACATGTGTCTCCCACATTGGAGCCGTGCTCTTAATCCTTTCAGCCAGACACTCCTCATGGACACTCCACCAAAGCCAATGAATATGATAAATAAGAAAGCAAGTATTAAGAGCCTTTGGAAAAAAATTACCAAAACACAGGATTCGAACCACAACCTTACATCTTACAGCACCCATTGCCTAGCCCTGCAGACAAGCATTTTTCAAAGCATAACCAGCTAGTTTTCAGAAAAAAGAGCTTCAATTAGTTGTCTTTTTCAAACAGCATTGACTACGGAACACAGAAGATCAGTCAGAATTTGATTGAACAGTACTTGCACAAACACATGCAATAAGGACTTTGGGATGGCTGCTGTAGCGGAGGATATATCACGAATGGGAATGCTCAGTGTGCCATGATGTCGATCGCATAACAGAACAAACACATGCAATAAGGACTTTGGGATGACTGCTACAGCGGAGGACAGATCATGAATGGGAATGTCCAATGTACCACGATGTCGATCGCATAACATAACAGAACAAACACATGCAATAAGGACTTTGGGATGACTGCTGCAGCGGAGGACAGATCATGAATGGGAATGTCCAGTGTGCCATGATGTCGATCGCATAACATAACAGAACAAACACATGCAATAAGGACTTTGGGATGATCGCTGCAGCGGAGGACAGATCATGAATGGGAATGTCCAGTGTGCCATGATGTTGATCGCATAACATAACAGAACAAACACATGCAATAAGTTTTTTATCCTCTGTTTAGAGATCAAAATTACAGGTACCTCTGAAGTTGGAGTAAGTCTCACATGAATGTCTAGGGACACTGTAATAAGGAAAGCAATCCTTCATGCAAAAATAAATAAGAGGTGCTATATTAGGTGCCCTGACTAGTTCTGAATTCATAGCTGGCAAAGAAAAAAAAGTCGCGCGAATGGTTACCGGGCACAAATTTAGGTGTGTAAAGAAAAGAACCACTGTTACCTGCCACACATGTCATAAAAGGCGACTAGGAAGGTTTGGTTGAAATCAGATGCACATGTCCTAAACATGTAGAAGTCTATGCGTTTAGGGACCTACCAAACCAATGTGGAACGTATACACGTTCTTGACAAAGATCAAACATATCACAAGAGTGATTAAAATTGGTCGTAAAGAACGAACGCAAAGAAGAAGAAGAAGAGGAAAAACAATAACTAAAATAACAGAAGATTTTGTACACAGGTAACTTAAGTAACAAGGACACACATACAGACAGACCGGAAGCATTACAAAACAGGCACTGTTTGTTTTGGAATCTGCAGGGAAATTTGAGAAGGGGAAGGCCTAGAAATACCTGGAGAAGAGAACTGGAGACTGATAATAAAAGGATAGATAAGACATGGAAAGAATTGGTAGGGATGGCAAGAGAGAGGAAGGGATGGAAGAAGTTTGTTGAAGACCTGTGCTCCGTTGGGAGTTGAAAGATGAAGAAGAAAAACTAAAGTAACAAGCTTGTATGTACACATGCAACCAAAGTAACATATAAAAAGTAATGTATTACTAACCTAGTACACTAACGTTGTCTTTGTTTCTTCTCTCTACAGGATGTATTTGAAAGATGTGTTGGGTATAACGAGTTTCTTGATGTTTTACTGCGTTGTGGGCAACCAACAAAACATCTTCTGCACAGTTTATTAGACCTGGTAAAGATTTTTCAGTCGTTTATTCACAATATTTGACATGCGTAAATAATTATGCGCATATATCAGCTTTGACGACCAATTAGGCGTTAATGTGGACATGCCAGACAGTGTCGTCTTCGTGGTTAGAGAGAGAAGATATAGTAATCAACTTCTCATGGGTACTGTGAGCAAATGGACTTTGGGATGGCTGCTGCAATGGAGGACAGAGCACGAATGGGAATCTCCAATGTGCCATGACGTCGATCGCATAACATAACATAATATTTGACGACCTATCCAGTAACCAATCAGATATGAGACAGTGCTATACAATATAACGTAGTAGATAACAGACCAACACCAGTATGACATATGAGGAAGTACAAGCACTGATACAAATGGATTGAATGAAGAAATGAGCGAGAGATCTTCCCGGTCAACAAAATGATGATGCCTACTACCAACTCAATAGAAAAGAACAGGTCACCTGGCTGCAAATTGGACAAGGTAGGCTGAGGTAGCAACTGTTTATCAAGTGCAAGATAGACTTTGATTGATTGATAGGACCATCATCATTGCACTTCATTGAGTAACCATCTATGCTTCGATCTCTTTCTTGCACAGGAAGATCTTAGCGCAGTGCAAACTCGTAGCACCAGCAAAGGTCAATGTCAGTGCAAGACAAACTATATGGAGATGTACACATACTCCAGTTAACAACCAACTAAAAGGGTCTAAGTCCAGAGAATTGACTTCATTACGACTGGTTTTATCCCACACAGCCTGCTACCTCTCCATAGAAATTGCACACCATCTGCTGAGAGTATTGCACAAACTCCATAGCTCTGCAACAATCCTAGGGACTCTGGAAACAATGCACTCATGAACAGAACGGTGCAGTCCAGATTTGAACCCAAGACCCTCAGAACGCAATGCAAAGGTTTACCACAGAGACCCCATCAACTAACTAATTTTGAAAACATTATTGAAAGAAGAAGATTGTCAACATATCCTCACAGTTTGACTTGTCAATCCCAGATTTCACACCACAGTGATCTTCAACTATACTCATCTCCTGCACAGCTTTATCTGTCAATAATGACTTATCATCACCTCACAGTTTGATTTCAATAATGTACTTATCATCACCTCACAGTTTGATGCATATGTCTAATACTTAATACATTACCTCCGTTTGATTTCAATAATGTACTTATCATCACCTCACAGTTTGATTTGTCAATAATGTACTTATCATCACCTCACAGTTTGATTCTGATCACATAAGTATCTTATCATCACCTCACAGTTTGATCTATCAATAATGTACTTATCATCACCTCACAGTTTGATCTATCATTATTAATTCGTGATTCATTGTATCATCACCTCACAGTTTGATCTATCAATAATGTACTTATCATCACCTCACAGTTTGATCTGTCAATAATGTACTTATCATCATAACTTGCAGGTGGTGGAAGTCAATTATGAAAGTCTGAAAACTAGTGCCATTAGAAATTCTTCAGCTGCTATCATCCTGATGAAGTGGGTGGGATCCATTGAGTCACCGGACCTACAGGTGAGTTTTTTTTACTGGTTCTTGAATGACCTTTCACACATGTGTATATATATATATATATATATATATATTTCTCTCTATTGAACAAGACTAAAAGTCCTTATCAGGACTCCACGTCCGCCTGCCCAGCGTGTTCGGAGCGTGTTGGACAACGGCGACAAGCCCCTGTGAGTGCGGTTCAATTCCGCGGGCTGGCAGAAAAGCCACAAGTTCTTCACATTTACGGTGTTTGTGGCACCGAACCGAAGTGTTACGATGTCCATGGCACCGAGCCAAGAGCTGAAAGCTCAAGTGCTTCTGGATAAAAAGAAAACAAAAATCAGGACTCCACACCAGAACACATTGTTCAACACACAGTCCGCTCTAGGACTTGTCCCAGGCCATATGGCCACACTAAAATAAAGGGCTATTATGCTCTGATATAAAAAAAAAAACTGCCCGTCTTAGGTTGAAAGGGCGTGCCTTGGCCACATAGAGGCTTTATTCACCACCTAACAAAAAACATAACTCTTGTGCCTTGTTAACCCCCGTTGAAACATAGACCCGTAACCGACTGTGCCAGGGCATGTAGGTGTAAGGGAAAATGAGAGTGCCGTTAGGTTTGCAGGTATGGCTGCCGTAAAAAGTAGGCAAGCAATGGACCAGGCTGATATTCTGAATTCCTGTCTATTACCTGATCTCTCTTTATTGTATGTTGTTATTGGTAGTTGGTTGTATTCCATTCTCATTAAATGTCTAAATCAGTGCATTTGTTGTCTTTCAATGTAGTCAGTGCATGAAGTCATGCCCGCTCTGCTTCTGATGTCCTCGTTGCATAGCCTATCTTTCTGGTGACCACCACCGCCTTCCTCAAGCATTTCATTTACATGCGTCAGCTTGTTATATAGGGGATTAGAAGCTCTTTAGGCAGAGGCACGCACTTTTCAACCTAAGGGCAATATTTTGTGGTTATATCTGAGTACGTAGACCAACAAATATGGAAAAATAAGAATTTACTTCTTGCGGAGAATCCAAGATGTTTGGGTCGGTCATCTGATTAATCCGGATTAATCATTAGTTCCTTCAGGGTGTGTTTATGTGCTAGAGTGTTTATGTGCTAGAGTGTTTATGTGCTAGAGTGTTTATGTGCTAGAGTGTTAATGTGATAGTGTGTTGAAGTAGTTACGCCAACTTATGCGATTCGCCCGCATAAATTGTGGTGACCTAGTTAACCGTGTTCTGTGCTGTCGCAATATGGCGTCCATCATGTATGTTAGAATGGCACGCAGACGGTCTGGACAGGGTGAGAGGAATATAAATATGTAAAAGACATGACGGGTAACCTGGAGAGGAGATGGGCACCACCAAGAAAACCAGTTGCCCACTGAAATGTTAGTATGGGGCATCAGACACTCGCCCGAGGAGTTGAAGAGAGAGATTCATGGCGTGCTTTTTCTGCTGATGTCTCCACAGTGACACCCCTATGACCCTAACAGGTTATGGGCTTTATTATATTATTATTTATTATTATTAATCTTGGTTTTTATATTGTAACTGACAGATTTGGTTGAGCGAAGAGATGAAGAAGCTATGTGCATGTAGCTACGGCAACCGTATGGCGTGCTGTAAGGGAGGAATGGTGTCAGTACTGGTCGACTTGTTGTCACAACATTCCAATTTGCAACTAAGAACTGTTGGTAAGTTGTATTTTTAAATATTCTATTTATATCCTTTTTTGCATTCTGTTTGACACATAAGTAAATGATAAAAGTAAGGTTGGCCCTTTTTATACATCCAGATATAATGGGTTAGACAGTGTTAGGCCAGTATTTGTCATTGACCGTTGGCACAAGATGGCTGATCTTATCAACATCACACAAGATGGGTGCTCTTATCAACATCACACAGGATGGGTGATCTTATCAACATCACACAAGATGGGTAATCTTATCAACATCACACAAGATGGGTAATTTTATCAACATCACACAAGATGGGTGATCTTATCAACATCACACAAGATGGGTGATCTTATCAACATCACACAAGATGGCTGATCTTATCAACATCACACAAGATGGACGATCTTATCAACATCACACAAGATGGCTGATCTTATCAACATTACACAAGATGGGTGATCTTATCAACATCACACAAGATGGGTGATCTTATCAACATCACACAAGATGGACGATCTTATCAACATCACACAAGATGGGTAATCTTATCAACATCACACAAGATGGGCAATCTTATCAACATCACACAAGATGGGTAATCTTATCAACATCACACAAGATGGGTAATCTTATCAACATCACACAAGATGGTCAATCTTATCAACATCACACAAGATGGGCAATCTTATCAACATCACACAAGATGGGCAATCTTATCAACATTACACAAGATGGGTGATCTTATCAACATCACACAAGATGGGTGATCTTATCAACATCACACAAGATGGACGATCTTATCAACATCACACAAGATGGGTGATCTTATCAACATCACACTGACAGCCTTTACTTCCCAGTCCTTTTCCTGGAACCCAATTGAGGCTGAGTTGACCCAGAGCCATTCATCATCATAATGTTGCTTTGTCCCTTCGGAACCCAATTGAGGCTGAGTTGACCCAAGAGCCATTCATCATCATCATAATGTAGCTTATCCCGGAACTTGGCTCCCATGACAGAAGTCCTGAAAAACTCTCTGTTCTGTGCAAGAGCCATTACAGTCAGAAACAAATTCGCGCCCACTATAGAATTGAACCTGGACCTCTAGCCTAAGAAGCGAGTTCACTAACAACTGTGCTACTGTCCGTTTGACACATAAGAATTCCACAAAATATTTCCATTGTTGTCTTTCTGCCAACTTTCTATTAATTGTTTCTCACATCGGACCACAACCGTTCAACTCTTCTATCTCTTCCTCAACAAATCCATCAGCACATTAAGGACAGACCGCACCCTATATTTAGATTTTCTTAAAAATGAAATTTGAGTTTTTAAATTTTAGGTAATACATCCAATTTGAACAGAATCTATCTTTAGTTTGAAAAAAAAAATGTAGTTTTGTATTTTAATTACATTTTTTAACTAGGCATGTATATGTTTTTTAGCTAATTATATAGGAAATATCATAACTTTGCTTCAACAGATGGTAGCAAAGTGTTTATAGTAATATGGTAGTGCAGATAGATTAACTAATAGCATCATTAAACTTATGCAGCGTGATTATGATGAAACTTGTATGAAAATTCTGGAAAATTAGAGAACATTGGTTGGATAAATAGTATTTGAGTCATATTTAAACATCACAAAGATAACCATGAGAACTGCAATAGGCTGAGTAGCTTGTGCCCTAAAGATAAAGTTTTAGTTGATTGAGAACAAACTGCCTAATTTTATTTTTTGGCAACATAATGCAAGTATTTGTCAAGCTATCTTCTGACTTCGTTGCCAAAATATATTCATGGTGGTTCTCACAATGCTAATGAATCTTTCCATAATCTTATATGGACTTGGTGTCCTAAGATCTCATTTACTTTGAGGAGGAGCTTAAAAATAACTGTCAATGATGCCAATATTGTAGTTAATAATATGAAATTGTGCCGATATGGAACTTTTGTTTTAGTTTAACTTTTCCTTTGGAAAAAATTATTTTCAGTATTTTGCTGTCATCTATAAAAACCACATATCTTCCTTGCTAATACAGAATTTAGGCACAAAAAAATAGAAAGATGTAAAACAACTAGCATGGCATCTAAAGCATGTGATGAGGCAAGTTTGTATGCTCCTGGGGATCTTAAAGTAAATTAATTTGGTCAATAATTGAAAATATGTTAGTTTTTTGGCTTTTCTCAAAATTGTTATTTTCCATAAATGTATGTCACTAAATACACGTATTTTCAAAAACTACTCAAAGGATTGTTGTATAAATGTGCATACTTCTTTCTTATGCATATTTGATCATCCCCTACCACTTTAAAAGAATTCATTGAACAGTTTTGTGTCTCATGCAAAAGAATATCTCCTACCCCATATTTTTAGTCAAAATCTGGATTTGCATTTAAAAATTCAGAAAAAACTCATTTTATTATACTTTATAAATATTTTGCTACCAGTTCAAGATATGCCGATTTACAATAACATCTGAAAGTTCTATAGTGCTAACCTGAATAGAACATAAATCATCCTGTATTTTGCAAGGTTACTTTTGGGCATTTTCCTTAAAACCCCTCTATATTAAAAATTTTTTCATAGAATATACATGCTTGGATTTTTTGAAATTTTTTCCCGAGTTTTAACATCAAGTTGATCATTTAGAATCATAAACGCAACCTCAATGATCAATATTTCTGTTTAGGGGTGCCGTCTGTCCTTAAGTGTGTTTCTCATATGCCAGTAGGTGGTATAGGACAGGTCTTTAGTGGACAGTGGATGGGAAAAAACAACTTTGAACATCTAAAGGAAACATGGAAGAACTATGGAAGAGATTGAAAGTATGTGGTCTGACATGGGAAACAATTGGTAGTGAGTGGTAGAAAGGCAATAAAAGAAATCTTTTGTGGTAGTCTTATGTGTCAAACAGGATAGGAAGGGGATATAGATATATGCTTATTTGTATCCCTTGATGGCATCCTGTTAGTCTCGAGAAACGGAATGGATGTAGCTCTCATTGGGGGATTTTGTGTCTTCTGCTTTCTCCTTCTGTGTCTGGTTTGAAAGGGACAGAACAGGTCACTGCAGGGTAAACCATCACATGCGCAGAATGAAGCCTGCTCATACTGCACAGTGTGCATGTCAGACAGAAACACAGACTCCAGAGCTCATCCTGCAGTCATGTCCATCATACATACACCAATGAAACAAAACATGACCTCATGAACACAGCTTGCAGAGAAGCTATGGGAACTCTCGAGGAATTCCAACTGACATGCAGCTTCATAGAGGCAACCCATCTCATGTTTTAGGCAGCATATGAAACCGAACGCAAAGAAGAAGAAGAACGGGACAGAACGACAACAATAGAAAACTTTGTGTGGAAGTCTTATGTGTCAAACGGAACATGAAGAGGTTGTAGAAGAGATAAATAGAATCATTTCAAATCTTTTCCTAATCAAATTAAATTGTTGCTTTTAGGTCATATTGTTTCTCTACTGGAAAGACTGGGCAGTTTTTCGATCACGTCTGCTGAACTGAAACAGCTGATTGGACTTTTGAAGCCACATGATGATGATGCCAGACAGGTTTGGTTTTTGAATTTATTTGTGATTTGGCAATGAGTTATAACTTTCACTCCCATCTACAAACTTTTGTAGTGAGTTAGGGGGATTTTACTCTGAAACCACTTGTTTTCTAATTGATTGTTTTAATAAACTGTTGCACCCGAGTGGTTACCGGGCCCAAATTTGGGGTGTAAAGAATAGAACCACTGTTACTTGCCACGCATGTCGTAAGAGGCGATTAAGGAGGTTTGGCTAAAATCGGATACATGTGTCTGCCAGGGAATACTAACTCGAAACAAATGCTTGGAGAAAACGGATGCACCAGGCCGTAAGGCGATAACATGGTGCAACGACCCCTCACAATGAGGAATGGGATAACGGATTCTTCGGTCACTAATCTGCCTTGGAGATATAGCCACGCAATAAGAATGTCAGACCTACCATCATTAGGGTGGCCAAAACTTACTGTGGGAAGAGGTCGGCACAAATGGGGAAGCAGAAATCATAGGAATTATATCCTACAGAACTGCCCCAGTATGCAGACTTGGAGAAGAAAGAGGTGACCCACTGTCCAGGACAAACTGTAGGTGGTGATAATGGAGAGGCTTTAGAGAATCTGAAATCCCATCTAGGAGAGCAGGATAAACTGTCGTGGCTGATAATCTGAGCAGCTGCCCTTTATTAGAGAATCTGAAATCCCAATCTAGTGAGAATGCAGAAGACAAACTGTATGCGTGGCTGATAATCTGAGGCAGACGGCTGCCTTTATTAGAGAATCTGAAATCCCAATCTAGTGAGAAGCAGAAGACAAACTGTATGGCGTGGCTGATAATCTGAGGCAGACGGCTGCATTTATTAGAGAATTCGAAATCCAATCTAGTGAGAAGCAGAAGACAAATGATGCTGTAATTTGAGCAGACGCTGCATTTATAGAGATCTGAATATCAGTGAGCAGAGACACTGTAGGCGATGATAACGAGCGGGCTGCATTTATTAGAGAATCTGAAACCAATCTAGTGAGACCGAAGACAAACTGTGCATAATTGAGTTTGAGAATCGAATCAGGAAGCAGAAGACAAACTGTATGGCGTGGCTGATAATTTGAGGCAGACGGCTGCATTTATTAGAGAATCTGAAATCCCAATCTAGTGCGAACGCAGAAGAAGAAGAATAAACTGTTGTTGTAGAATTTATATAATGTTATAGATCTATTTATCCTTCTGTCTCATCATCAATGTGCATATCCTTTATAGGACTTTGCTCTCTTTACAGAACATCTGAAGTTCACTCTGTCTCTTGCCAGTTCACCCACTTTGTCGATGGTCATATTCATGGTATCTTGTAGCCTTCTTCTTCTTGGTCTGCCTCTGCATCCTGGGACCCTGCCCTCTAGTATTTTTCTTTCCAGGCTTCTGTCTACTGGTATTATTCATGAATATTTCTGCAAAAATTTGTGGAATTATGTAATGTTGTAGGAGCGGTGTCTGGCCGAATGGATTAGAGCGCGGCTACCATGCGGGAGACCCGTGTTCAATTCACGCTAAGGTCAAGGATTTTTTCTGTTTGTGGGCATAAATGAAAAATCCTAACTTGAATAGCTTCGCGGAGACTGCACTAGCTATGTGGCCATTACATTCTTCAGGCTCTCGTCCCACCTGTTCTACATTCTATAAGTGGGACTCGTATCACAGAGTGGCACTACAGGTAGTCACTACAGGTAGTCACTACAGGTAGTCACTACAGGTAGTCACTACAGGTAGTCACTACAGTTTTATTTATGGCATACCCATGATTATTTCTGTCAATATTTATAGAATTTATGTTTAGATTTAGTTTAGTCATCAGATCATCATCACTGTACATCGAGCCAATAAGTTCACAAGTGCTCCAATCTCCTCAGTATGTCTCTCAGCGTGTGGCGACTAATGACACCAATTGGTTTACTATTCTTCTTTGGCTACCAGTATAGTGCTCTTGTCTAGTTACACCACATTTGATTTCTTGCAGTCTGGTTAGTGTTGTAGATTCACCACTATTACTTGAATCATGTACACATCCTCTCTCCCTTAGAGAATTCAGAATATCAGCATGGTCCAATGCTTGTCTGCTTTTTACAGCTGTCACACATGCAAGCCTATCACACATGCAAGCCTATCACACATGCAAGCCTATCACACATGCAAGCCTATCACACATGCAAGCCTATCACACATGCAAGCCTATCACACATGCAAGCCTATCACACATGCAAGCCTATCACACATGCAAGCCTATCACACATGCAAGCCTATCGGTGCGTACATTTCCCTTACACCTGCATGCCCTAGTACAAAAATAAAACTCATTTTTGTCAGTCTAGACCTCCTCAGTGACTCTAACCATTATCTCCAATCCCAGGCTGTTTCAATCTTCCTGAGCATACTCATTGAGTCAAGAATGGCACCATTATCTCCAATCCCAGCCTGTTTCAATCTTCCTGAGCATACTCATTGAGTCAAGAATGGCACCATTATCTCCAATCCCAGGCTGTTTCAATCTTCCTGAGCATACTCATTGAGTCAAGAATGGCACCATTATCTCTAATCCCAGGCTGTTTCAATCTTCCTGAGCATACTCATTGAGTCAAGAATGGCACCATTATCTCCAATCCCAGGCTGTTTCAATCTTCCTGAGCATACTCATTGAGTCAAGAATGGCACCATTATCTCTAATCCCAGGCTGTTTCAATCTTCCTGAGCATACTCATTGAGTCAAGAATGGCACCATTATCTCTAATCCCAGCCTGTTTCAATCTTCCTGAGTATACTCATTGAGTCAAGAATGGCAACATTATCTCCAATCCCAGCCTGTTTCAATCTTCCTGAGCATACTCATTGAGTCAAGAATGGCAACATTATCTCCAATCCCAGGCTGTTTCAATCTTCCTGAGCATACTCATTGAGTCAAGAATGGCAACATTATCTCCAATCCCAGCCTGTTTCAATCTTCCTGAGCATACTCATTGAGTCAAGAATGGCAACATTATCTCCAATCCCAGGCTGTTTCAATCTTCCTGAGCATACTCATTGAGTCAAGAATGGCAACATTATCTCCAATCCCAGCCTGTTTCAATCTTCCTGAGCATACTCATTGAGTCAAGAATGGCAACATTATCTCCAATCCCAGGCTGTTTCAATCTTCCTGAGCATACTCATTGAGTCAAGAATGGCACCATTATCTCCAATCCCAGGCTGTTTCAATCTTCCTGAGCATACTCATTGAGTCAAGAATGGCACCATTATCTCTAATCCCAGCCTGTTTCAATCTTCCTGAGTATACTCATTGAGTCAAGAATGGCAACATTATCTCCAATCCCAGCCTGTTTCAATCTTCCTGAGCATACTCATTGAGTCAAGAATTGCAACATTATCTCCAATCCCAGGCTGTTTCAATCTTCCTGAGCATACTCATTGAGTCAAATGGCAACATTATCTCAATCCCGCCTGTTTCAATCTTCCTGAGCATACTCATTGAGTCAATGGCAACATTATCTCAATCAGGTTTTCAATCTTCCTGAGCATACTCATTGAGTCAATCACCATTATTCTAATCCAGCTGTTCAATCTTCCTGAGCATACTCATTGAGTCAAGAATGCTCGAGCATACTCAATCCCAGCTTTTCAATCTTCCTGAGCATACTATTGAGTCAAGAATGCACTGATCTCAATCAGGCTGTTTCAATCTTCCTGAGCATACTCATTGAGTCAAGAATGCAACATTATCTCAATCCCAGGCTTTCAATCTTCCTGAGCATACTCATTGAGTCAAATGGCACCATTTCTAATCCACCCTGTTAAACTTCTGAGCATACTCATTGAGCAGAATGCACATATCTCAATCCCAGGTGTTTCAATCTTCCTGAGCATACTCATTGAGTCAAGAATGGCAACATTATTCAATCCCAGCCTTTTCAATTTCCTGCATACTCATTGAGTCAGAATAACATTATCTCCAATCCCAGGCTGTTTCAATCTTCCTGAGCGTACTCATTGAGTCAAGAATGGCAACATTATCTCCAATCCCAGCCTGTTTCAATCTTCCTGAGCATACTCATTGAGTCAAGAATTGCAACATTATCTCCAATCCCAGGCTGTTTCAATCTTCCTGAGCATACTCATTGAGTCAATCTTCCTGAGCAATACTCATTGAGTCAATCTTCCTGAGCATACTCATTGAGTCAATCTTCCTGAGCATACTCATTGAGTCAATCTTCCTGAGCATACTCATTGAGTCAATCTTCCTGAGCATACTCATTGAGTCAATCTTCCTGAGCATACTCATTGAGTCAATCTTCCTGAGCATACTCATTGAGTCAATCTTCCTGAGCATACTCATTGAGTCAATCTTCCTGAGCATACTCATTGAGTCAATCTTCCTGAGCATACTCATTGAGTCAAGAATGTATGTTATGTTGTATACCCATGACTATTTCTGCCACCATTTGCTAGTGAAAACATTATCTAGAGTAAATTCTGCATTGTATACTGTCTCACTCGCCTGTGTGTAGCCAGGGCTTGCAAGGGAGCAAAGAATAGTATCACTGCAACCTACAAGACATGTCGTAAGATCCGACTAAGGTAGGGGCCTAGGAAAGCTATCCTAGTAAATAAAAAGTGTCACAGTAATCGGATGTGCTGTCCTACACGTAGGCGCAAAACTAGCGCAATGTTCAATCACTCTTAGGCTCAGATCACATAAAAATCACAGAGTGGTTAACAAGTGGTCGATATGGATGTTCGAAAAAGAAAAAGTACCTTCTACCTTGAATAATGTACATTAAAATATACCATTTCCTAATGTATGTATTTCTCTTTCCCGATTTTGTAATATTTAGTTTCCTTTCACTACCCGTCTGATGCGGGCAATTTCCACCATGGCAAGACGGGATGGAATCTGTGGACCTCTTCATTTTTTTGATATACAGCAGATGTCTGATGTGAGTTGTGTGGTTGATTTGTTTGTTAACTTTTCAAATGTTTTTAGTTTTTACTCTTCTACAAGTGTTTCACTCTCATCCATTTTGATCCCCAATCTTCTTCTTCTTCTTTGCGTTCATTCTTTACAACCAATTTTAATCACTCTTTGTGATATGTTTGATTTTTGCCAAGAACATGTCTACGTTGCACATTGGTTTGGTAGGCCCCTAAACGCATAGACTTCTACACGTTTAGGACACGTGCATCCGATTTCAGCCAAACCTCCTTAGTTGCCTCTTACGCATGCTGGCAGGTAAAGTGGTGCTATTATTTACACCCAAATTTGGGCCCGGTAACTACTCGGGCGATCCCCAACAAAACATATCTATCTGGGGTTGACATCTCGTAACTACTCATGTTTTTATATTCAATTACTCCATGAGTATGATTCGTAAAGTCGAAATAGGAATGGTGAGGCAAAACTGGATGGAGGTACTGGTACAGACAGGGATCAGAGAAATAAACTTTATTCTTGTCCATGGACATGCAGAGGTGATAGATTGACTGACATGGTTACGATATCAGAGGGAACTGCAATGCACTGAAATTAAATTCTTAACGCAATGAGTCTTTGAAAACAGGAGATTTAGGGTTGTGAATCCCAGTCACTGACCAGATTGAGAGAGATGGATGTCGATATTGGTATCACCCTAAAAGAACAACATATGAAATATGCAAAAAGATTGATTAATCAACATCGAACTGGCATTTAAAAAAATCACATCGTAAAAAACATGCTGAAATTTAGCACCGTAGAAAAAGAAAACACAATGCTGAAATTTAGCATAACGTGAAAAAGAACACAATGCTGAAATTGTTCTTAATTGTTTAGCTATCTCTTGCAGCTTCTTCCAGCTCTTCTGTACATTGTTAATCTAGGCCTCTAAAACTCTTCTTCATGTGTTTCTATGCTTTCCTCTCTTTCTCTTTCCCTGCGGGTTCCAGGAAAGGACCCTTCTTGTAGTGCGCTTAGTCAGCTAAAAGCTCCATCCTGTCTTGTTGGGCATAAAACTTTTGCAAGAACTCCTCATTCTCATATGTTTTTGGCACATTATTTCATGTCATGGACAATGAACAAGCAATCAATAAGATCATTGGAAGCCACAGAGATGTGGTTTTACAGAAGAATGGTAAAAATTCCATGGACAGCGAAGAAAACAAATGATGTTTTAAAACAGGCCTGGACACAAAGAAACGTACCAAAGAATAAGAGTCAGACAATCAAGGTTTTTGATTACTGATCATCACTGAAGACGTTAGTCATGAATTTCCTTGAAATATCAGCATTGGCACATGACATGGCGAGTAGCATGGTTTTTTGTGCAAACAGAAACCCCTAAAACGCTAATGGAATAAACCTCATATGAATTTTTGCGTTTGGGAATCACCGGACACATTCTGGAAACTCCTAGGGAATCCCGGTCTCCCTTTATTTGGGGTGAATTAAAATGAAAGTACCAAGCTCTGTATTTTGATATCATTGTACAAATCTGTGATAGTTTCAATCCCAAAATTATTTGTTAATACTCTCTTACAATTATATATCTCAACCTTTGCCCTCAGGTGGTTAGTCTTCCAGGCATCCGCAAATGGCCAGGCCCAGCCTTCTCTTTCTTCACTTTTGTATGCTTAGACACAGACTTTAGTGGGGACAGTGACTGTATTTTGATGTCATCCTATCGTAGACTACTGTACAGGTAAGTAAACATGACTTCTTGTTTTGGGACTACAAATTGTATAAAATCTGGCATAAGTAATGTCTATCTTAGTTTTGGAGTTTATATGATTTAGAATTCTTGTTTGGGATGAGAAATTATATAAAATTTGTCATACGTAATGTCTATTTTAGTGCTCATGTGATTTAAAATTCTTGTTTGGGACAACATATTGTATAAAATCTGGCATAAGTAATGTCTTAGTTTTGGAGTTGATATGATTTAGTTTGCTGCTAATGTTCAGTTTTCTAGCTCTTAGTTTTTACACTTGGTTTTTCAACAGACACTTACATTCTACTTCTTCACCCTTCACCTCTAGGGAGACATAGATCCGCAACCAAGGCCTTCCAAGCCCGTCTATCCAAGGCCATCTTTTCCAGATCTCTACACTCTCTCCCTTTTTTCTAGCATTCCGTCTCCGTCTCCAGGTGTTCGTGGGTCTTCCCCTACCTCTATTGCCCTGGGGTTCCATCAGAGAGCCTGTCTTGTGATGCTGTTGGGGGTTTCCTCAGTGTGTGTCCTATCCGTCACCACCTTCTGCTCCTTATCTCTTGTTCCACCTACCATTGTCCTGCTCTATCCCACTGTTCTGAGACACTTACATAGACTAGGAATAAGTCAGACAGCTCTCTGCCAATGTCGGCAGGAGAAACAGACACCAGAGCATGTCCTGCGGGACTGTCCTCTTCTGGGTGGGCTCAGAAGCAACATGTGACCACACCTGGTCGACCTAAATAAACTGGGCTTTGGGAAGGCCTGATGGACCTGAAGCTGGCTGGCCATTTGGGACCCAAGTGAACTAAGTGTGTGACCAGAGATCGCTGAAGAAGAAGAAAGCTTGGTTTAAATGAACAAATAGCAACCGTTCATAGTAACCAGAGAAGGATCAAAGAGAAGTCGCTGTAAACTGTTGTGTGTTCTTTTGTTTGCGTTAGTTCTTATCAACTGAGTTAACCACTCTTTGTGATCTGAATGATTTACACCAAGAACATGAGTAAGTTGCGCACTCATTAAGCCCCTATAGCATGTAGAACAGGCACATCCAAATTTCAACCAAAGTGTATGCATATGATCCAACAAGACACAAATTTGTACAGACAGGTAACTGCAAGATTTAACAAAGAGAAAAAAAACCCATCTTAAAGTACCACATCTGGAGTTATACTTTAGCATGGTATCAGATCTGATTGAGTGCTGCAGTAGCGTAGTTGTTAGTGAGCCTGCTGCTTAGGCTATTGGTCTTCTTCTTTCTTTCTCGAATCCTGTATGCCTCACAGCGTCAGGTCAGGAAGAGATTTCTAAAACGGGCCCTAGTATGCGCTTTGTAGATAGTCTCTTTCGTCGCCTCTGTTATCTCTGAGGTCCATCTTTTGCGTGCGGCCTTTTGCTTTGTACCCATTGTATCGGAGCAGCATTGCTCTTTGGGTGCACTGTCTGATGGTAATCTGCTTACGTGGCGAACCATTTAATTTGTTGTTTCTTGATGAAGTCTAGTACTGATGTTGTACCCACTTTTTCCTGATGTCTTCATTTCTCAACCGGTCTCTTCTTGTTACACCCAGCATTTTCGTAGACACTTCATCTCTGTTGTGATTAGTTTTCTTCTATCGTTTGTTGTCAGCGTCCAGGTTTGGCACTGGTAACATAATGTGGGGAGAAAGATTGTGTTGAACATTGCTCTTTTGTGTTCATGGTGACGTGTTTGCATCTTAAAATTGGCGCCATTTGCCTATCATTTGATTTGCTTTGTTGCATCTGTGTTGAATTTCATTAGTTATTCTTCCATTTGCTGAAAAATGCTCCCCAGGTATGTGAAATCTTTTACTTGATTTAGTAGATGATTGTCGATGGAGATATTGTAGTGCTTTCCTCTCTGGCGAATGTCATTACTTCTGTTTTGTCGATGTTAATTCTCATGTTGTATTCGTTACATGCTAACTGGAGTCTGTTGATGTGTTGTTGTAGTTGTTCTTCTGTTGTTGATATGATTGCCTGATCGTCTGCAAAAGAAATTCATTTAAGAGTTCTCCGAGGTTGTTTCCTTCGCTGGTGTTAGCTATTTTACAAATGTGGTCAATGTACGTGATGAATAGCAGCGGGATAGTACGCAACCTTGTCTTACTCCTGACCCTACGTGAAACTTTTCTGATAATCCTGTATTTGTTCTAATCGTACATTGGCTGTCAGTATAAATGTTCTTGCAAAGGTTGATTGGTCCGGGTTCAATTCCACAGTTGGTGCAGAATTTGTTCAGATCGTAATTGTTCTCAGGTCAACCCGTGGTACCAGGAAAAGAACTGGGAAGTAAACGTGGCCAGTGTGATGTTGACCACATCACCCATCATGTACCGACAGTCAATGACAAATACGAGCCTAACACTATATTACTTGTAATTAGTCTGTAAGTGCTCCGATGTTCTCCTCAGTATGTCTCTCAGCGTGTGGCGACTAACGATACTGGTTCTATGTTGGTTTACTATTCTTCTTTGTCTACGAGTATAGTGTTCTTGTCTAGCTGCACCACACTTGTCTTGGAATTCGTGCAGTTTGGTTAGTGTTGTAGATTCACCACTATTACTTGAATCATGTACACATCCTCTCTTTCTTAGGTAATTTATAATATCAGCTTGGTCCATTGCTCGTCCGCTTTGTACAGCAGCCATACCTGCAAGCATATCGGCGCGTTCATTTCCCCTTACACCTGCATGCACTGGCACAAAAATAAAACTGATTTTTGCCAGCTTAGACTTTGTCAGCAACTCCATCCATTATCTCAGAACCCATCCTGTTTCCATCTTCCTGAGCATACTCATTGAGTTACTGAGAAAACATGCATGGATACAAATCTGTGATTCCAGCCAGACCATCACTATCACAGTCAGAAGTGATAACATAACTAATTATAATTGTCTCTCACCACCATTTCTGATAGTTATAATTTCTACTTTCAGTTTTAGCACCAACAATGGCTGTGGTTTTGAAGCTTTTATTTCACCAGACTTCAGTCTAACCATTGCTTCCTTCAATAAGAAAGAGTACAGCACTGTTACTGTTGCAGACACAGCTTTTAATGATGGCTTCTGGGTAGGTACATCGTGCATCTTTATATTTCATTTATTTTATTAGTAACGATTGATTGATATGATCATCATCATTGCACTGGAGAGTTTTAAAAAAAGGGTTTTAAAGCCGAAGGATTGACTTCATTGCACGGGTTTTACCCCATATGGCTCGGTCCCTCTCCGCACAAATGGTACGCTACCTGCTGAGAGTATTGCACAAAGTACGAACTCCGTAGCTCTGGCAACAGTTCTATGGATCTCTGGACAAAAATTCATTCGTGAACAGAACGGCATGGTCTGAATTCGAACCTCTGACTTGCAAGGCAAGGGCTTAATCGCTTAGCCACAGAGACCCTTCGATTAGCCACAGAAATCCACAGATTACTTTGGTGATATATCATATGTGCTCCAATCTCTTTCTTACACTGTAAGCTCTTACACAAACTTCATAGCACCAGCGAAGGTCCCCGATGTAATTTGTAAGCTCTTACACAAACTCCATAGCACTGGCGAAGGTCCCCGATGTAATTTAGAAAATGGTGAAAATATTTTATAGGAAGTTTTGTTTTCAATCCTTTGAATGAATTTTGCCAGGCAGCGACTTTCCAACCTGTTCTTCTTGATTTTGCAATGCCAAATTTTTTTTTTTGAGTGCTAAACTTGAACACGGGACCTACATTTTATGGTCTATCTCCGATAAGACTAAGAACTCCATGTCACCTACACTGAGATCACGGATCTCTGGACAAATATCCTGATGGCTCCCTAATGGAGCGAATTGAGTACCTTTGCCATGAGAGGTGAGCACCTAACCTCCATGCCACAGAGACCCCTGTAGAGAATTTAGAAATTATCCAAGGATTCACCGTTAGCAAAGTTGATAACACTCTACGCTAGTGGTTGTTGGCATTCTGGGATTCACCGTTAGCAAAGTTGATAACACTCCACGCTAGTGGTTGTGGGCATTCTGGATTCACCGTTAGCAAAGTTGATAACACTCCACGCTAGTGGTTGTGGGCATTCTGGATTCACCGTTAGCAAAGTTGATAACACTTTACGCTAGTGGTTGTGGGCATTCTGGGATTCACTGTTAGCAAAGTTGATAATACTCTACGCTAGTGGTTGTGGGCATTCTGGGATTCACCGTTAGCAAAGTTGATAACACTCTACGCTAGTGGTTGTGGGCATTCTGGGATTCACCGTTAGCAAAGTTGATAACACTCTACGTTAGTGGTTGTGGGCATTCTGGGATTCAAGGCCAGCTTGGTCAAAATTCATGGTGTGCACTTGGTATGCGGTTGTACTACATGAGACCCTGATTCTTTACTTGAGGATCTAAATTACAAGTAACTCTGAAGTCAGAATAAGACTCACCTGAATGACGAGAGAAACTGGTGATAAGGAAAGCAAACCATCACGCATAAATCAACCAGAGGTGCTATATTAGACACCATGACTATACCTGAATTCACCCCCCGAATGGCTATCGGGGCCCAAATTTGGGGTGTAAAGAATAGAACCACTGTTACCTGCCATGCATGTCGTAAGAGGCGACTAAGGAGGTTTGGCTGAAATCGGATGCATGTGTCCCTAAACGTGTAGAAGTCTATGCATTTAGAGGCCTACCAAACCAATGTGCAACGTATACACGTTCTTAGCAAAGATCAGACATATCACAAAGAGTGATTAAAATTGGTTGTAAAGAACAAACGCAAAGAAGAAGAAGAACTGAATTCATAGCGGACAAACAGAAATTAAAGGAAATAACTATTTATTAAGAGAATGCAGAAGAAGAAGAATACTGAAAGTAGTTGTTCTATGAGTAGAGTAAAAAAAAAACATAGAAAGAAAGAACAGATCTGTATGTCTGCTTGAACTGATAATCTTGATTCCATTTGTGACAACTTTTCCAGCACTCTGTGGGTGTTGTTCATCTTGCTGGTCGAAGGTTCTCAAGCAGTCCTGGTAATGTCTACATCTATCTTGATGGGAAACTGAGAACCACTGTAGCATTAAAGTTTCCTAGTCTTGCTGAGGTATATGTGTCACTATATCACCTTTTTTCCCTATTTTATCTACTTCTTCTTATCTTCTGTATCTTTAATTTGTTTGTTAATCACTTGTTACCACATGGGAAATGAGATGCTTGAGGAAAGTGGTAAATAAAACAAGATGGACCAAATAAGAAATGAGGAGATTAGAAGAACAGTTGGAACAACACCTGCTATTAGATTCATTGAAAAACAGAGACTCAAATGGTTTGGCCACTTGGTGAGAATGAACCCGAATATATCAATTGCAAGAGCGTACAACCTGAAAATGGAATCAGTAAGAAGAAGAAGGGGCAGACCAAGACAAATATGGATTGATGGAGTTACAGATATCTTAAAACTCCACAATACCACAGCATCTCAAGCGACTGAGCATGCATTATCTCGAAACCTGATCATCAGTTAAACTGCTAGCTAACGGCAAAAAGTAGAGAGGACACAGCATATCAAGCGACCGAGCGTGCACTATCTCGGAAACTGATCATCAGTTAAACCTGCTACACTAACGGCAAAAGTAGAGAGAGGACACAGCATATCAGCGACCGGCGTGCACTATCTCTGAAACTGATCATCAGTTAAACCTGCTACACTAACGACAAAAAAGTAGAGAGGGACACAGCATATCAAGTGACCGAGCGTGCACTATCTCGGAAACCGATCATCAGTTAAACCTGCTACACTAACGGCAAAAAGTAGAGAGGACACAGCATATCAAGCGACCGAGCGTGCACTATCTCGGAAACTGATCATCAGTTAAACCTGCTACCTAATAGCAAAAAAGAGAGAGGATAAATGAAAGACAAGCGGAATCACTTTTGCTCGAAACCGATCATCAGTTAAACCTGCTACGCCTAATGGCAAAAAAAGGAGAGACGGACAAATGAAAAAAAAAGCAGAAGAATCACTTGTTGCTCTATTTTTGTATACTGTATATTTTAAAATTTCCTGATTGTATTTTGTTTTGAATTCGAGAATCACATTATTGGTGAACATAAAACCATTATTGAAGTTAAAATCATGACTGTTTTTTTGCTTCTAATTTTTTCTGCTGAAAATGATGAATTCTGTTTAACCATTAATGAATTTAGAATCCCGCCCGTGAGTTGCCAGGGCCCACAAAGAAAGCAAAGAATAGTACCACTGCGACCTACAAAGCATGTCGTAAGAAGCGACTTATGTAGGACCTATGAAAGCTAACCTAGTAAATAAAAAGCATCACAGAAATCGGATATGCTGGCCTGCTTGTAGGCGCATAACTGGCACATTGTACAATCGCTCTTAGGCTCAGATCACATACAAATTGCACAGAGTGGTTTATAAGTGGTCGATATGGATGTTTGAAGAAGAAAAAGTACCTTCCACCTTGAATAATGTGCATTAAAATATACCATTTCCTAATGTATATAGGCGATCATGTATCTCTGCTTGGTGCATGTAATCAGTTCTGACCTCGATCTTGTGTCGAACCATGATGTCAGGCCATCCAACATCTTCTCACTATGTCTTCCACGATATCTCCTTCCCTGAATTTGACCTGTAATCACCAAATGTTCTAAACCTTCTCTTCACATTATTTGCCCAAAGAACCTTGATTGTCTGATTCTTATTCTTTTAATAAATGTTTCTTTGTGTGCAGTCCTGATTTTAAACCTGATTTGTATTCTTAGCTGTCCATTGATAAAACCATTATTCAAGTCAAAATCATGCATCTTTTTTTCTTCCTATAATTATTTCACAAAGATATTTTTATCAACGGAGAGAAAGTAGAAAATGTGAACAGTTTTGAATATCTTGGCCCCTGCTAACAACAGATGGAAATGTGAACAGTTTTGAATATCTTGGTTCACTACTAACAACAGATGAAAATGTGAACAGTTTTGAATATCTTGGTTCACTGCTAACAACAGATGGAAATGTGAACAGTTTTGAATATCTTGGTTCACTACTAACAACAAATGGAAATGTGAACAGTTTTGAATATCTTGGTTCTCTGCTAACAACAGATGGAAATGTGAACAGTTTTGAATATCTTGGTTCACTGCTAGCAACAGATGGAAATGTGAACAGTTTTGAATATCTTGGTTCACTACTAACAACAGATGGAAATGTGAACAGTTTTGAATATCTTGGTTCACTGCTAACAACAGATGGAAATGTGAACAGTTTTGAATATCTTGGTTCACTGCTAACAACAGATGGAAATTTGAACAGTTTTGAATATCTTGGTTCACTGCTAACAACAGATGGAAATGTGAACAGTTTTGAATATCTCGGTTCACTGCTAACAACAGATGGAAATGTGAACAGTTTTGAATATCTCAGTTCACTGCTAACAACAGATGGAAATGTGAACAGTTTTGAATATCTCAGTTCACTGTTAACAACAGATGGAAATGTGAACAGTTTTGAATATCTCAGTTCACTGCTAACAACAGATGGAAATGTGAACAGTTTTGAATATCTCAATTCACTGTTAACAACAGATGGAAATGTGAACAGTTTTGAATATCTCAGTTCACTGTTAACAACAGATGGAAATGTGAACAGTTTTGAATATCTCAGTTCACTGTTAACAACAGATGGAAATGTGAACAGTTTTGAATATCTCAGTTCACTGTTAACAACAGATGGAAATGTGAACAGTTTTGAATATCTCAGTTCACTGTTAACAACAGATGGAAATGTGAACAGTTTTGAATATCTCAGTTCACTGTTAACAACAGATGGAAATGTGAACAGTTTTGAATATCTCAGTTCACTGCTAACAACAGATGGAAATGTGAACAGTTTTGAATATCTCAGTTCACTGTTAACAACAGATGGAAATGTGAACAGTTTTGAATATCTCAGTTCACTGCTAACAACAGATGGAAATGTGAACAGTTTTGAATATCTCAGTTCTGCTAACAACAGATGGAAATGTGAACAGTTTTGAATATCTCAGTTCATTGTAAACATACAAGTGAAATCTGATCAGTTTTTAATTTTTTCACAATATTTTATCAACAAGAAATGGAAATGTGAACAGTTTTGAATATCTCAGGCTCACTGTTAACAACAGATGGAAATGGGATGAAGGAAATTAAAAGAACAAACATGGCTTTACAAAAATTAAACAACTCAAAACAGTATGGAACGGAACTGATAAAAAACACAGATTCAGAATACTAAGAGCATGCATATTCCCAGTGGCAACGTATGGGTGTGAAGCATGGCATTTAATAAAGCAGTGGAAAAACATATATGTGCTTTTGAATATAAGTGTTACAGAAGAGTCCTTCGTATATCTTGGACAGAGAAGAGAACAAATAGATCTGTCCAGAAAGAACTCAAAATCAAAGAAAACTGGCGGATGCTACAAATAAGGAAGAGAAAATTGAGGCACTTTGGACATATAAAAAGACATGAAGGGCTGGAGAAGACCATCATGGAAGGAGGCATACCGGCAAAGAGAGGAGGAAGACCACGGACAAAATGGATTCGAGATGTAACTGATGGGCTGAACATGACGACTGCAGAGGCAGGACATCTGGCCTATGAGATAGAGAAATTCGGGAGGACTGCTGCGGTGACAAAGTTCTGCTCTGGACAAGCTATTTGATGATGAATTATTTCAGTCCTTTGATGAATTAGTAGAGGTTAAACTGAGACTCATTGGTTTTATGTATTCATTTCTCAGCCAGTCGCCAGCTGTAAAGTAGGGTCTCCTGGGACAAGAATCCATGCTAACATCATGAATGACACCCCCATTGATGGGCAGACTGAACCCAAGAAAATATCTCCCCTCAAATCTTTGTTTAACTTTGCTGTAAGTATGTGTTTGGACATCTGGATACAATGATGTAGATAGAAATATAATCGTATTTATGTATATAGTTAATGAGCGAAAAGTCATAACAACAGAGATGGGGTGTCTTAGAAGAGCTGCAGGTGTGACAATAAGAGACAAAATTAGAAATGAAGAAATTAGAAGGAGACTGGATGTGAAACCAATCATGCAATTCATAAAAGAACAACAGATTAAATGGTTTGGACACTTGACAAAAATGCCCTGGTATCGCCTACCACAGAGAGCCACACAGAAAAAGTATAATGAGTACAAAGCAAGAGGAAGACCACACAAAAGATGGAGCGACGGCATACAGAACAGAGTTACGACAATGAATATCAGTTTAGAAAGGGCCTTAAAACAAACACACAAGATCACTACACTCCCCTCCCAACACTTCTATAAAGAAGTAAATGGTGGAAGAGAAGAAGAAGAAGAAGGAGATTTATATATAGATATAAATTAACCAATTTTGAAAATAAGCCACCAGTGTGGTGCCGGGGCTCACAAGGTGAGCAAAGAATAGTACCACTGCGACCTACAAGACATGTCTTAAGAGGTGACTGATGTAGGGGCCTAGAAAAGCTACCCTAGTAAATAAAAAGCATTGCAGAAATCAGATGTGCTGGTCTACTTGTAGGCGCATAACTGACACAACGTATAATTGCTCTTAGGCTCAGATCACATACAAATCACACAGAGTGGTTAACAAGATGTCAGTATGGAGCGCTCAAGGAAGAAGAAGAAGAAGCACACCACCTGCTGAAAGTATTGCACAAAGCAACAAACTCCGTAGCTCCTGCAATAATCCTAGAGGTTTCTGTAAAAAAAACTGCACCTGTAAACAGAGCGACACAGTCTGAATTCAAACCCACTGTCTTCAAAACGCAAGTCAAAGGCTTAACCATTTAGCCACAGAGGTCCCCCTTGACAACTAAACTAATCTAGTCAGTCCCAGTAGAATTATTTCTCTTTCTTTCAAATACATCTACATAGGGTCGGGGTAGTGATGCCTCCAGTTCTGGGCCAGGTGTGTATACGCTGGAATCCGGTACCCAGGAAGATACTTGGGGTCCAGTTGTTTGTCTTCATGGCCAGCTAGAGTTGATATGTGTGTTCCATGATGTGTTGCAGCCTGACCAGGTGAAAGCTCTCAACCAGATAGGTGTGTGTGTGTATTTGTGATGACATGTTTGGTTTCTGTTACTTCCGTCCTTGCTTTATTTCTGCTCCAGTCGTCTCTCAGTGTATCTCTACTACACCCATCTCTCTGTGTATCTCTACAACACCCATCTCTCTGTGTATCTCTACAACACCCATCTCTCTGTGTATCTCTACAACACCCATCTCTCAGTGTATCTCTACTACACCCATCTCTCTGTGTATCTCTACTACACCCATCTCTCTGTGTATCTCTACTACACCCATCTCTCAGTGTATCTCTACTACACCCATCTCTCTGTGTATCTCTACAACACCCATCTCTCTGTGTATCTCTACTACACCATCTCTGTATCTCTACTACACCCATCTCTCTGTGTATCTCTACTACACCCATCTCTCAGTGTATCTCTACTACACCCATCTCTCTGTGTATCTCTACTACACCCATCTCTCTGTGTATCTACTACCATTTTCTGTATCCTACACACCATCTCTCTGTGTATCTCTACTACACCCATCTCTCTGTGTATCTCTACTACACCCATCTCTCAGTGTATCTCTACAACACCCATCTCTCTGTGTATCTCTACTACACCCATCTCTCTGTGTATCTCTACAACACCCATCTCTCTGTGTATCTCTACTACACCCATCTCTCTGTGTATCTCTACTACACCCATCTCTCTGTGTATCTCTACAACACCCATCTCTCTGTGTATCTCTACAACACCCATCTCTCTGTGTATCTCTACAACACCCATCTCTCTGTGTATCTCTACAACACCCATCTCTCTGTGTATCTCTACAACACCCATCTCTCTGTGTATCTCTACAACACCCATCTCTCAGTGTATCTCTACTACACCCATCTCTCAGTGTATCTCTACTACACCCATCTCTCTGTGTATCTCTACAACACCCATCTCTCTGTGTATCTCTACAACACCCATCTCTCAGTGTATCTCTACTACACCCATCTCTCTGTGTATCTCTACACACCCATCTCTCGTGTATCTCTACACACCCATCTCTCAGTGTATCTCTACAACACCCATCTCTCTGTGTATCTCTACAACACCCATCTCTCTGTGTATCTATGGCGAAACGCGTTAAAAACAAAGTACCGTAGTTTTACAAAATAGAAAAACAATAACGATACACAGCAACGTTTGAACAAAGGCCTGTATCAAGTAAAGGATACAACAGAAGTGAATTGTGTGTATTTACCAAAACAAGACAAAAATCTCCAGATACCAAAGTCCTCATAAGAGCCAAGATACCAAGCGTCAACACCATGTTGCAGAAGGGCAAGGTGAGATGGGCCGGTCACGTTCGCACAAATGCCTGATAAACGCATCCCAGAACAGTTGATTTATAGCGTGCTTGAAGGAGGCAGATGATCGGTTGGAGGACAGAAAAAACGCTTTAAAGACACTCGTAAAGTACCTCAAAATGCTTTGATATAGACATCATGTGCTGGGAAACCCTCGCACAAGATCACCAAATGTGGCGCTGTACCAATACAAGAGGAACTTACGTAGCTGAGAATCGTCATACTGTTGAGGTGCAGAGAAAGTGAGCTGCGCGAAAAGACAACACACTACACCCACATGTCTAACTTTGATCATGTATGCCCCACCATTGGTAGGGGATTGTGTTCCAGAATTGGACTCTATAGTCACCTCTGCACACACACCAGAGAGGTGCAACAACACATGTCTGAAGCTGTTGTCATCAACGCTAGGCTATTATTATATATCATATATGTCGTTCTCTCTGTGTATCTCTACCACACCTGTCTCTGTGTATCTCCACCACACCTGTCTCTCTGTGTATCTCAACCACACCTGTCTCTCTGTGTATCTCGACCACACCTGTCTCTGTGTGTATCTCCACCACACCTGTCTCTGTGTATCTCCACCACACCTGTCTCTCTGTGCATCTCCACCACGCCTGTCTCTCTGTGTATCTCGACCACACCTGTCTTTCTCTCTGTGTATCTCTACTACACCTGTCATAGATGGAACAAGAGTATCATTGTGATAGATGGACACCTCACATAGATTTTCTGTGTATACATCCAATTTGTACCTACAATTCCACTGTACCTCGGTGTTGTTTGGTCTCTCTCAAATGTTTTCCTTTTTTCCCATAGGATCCAACTCACTGTTCCATTTTTCTGAAGATTCTTACCTTGCAGACTTGCCTGCAAAACTGGTTGCCAGATATAATGCTAAAGTAAGTATAACTTTAACAGTTCATTTGTTAGTATATTCAACAATATATGGACATATTATTTTCTCTGTTTGTCTGTTATAATGAGTCTGTGTGATATGTATGTGTGTCTGCAGTCAATGACATGTCTATGAGGGTATAAATCTTGCTGTAGTCATGGTGCCTAATTATGCGTATCTGACTTAAGTTTGTGTGAAGGTTTGCTTTCCTTATCAACAGTGTCTCTCACCGTTCAGGCGAGCTGTGCTTCGACTTCAGAGGTCTTGTAAGTTAAGATCCCCATGTGAGGGGTCAGGGTTTCCTGTAGTCCAATTGCGTACTCAATGCAAGACAGGCACTGTTTTGGAACCCGCAGGTAAAGAGGAGTAGGGAAAGACCTAGACAGACCTGGAGAAGAGAGCTGGAGGCTGATATTAAAAGGATAGGTAAAACATGGAAAGAATTGGAAGGAATGACAGGAGAGAGGAAAAGCTGGATGAAGTTTGTTGAAGACCTGTGCTCCGTTGGGAGTTGAAAGGTGAAGAAGAACTGTGTACTGTGTGTACACTGGAAATATTTTTACCGAAGTTTGTCTTGAACCCTGGAATTTTGTCATCAAGTTGTCACTAGCACAGCGTGTTATAGTTTTATAGTTAATATAGTTTATATATAATAATATATATTCTATTTATCTAGAATATAACATAGTTTTACAAAGTATAAAAACAAGATACAGTAATATTTTGACCAAAAATGTCTTTAGCAAGCAACGGATAGAAAAATGTCTTTATCAAGCAACGGATAGAAAAATGTCTTTATCAAGCAACGGATAGAAAAATGTCTTTATCAAGCAACGGATACAAAAGTGTCTTTATCATGCAACGGATACAAAAATGTCTTTATCATGCAACAGATAGAAAAATGTCTTTATCAATTACAAAATGTTTTATCAAGCAACGGTTTAAAATGTTTACAAGAACAGATAGAAAAATGTCTTTATCAAGCAACGAATAGAAAATTGTCTTTATCAAGCAATGGATACAAAAATGTCTTTATCAAGCAATGGATACAAAATGTCTTTATCACAACGGATAGAAAATGTCTTTATCAAGCAACGGATAGAAAAATGTCTTTATCAGCAACGATAAAAATTGTCTTTATCAAGCAACGGTTAAAAAAATGTCTCTATCAAGCAACGGTTATAAAATTGTCTTTATCAAGCAACGGATACAAAAATGTCTTAATCAAGCAACGGATACAAAAGAAACAAAGAAATTGCAACGTCCAATATACTTGATATAACATATTCTTCTACCCTTCGTCCCAAAGAGGCATAGGTCCCCAACAAAGGCCTTGCAAGCTCTTGTGCACTTGGTTGCGACTTTATAGCTAAGTATTTTTACTGGATGGGGTAGCTAATCCCACGCCAAACCTCCACTTTCGCCGTATATGACATGTGATAGGTATTAGTGGTTCTATTATTTACCCCGAAATTGGGCCCTGGTAACCACACGGGCATCCTATTTGTATGATGAATCATCTTTGACTCATTATTGGACAGGAGAGACGTGTAGGCTCATGTACTGGGATTCTCATCCTATGACAATCTATATCAGACATGTATGCACCTACCTTCTACCAATTCCAAGTAGCTCTCCTTCGATCCCTACCCACTTAGCCAGACATTAGTCTGTTACCAGGGTCACCACTTGGAGGTGGGGTAGGATCTTGATCAGTGCCAGCTCACTGACCCTGGCTCCACTGTAAAACCGTACATTATTGCACCTGCGGAGAGATCGCTGAAGAAGAACAATGCATCTTCAAGACATATCCATCATGCTGAGATGGATGGAGCCTTCCGAGTATGTCAAAAAAAAAGATCAAGGAAAAACCTCAACAACACTTTAGAAGAAGACATATGTATTTACAGATGAGATACAAAATTCTGTTTTGTTTTTGATTTTGTTTTCATTTTTCTCTGTTTAAAAATATTCAACATTAACATACATTTCAGGCATGCCAGGATCATATATGTGTTGATATTTCACCCTATCAGAATCATGGAACTTTTGCTGGAAATTGCTGTGTTAATTGGGATATTAAGGTAATTACTTGTTATACAGTCACAGCAGTCAAACATGTCGGATATTTTATAGTGAGGACCTGCACTTTCTTTTTCCCTAAATTTCTGAACACAAATAAAACTTAGATTATATTCTGCCCGAGTGGTTACCAGGGCCCACATTTGGGGTGTAAAGAATGGAACCACTTTTATCTGCCACGCATGTCGTAAGAGGTGACTAAGGAGGTTTGGTGTGGGGCTAGCTGTCATAGTAACTGGGAAAGGCACAGTTGCCGACAGGGGATAAGCAATATTTGCAATTTCCAAAGGGTGAAGAAGATGTGACGTAAATCACACCAATGCTAAGTCTGCATGGATTAGATTTCCACTTGAATAGAATTTATGGGGAGGTCTGGTACATCGGTCTGGTGATCGCGCGCATGAGAGAGAGACATATTCACTTCTTCTGCTTTTTTTTCTTCAAATCCTTCTTCTTCTTCAAACGCTCCATATCAACCACTTGTTAAATTACTCTTTGTGATCTTTATGTTATATGAGCCTAAGAGAGATTGGTGGGTGTCTATAGCTTAAGCGGTTGTGAGCTTGATCACAACCCAAGAGTACCTGGTTCAAACTCCCTGGCTGGCAGGTTTGGAGTTGCCTCAGTATATCATATTCGGGGCAGTCTTGAAGTATGTGCTCTTCAGTCTGATGTGCCTGTCCACATGCACACATGGCTGAATTGCCAATGCTCCAGTGTCTAAATCTAATACAGGGTGTTTGTAAAGTCTCACTACACTTTATATATAGAACAAATGTGCAAATTGGAAGTACATGACATCATCAAAAAATGTGTTCCTTAGTCAATTGTGGGGCAGTACGCTGTGAATAACTGTTGTCTGCTGGGGTCATTCTGTTCACTCAAACCATAATGATGTTTTCAACTGAAGAAAGAGTATTTGATAATGTGAAGAAATGTGTAGAGACATATCTTGAAGCCAATCGTGATATTTCCAACATCTGCTATAATGAATATTTCATTTGTTCCTTCTAGTTTACCAAGAACAACAGTAGACCATAGCAGTAACTGTTGTAACTAATTTCACTACTTTGTTTTAGCACATTTTATGATGGGGTCATTACTTTGTATTTCAAGTAGTTCTACATATAAAGTGAAGTGAGACTTTTTTTTTTTTTTCGATCCAGAAGCACTTGAGCTTTTCAGCTCTTCGCTCGGTGCCATGGACATCGTAATCCTTCGATTCGGTGCCACGAACACCGTAAATCTGGGGAATCTGTGGCTTTTTCTGCCATCCCCGGAATTGAACCCGCACACACAGAAGGATAGTCACCCGTAGTCCAACGCGCTATGAACACGCTGGACAGACGGGGGTAGTAGTGAGACTTTAAAAACACCCTGTATAAATATTATTGATTAGTTGCAGCCCTATGCTACATAGTGAACAGAGTGGAACAAGACTAAAAAGAAGAATAGAACTTGCACTTGAGTGTGTTTGTTTGACGTGGATGTATATTTCTGTTTGAACAGGATGTGATCAACTGTTTGGGAGGCATTCAAGCACTGTTTCCTATTCTGGAGACTCTGGACCAGTCCCTGCATGAGATGATGCTTGATGCTGAAAGTCCAACCTCTCCAACCAAAGTAGAAGCTGACGAGCTAGATCTTGATGATTGGGCAACAATACAGAATAAGATATCTGGTATGATCTGTTTAGTTTAGTGAAGTTTATATGAGTTTATTTTAGTTAAGTTTAGTTTGGTTTAGCTTAGTGTAATTTAGTTTAGTTAAGTTTAGTGTATTTTAGTTTAATTTGGTTTAGTTTAGTGTAGTTTAGTATAGTTAAGTTTAGTGTATTTTAGTTTAGTATACTTTAGTTAAGTTTAGTTTAGTTTGGTTAAGTTTAGTTGTTTTAGTTTAGTATTGGAAACCGCAGAGAAAGAGGAGTAGGGGAAGGCCTAAAAATACCTGGAGAAGAGAGCTGGAAACTGATAATAAAAGTATAGGTCTTCTTCTTTGCGTCGTTCTTTACACCAACTTTAATCACTCTTTGTGATATGTTTGATCTTTGCCAAGAACGTGTATACGTTGCACATTGGTTTGTTAGGCTCCTAAACGCATAGACTTCTACACGTTTAGGACATGTGCATCCGATTTCAGCCAAACCTCCTCAGTCGCCTCTTACGACATGCGCGGCAGGTAACAGTGGTTCTATTCTTCACACCTTAAATATGGGCCCCGGTAACCACTCGGGTGAAAAGTATAGGTAAAACATGGAAGGTGTGGGGCTGGCTATCTCAGCCGTAGAACAAATAAGCTAACAAATCTTCAATAAACAAGGATAGAACAACAATAAGAAATAACCAAACTCAACCATCTGAACCAGGGAAGGTCCCCAACAGGGTGACGAACGACGTATCGCCGGGAAAGCCGAAAGGATCCGCTGATGCTGACTAACCTTATTTTCTCTAGGAAAACTGCCAGAATTGGTTGCTGGAACATGAGAGACAGGCAATGTTTTGGAACCCGTATGGAAAGAGGAGAAGGGAAAGTTCTAGAAATAATCTGGAGAAGATAGCTGGAGACTGATATTAAAAGGATAGATAAGATGTGGAAAGAATTGGAAGGAATGGCAAGAGAGAAGAAGGGTTGGAAGAAGTTTGTTGAAGACCTCTGCTCCATTGAGAGTTGAAAGGAAAGAGAGTGAGTTGAGGGGAGATTTAGATTTTTACTCTGAAATCACGCATTGTCTCATTGGTTGTTTTAAGCAACCGTTGTTGTAGAATTTATGTAATGTTGTATATCTATTTTTAAACAACCGTTGTTGTAGAATGTATGTAATGTTGTATATCTATGTATCGATCTGCCGCCCGCCTGTCCAGCGTGTTCATAGCGCGTTGGCTGATGGGTGACAAGCCACCTGTGAGTGCGGTTCAATTCTGCAGTCTGGCAGAAAAACCACAGGTTCTCTAGATTTATGGTGTCTGTGGCACCGAACCGAAGATTTACGATGTCCATGTTACCGAGCCGAAGAGCTGAAAACTCAAGTGCTTCAAAAAAATCGATCTGCCTTCTTGTATTACTCAAGTTTGTTGAAGACCTGTGCTCCGTTGGGAGTGGACAGGTATAGAAGAAGAAGTTTAATGATATCTCTGTACCCTATACATGTACCGTATGACGCACAGAGCTTCCATAAAAGATTTCTATTTTTACTGTTATACCGCTTTTTAAATTAATTGTTTCCTGCATTAGACCACAATCTTTCGACTCTCTTCCCACAGTTATTTGTCATACGTCCAGGCCTCTTTCCACAGTTATTTGTCATACGTCCAGGTCTCTCTTTCCACAGTTATTTGTCATACGTCCAGGTCTCTCTTTCCACAGTTATTTGTCATACGTCCAGGTCTCTTTCCACAGTTATTTGTCATACGTCCAGGTCTCTTTCCACAGTTATTTGTCATACGTCCAGGTCTCTCTTTCCCACAGTTATTTGTCATACATCCAGGTCTCTCTTTCCCACAGTTATTTGTCATACGTCCAGGTCTCTCTTTCCACAGTTATTTGTCATACGTCCAGGCCTCTCTTTCCACAGTTATTTGTCATACGTCCAGGCCTCTTTTTTCACAATCTTTCGACTCTCTTTCCACAGTTATTTGTCATACGTCCAGGCCTTTTTTTTCACAATCTTTCGACTCTCTTTTCACAGTTATTTGTCATACGTCCAGGTCTCTCTTTCCCACAGTTATTTGTCATACGTCCAGGCCTCTCTTTCCACAGTTATTTGTCATACGTCCAGGCCTCTCTTTCCACAGTTATTTGTCATACGTCCAGGCCTCTTTTTTCACAATCTTTCGACTCTCTTTCCACAGTTATTTGTCATACGTCCAGGCCTCTTTTTTCACAATCTTTCGACTCTCTTTCCACAGTTATTTGTCATACGTCCAGGCCTCTTTTTTCACAATCTTTCGACTCTCTTTCCACAGTTATTTGTCATACGTCCAGGCCTCTTTCCACAGTTATTTGTCATACGTCCAGGCCTCTTTCCACAGTTATTTGTCATACGTCCAGGCCTCTCTTTCCACATTTATTTGTCATACGTCCAGGCCTCTTTCCACAGTTATTTGTCATACGTCCAGGCCTCTCTTTCCACAGTTATTTGTCATACGTCCAGGCCTCTTTCCACAGTTATTTGTCATACGTCCAGGTCTCTTTCCACAGTTATTTGTCATACGTCCAGGCCTCTTTCCACAGTTATTTGTCATACGTCCAGGCCTCTTTCCACAGTTATTTGTCATACGTCCAGGCCTCTTTCCGCAGTTATTTGTCATACGTCCAGGTCTCTTTCCACAGTTATTTGTCATACGTCCAGGCCTCTTTCCACAGTTATTTGTCATACGTCCAGGCCTCTTTCCACAGTTATTTGTCATACGTCCAGGCCTCTTTCCACAGTTATTTGTCATACGTCCAGGCCTCTTTCCACAGTTATTTGTCATACGTCCAGGCCTCTTTCCACAGTTATTTGTCATACGTCCAGGCCTCTTTCCACAGGTTTTTGTCATACGTCCAGGCCTCTTTCCACAGTTATTTGTCATACGTCCAGGCCTCTTTCCACAGTTATTTGTCATACGTCCAGGCCTCTTTCCACAGTTATTTGTCATACGTCCAGGCCTCTTTCCACAGTTATTTGTCATACGTCCAGGCCTCTTTCCACAGTTATTTGTCATACGTCCAGGCCTCTTTCCACAGTTATTTGTCATACGTCCAGGCCTCTTTCCACAGTTATTTGTCATACGTCCAGGCCTCTTTCCACAGTTATTTGTCATACGTCCAGGCCTCTTTCCACAGTTATTTGTCATACGTCCAGGTCTCTTTCTACAGTTATTTGTCATACATCCAGGCCTCTTTCCGCAGTTATTTGTCATACATCCAGGCCTCTTTCCGCAGTTATTTGTCATACGTCCAGGCCTCTTTTTTGATCCACTATCCATCGGACAGTTATCTTAGACAATATCCCTACCGGCATATGACATACATGCCCATCCACATATGACATACATGCCCATCCACATATGACATACATGCCCATCCACATATGACATACAAGCCAATCCACATACAATACACATGCCCATCCACATAATACTACATGCCCATCCACATATGACATACATGCCCATCCACATATGACATACATGCCCATCCACATATGACATACATGCCCATCCACATATGACATACCAATCCAATCCACTAATATACATGCCCATCCACATATGATATACATGCCCAATCTACATACGATATACATGCCCAATCCACATACAATATACATGCCCAATCTACATACGATATACATGCCCAATCTACATATGATATACATGCCCAATCTACATACAATATACATGCCCAATCTACATACAATATACATGCCCAATCTACATACGATATACATGCCCAATCTACATACAATATACATGCCCAATCTACATAGATATACATGCCCAATCTACATACGATATACATGCTCCCAAACTACATACGATATACATGCCCAATCTACATACGATATACATGCCCAATCCACATACAATATACATGCCCAATCTACATACGATATACATGCCCAATCTACATACGATACACATGCCCAATCCACATACAATATACATGCCCAATCTACATATGATATACATGCCCAATCACATACGTATATACATGCTCAATCTACATACGATATACATGCTCAATCTACATACGATACACATGCCCAATCCACATACAATATACATGCCCAATCTACATACGATATACATGCCCAATCTACATACTACATGCAATCATACAATATGCCCAATCTACATACGATATACATGCCCAATCCACATACAATATACATGCCCAATCTACATACGATATACATGCCCAATCTTCATACGATATACATGCCCAATTTACATCAAATACTATTCTATTGTTGAATAGAGTTAAGTTTCCTTGTTCTGTTGGGGGTTCTGCTTGAAGGATGCATGTGCCTGTATGTTGTCGGGGATCGCAAGGGAGCAAATAATATTACAAGGCATGTCGTAAATGCAACTAAGGTAGGGACTTAGGAAGCTACCCTAGTAAATAAAAAGTGTAGCAGAAATCGAATGTGCTTTCCTATTTGTAGGCGCATAACTGTCACAATGTACAATCGCTCTTAGGCACGGATCACATACAGATCACAAAGAGTGCTTTAACAAGTGGTAGATATGGAGCGTTCGAAGAAGAAGAAGAAGAAGGAATCTTGTTTTAATGTTGTATATATCTTCCACAGAGCTCAAGTTAGAGCACAACCCATTAGCTGCTTTCATTACAATGCTGAGATACATGCTGAAGGAGAAGCCTGTCAACAAGGACTCATTTGTACGGAATCATTGCTCCACCACTTTAGGCATGCTAATGCAGAAGGTCTGAATATCTTTGTTGTGGTGTGAGACATGTTGTTGCTGTTGTGGTTAATGAAAAGTAGAAGAGATGGAAGAAGCTGTAACTGATAGCTAAAAATAGGTAGACTTAGTATTAGTTGGTTTAAGCCCTATGTCGATAGCTACAGATAGAAAGACTTGACATTAGTTGGTTTAAGGCCTATATCGATAGCTACAGATAGAAAGACTTGACATTAGTTGGTTTAAGGCCTATGTCGATAGCTACAGATAGAAAGAGTGGGCATTAGTTGGTTTAGGGCCTATGTCGATAGCTACAGATAGAAAGACTTGACATTAGTTGGTTTAAGGCCTATATCGATAGCTACAGATAGAAAGACTTGACATTAGTTGGTTTAAGGCCTATATCGATAGCTACAGATAGAAAGACTTGACATTAGTTGGTTTAAGGCCTATGTCGATAGCTACAGATAGAAAGACTTGACATTAGTTGGTTTAAGGCCTATGTCGATAGCTAAAGATAGAAAGAGTGGGCATTAGTTGGTTTAAGGCCTATGTTGATAGCTTAACTCTTAGTGACCATGTTTACAAGCCATTTGTTTAGAATAAAACACCCTTTAGTGTAGCTCCTGCTAAAAAGACCTCCAACCTAAAGCCAGTAGTGTTGCATTTGGCCCACAAGGAGTTAAAATAGGAAGACTTAACATTAGTTGATTTAGGGGCCACCCCCAACCTGGTTTTAAAAAAGTGCACAAGAAGAAAAAGAGATGTATAATAGTATACTTTACACAAATATATACAGTATTCCAACATACAATTTTCCAAATTCTGTTATCTTCCTCAGGTGCAGGGAGATGTAGTAGATATTAACGTTCTGATGTCCATCCAATATCTGATTGAAGACTGCGATGACCGGCATCTTCAGCCGACCACCAAGTCCACTCTTCTGCAACACATCTACCACTACATTCTTTTTGATTTCTCTTTATGGAGCAAGACACATTTTGCGGTCCGAATTGGTAAGTTCATTGAGTTTCAAACTGTTCACATTAGTGGTATCATATAACCAGAACTACCTTTACTAGAAGTGCTATCTGACGGGGTGTCTCTGTGGCGTAGAGGCTAGGTGCTCATCTCTAGTGTCAAAGGTACCAGGTATGCTCTTTTGCTCAGCCATCTGGATATTTTTCCAGAGATCCCTATCTCAGTGTACATAAGACCGAGTTTCTAGTCCTATTGGATACGGATGATAAGACGCAGGTGTTGTGTTCAATTTGAGCATGTAAAAGAACCATTGGCAGTTCAAAAACGAGAAGAGCAGGATGGAAAGTTGCCGCCAGTTCAAAATTCATTAGAAAATATTACAAATAAAATTCCTACAGAAATATCTTCACCATCTGTAAAATTACATCAGGGACCCTCGCCACTGCTACAGAGTTCGTGCACTGCAGCTGAGATCTTGCTGTGTAAGAAAGAGATCGGAGCACACAAGGTTACTCACCGAAGTGCATTGATGATCAATCAATCAATATCTCTCTCATGCCTATTTAACCTGGATTGGGGCATAGTCCCTCAACCACCTCATGCCAAGTCTTCCTATCTCTATCTCCTGCAGGTCTCTCCAGGTCTTCTTTACATTGTTGATCTCTGCCTCCAAATCTCATTTCCATGTATTTCTAGACCTCACTTTCTTTTGCTGTCCCTGTGGGTTCCAGGAAAGGACCCTTCTTGGTATACTCCTCTTGGGTTTTCTCAAAGTGTGTCCTATCCTGCGCAGCATCTTCTTTTTAACCTCTTTGTTCACTGGAATGAGTACATTGCACCCCTGTTTGGCCCCAGCAGTATGTAGGACAGACGCATCAGAATTTTTGCCAAATTCTTGTGATGGTTTCTGAATCATTTCTGAGTGCATGTTCTATCCAACTCCTGTGTCTGCTTTTATCCCTGTGTGCATAACCTACAGGTTTGAATGATTGATTGATAGATAGGGCTATCATTGCACTTCGGTAAGTAACCATGTATGCTTCGATCTCTTTCTTACACAGGAAGATCTCAGTGGCAGTGCACAAATTTTGTAGCACCGGCGAGGGTCCCCAATGTCATTTTGAGGATGGTGAAAATATTCTGTAGGAATTTTATTTTTGAAATATTTCTAATGAATTTTTTTCCGGGCAGTGACTTTTCAGCCTGCTCTTCTCGATTTTGAACAGCTAAGGGTTCTTTTATATGCTCAACTTAAACAGTGGACCAGCCCACCTGCCCAGCATGTTCGAGCGGCTAAACTCACGGGTGACAAGTCCTCTGTGAGTGTGGGTTCACCCGACTGGCAGAAGCCACAGGCCAGATTTACGTGTTTGTGGCACCGAACCAAAGGGTTATGATGTCCATGACACCGAGCCAAAGAGCTTTCAGCTCAAGTGCTTCTGGATCAAGAAAAAAACAAAACAGTTTGATCTACTTTATTATCCATCTCCCATAGGACTAAGAACCCAGTTTCACATACACTGAGATCAGGCATCTCCCATAGGACTAAGAACCCAGTTTCACCTACACTGAGATCAGGCATCTCCCATAGGACTAAGAACCCAGTTTCACATACACTGAGATCAGGCATCTCCCATAGGACTAAGAACCCAGTTTCACATACACTGAGATCAGGATCTCTGGACAAATATCCAGATGGTTCCACGAGGAAGTAAATCAAGTAACTTTGGAATGAAAGGCGAGCACCTAACCTCTACGCTACAGAGAGCCCTACTGGTTGTATCTGTAGAGCACTTCCTGGTTGCTGATTTTGTTGTGTTCTGTATTATTTTACATTAATTTTAATGTTTTTTTGTGATTTTAACTTCACTGAAATTTTGATCCCGTTATTTAATGTGCTTTTTCACTGCAGGACACATTCAGTATTTGTCAACAATCATTAAAGATGACCGAAACTATTTCCGCAAGAAGTATGGAGTACAGTTTTTTCTGGATATCATTCGAACTTATTACATGTGAGTTTGAGAGTGTCCGTACAGTGTGATTTGTGAAATATGATTTTGAGAAATTAGTGGTGAATAAATGTGAAATATGCAGATTTGAAATCTGAAAAATTGGTGAGAATCCGTCTTTTCATTTAGTACTGACATATAGGTTTTCAGTCCCTTTAAGTTTGTTGAAGATGTCATCAGCAGAGCACATACTTAATGGTTGGAGTCACTGAGGAGGTCTAGGTTGAAAAAAATCAGTTTTATTTTAGTGTCAGAGCATGTAGGTGTAAGGGAAATGAATGACCTGATAGACTTGCGCTGATAGGTATGGCTGCTGTAAAAAGGGAACAAGCAATGAACCAGGCTGATATTCTGAATTCCATAAAGGAAAGAGAGGACATGTACTTGAGTCATGTAATAATGGTGAATCTACAAGCCTAACAAGATTGCAAGAATTCCAAGTCAAATGTGGTGTAGCTAGACAATAGTACTATACTGGTAGACAAAGAAGAACAGTAAACCAACAAAGAACCGGTGTCGTTAATTGTCACATACCGAGAGACAAACTGAAGGGGAGATCGGAGCACTTATGGACTAATTGGTTCGATGTGCAGTGATGATGATCTGACAACTAAAATTAAACATACTTTGTAGTTTTGATGAGGATTACATAATTTTCCACAACTTAGTGAAAATTGATCACACATTTCCAGGTGAGAAGGCTAGATAAATGACCAGCAGGAATTAAGTTTGTCTATGAGACATTAGTTGTGGGCGTCTGTAGCTTAAGCTGTGTGAGGTTGATGTGAGCTCGATCACAGCCCAAGTATACCTGGTTCAAACTCTGCGGCAGGTAGTTTAGAAGCAAATTCATTCCCATGGTTTTTATGAACTGTAAAAATAGACCACACCGTTCAGAACGCAATGACAAACTACTGGAGTGGTGCCTAGAAAATCGACACTGCTTACTGTGGTTGATGGCAACATCCTGTCAAGGATATGTCACGTTGAAAAAATGGGACATAAGTTACAGCGGATGACATAAGTTACAGCGGATGACATATTTTACAGTGGATGACATAAGTTACAGCGGATGGCATAAGTTACAGCGGATGGCATAAGTTACAGCGGATGGCATAAGTTATAGTGGATGGTAATAAGTTACAGCGAATGGCATAAGTTACAGCGGATGACCTAAGTTACAGCGGATGACCTAAGTTACAGCGGATGACATAAGTTACAGCGGATGACATAAGTTACAGTGGATGACATAAGTTACAAGGAATGAGATGTTATGAGTCAGGATCATCCTCACAGTTAGCAAGGTACAAGTTGAAGGAGTGGAGAGAATACAGAATGAAGCTCTGCATATCATTTTGGGTTTCACTAGGGATACACACTGCATGGCGATGCGGTTTCTCCTTGATTTCCCGACCATGGTGTCCAGCTAGAGCACATGCGTTTCTCACAATGAGTGCTATAAATGATCATCCACTGCACAAGATGCACAGTATCAGAAGTGTGAGCCGGTTAATGCAGGGCAAATCTTGGGTAGTCCATGCTGCAGACACTATTCCCAGCTGGTAAGTGGACTCACGAATATTGCCCTCGGGGTGGAATGGATATCGATACATTAAATATTTGGGAACACCTTTTCGACTATCCATGAATTCAACAAAGGATGCAGAGAGAAGAATCATGTGGCTGTGGATCCACAGGTCAAGACCACCCGTAATAAAAACTTGAGGTGACAATGTGATCTACACGATTGGATAGGTAGTTCACCACCAACAGTCTGCTTGTGCCTTCTCTGCAAGCTCATGCGACAGAAAGACCAAGGAAGCCGGTGGTGCATTTAGTATGATGACAAGTAGCATGACAAGGAAAATAATAATGGTGGCTCTGTCTTGAGTAAAAAAAATTATATACATTTTGAGTGATTCATTGAGTATGATCCAGAAGGTGAAGGCTGGTTCGGTACGCAGACAATGGACTGAATCACTACAAGGGTCAACAATTCATATAAATATTCTTATTTTTCCAGGGCACATGGGTGTCGATGGCAACGAGAGAACAGACAGGCTAGCAGGCTCTGCTGCTACATCAGGGATTAACCAATGAATAGAGCTGACATCCTGAATGTCCTCATAGAGTGTGGCAGCAACGAGGACTTTCATCCAAACCAATCCACATCAGCTGATAGATTACAAGATCTTTGATTGAAGATTGAAGTGGCCTAAAAACAACATCACAACAGGTATATGAGTAGGCTCATCAATCAATGTCAAACTGGGACGGTCAATCACTGGATGCTATTGGAAATATTGTGAAGGAGATCGGAACACTATTAGACATGTCCGGAGTGCAATGAAGATATTCAGACATGAAACTGAGTACGGCTAGTCTCCGGATGCTGTTGGAGATATTGTGAAGGAGATCGGAGCACTATTAGACATGTCCAGAGTTCAATGAAGATATTCAGAACTGAAACTGATACGCAGTCTCTGGATGCTGTTGAAGATATTGTGAAGAGATCGAACACTATTAGACATGTCCGGAGTTAATGAAGATATTCAAAGAACTGAGACGGTATCCTGGATGCTGTTGGAGATATTGTGAAGGAGATCGGACACTATTAGACATCCCGAGTCAATGGATATTAAGTAACGGCTAGTCGCTGGATGCTGTTGGAGATATTGTGAAGGAGATCGGAGCACTATTAGACATGTCCGGAGTTCAATGAAGATATTCAGAACTGAAACTGAGTACGGCTAGTCTCTGATGCTGTTGAGATATTGTGAAGGAGATCGGAGCACTATTAGACATGTCCAGAGTTCAATGAAGATATTCAGAACTGAAACTGAGTACGGCTAGTCTCTGGATGCTGTTGGAGATATTGTGAAGGAGATCGGAACACTATTAGACATGTCCAGAGTTCAATGAAGATATTCAGAACTGAAACTGAGTACGGCTAGCCCTGGATGCTGTTGGAGATATTGTGAAGGAGATCGGAACACTATTAGACATGTCCGGAGTGCAATGAAGATATTCAGAACTGAAACTGAGTACGGCTAGTCTCTGAATGCTGTTGGAGATATTGTGAAGGAGATCGGAACACTATTAGACATGTCCGGAGTGCAATGAAGATATTCAGAACTGAAACTGAGTACGGCTAGTCTCTGATGCTGTTGGAGATATTGTGAAGGAGATCGGCACTGTGACATGTCCGAGTGCAATGAAGATATTCAGAACTGAAACTGAGTACGGCTAGTCCTGATGCTGTTGGAGATATTGTGAAGGAGTCGGACACTATTAGACATGTCCAGAGTTCAATATATTTCAAACTGAAACTGGTACTGTTATTCGCTGGATGCTGTTGGAGATATTACAAAAGAGATGGGAGCACCTATGGACATGTCTGAAGTGCAATAAAGATATTCCAAACTGAAACTAAAACTACTACTATAACATTTCTCACAACATAATTCTTACTATAACAGTAATAACACATCCACATTTACTGTTTCAGTACCACTGATATTAGTTGTCTCAACGAGGAAGACAGCAAGACTATTCGAGTATCTCTCTTCAACCTCATCAAATACTACATCGTTAGCAGCATCGGTACTGATGAACTCAATCAGATTATGAGTTTTGTTCTGTCAGTCAAGGAGTCTAGTGTTGTAAGTTGTTTAATTAATGACTTCAGTAAGTCTTCATAGTTCCTTGATTTTCTTTGTACTTGTTGGATCTTTGCCTAATTTTAGAAGTGGAAGGGGTGTTAATGTGTGATTGGTTATTGGACTCGCCCATGTGATGCTGGGGTCTGCAAGGGAGGAAAGGTTATTGGTTACTGGAATCGGCATGTGTTGCTGGGGTCTGCAAGGGAGGAATGGTTATTGGCTACTGGACTCGCCCATGTGTTGCTGGGGTCTGCAAGGGAGGAATGTTATTGGTTATGACTCTCCCATGGTTGTCTGTCTGCAAGGGGGGAATGGTATTGGTTTACTGGACTCTCCATGTTGTTGCTGGGTCTGCAAGGGAGGAATGGTTATTGGTTACTGGACTCTCCCATGTGTTGCTGGGGTCTGCAAGGGAGGAATGGTTATTGGTTACTGGACTCTCCATGTGTTGCTGGGGTCTGCAAGGGAGGAAAGTTTATTGGTTACTGGACTCTCCCATGTGTTGCTGGGGTCTGCAAGGGAGGAAAGGTTATTGGTTAATGGACTCTCCCATGTGTTGCTGGGGTCTGCAAGGGAGGAAAGTTTATTGGTTACTGGACTCTCCCATGTGTTGCTGGGGTCTGCAAGGGAGGAATGGTTATTGGTTACTGGACTCTCCATGTGTTGCTGGGGTCTGCAAGGGAGGAAAGTTTATTGGTTATGGACCTCCCATGTGTTGCTGGGGTCTGCAAGGGAGGAAAGTTTATTGGTTACTGGACTCTCTCATGTGTTACTGGGGTCTGCAAGGGAGGAAAGGTTATTGGTTACTGGACTCTCTCATGTGTTGCTGGGGTCTGCAAGGGAGGAAAGGTTATTGGTTACTGGTTACTCTCTCCATGTGTTGCTGGGGTCTGCAAGGGAGGAAAGAATAGTAGCACTATTACCTACATACCTAACCCAGTAAAAATCACTCCTAGATAGCTACAGAAACTACAACCAAAAAAATTTGTAGCTTGTCACCCGAGGAAGAATGACCACGCAAGGAGGGACTCATAGCAAGAAAATGAGGAGATAGGAGAGAGATCTGGAAAAGATCGCCTTGGATAGATGGACTTGGATGATCTTGGTTGCGGACCTATGCCTCCCTAGGGATGAAGGGTGAAGAAGGCTGCGACTTACAAGGTATGTCGTAAGAGGCGACTAAGGTAGGGGCTTAGGGAAGCTACCCTAGTAAATAAAAAGTGTCACATAAATCGGATGTGCTGGTGTACTTGTAGGCGCATTACAGGCACAGTGTACAATCGCTCTTAGACTTAGATCACATACAAATCACAAATAGTGGTTTATCAAGTGGTCGATATGGAGCTTTTGAGAATAAAAGAAATGTTATTGAGCTGATGTCACAGCACTCGGGCAGACCCATAAGTGCTCAGTCTTCCCCAACAGATATAGAAAGGTATGCATACTGATGATTCCTGTAGCTTGCTGGTTAAACACACTCCTCTCTCTGCCTCTCAAGCATCCAGTTCTACTTGTAAAACGTGTAAAGAAAAAACAAATACAATTTGGTGGGAAAGATCATGAGGTGGACTGGAAAAAGTCTGGCAGAGTGTACCGTCAGGGTCAAGGATAGATTTTTGGGGAGAGTCTTTACAGCCAACCTTCAGAGATATATATATATTAGATATTCATATTATAGACTGATATTACATATACTTTGTTTTGTTTTAGCTACTCGAGGCCATGGACCTGCTGATATCCCTGTTGGAAAGTCGCAGTCGCAAGCAAGACCAGCTTGTGGTGTTACTTTATGAGCCAGACCAGGCAGAGATGTTCTATATGCTTCTGACTTATCCACACCAGCCAATCATTTTCTATGAGAAGATTGTCAAGGTAAGGCATGTCTTATTTCTTTTTGGGTGTGGATTTCTCTTTTGTCTATGTTGTTCTATCACAAATGAGGTCTCTGTGACGTAGAGATTAGGTACTCATCTCTCATGCCAAAGGTAGCTGTTCGCTCCTTCGTGGAGCCATCTGGATATTTTTCCAGAGATCCCTGATCTTAGTGTAGGTGAGATCAAGTTCCTACTCCTATTGGAAACGGACGATAAAACGTAGGTCCTGTGTTCAATTTGAACATGTAAAAGAACCATTGGCAGTTCTAAATCGAGAAGAGCAGGCTGGGAAGTCGCTGCCCAAGCAAAATTCATTAGAAGAGATTAAAAATAAAATACCTACAAAAATATCTTCACCATCTTCAAAATTACATCTGGGACTCTCACCGGTGCTACGGAGTTTGTAAGCTGCAGCTGAGATCTTCCTGTGTAAGAAAGAGATTAGAGCACACATTATTACTCATCAAAGTGCAATGATGATGGTCCTATCAATCAATTAATCCATATTCTCTATTGCTCTTCTTGTAGTTCTCATAGAAGCTGTAGATTAAGACAGGACCTATACAGACTTTTTATCATGAGTAACGTTTAGTTAACGTCTGTGTGCGTCTGTGGCTTAGCGGTAGTGACCTCGATCATAACCCAAGAGTGTCTGGTTCGAACTACATGACGGATAGTTTGGAAGCAAAATTTGTTCCATTGGATTTTTAGGAACAGTAAAAATATACCTCACCATTTAGAAATCAATGGCAAACTACTGTATAAATTGTGCCTAGAAAATCAATTCCTCATTTACTGCGGTTGATGATGATGTCCTGTAAAGGATATGCCACAATTTTCATTCAACAATATCTCAGCAAAGTTAGTTTCAGGCATTCTTTAGAGCATCCTCTCTTTCATGAACCCTTTACCTCCTATTTCAATGCCTGCTTTGGTATTCTTTCATCATTTTTTCTCATGGTACACCCATAAATTCTCTTGCTCATAACAGTTGTTACTAGTGGTTGTCCAGACATTTCTGATTTCATTGCTTCTCCTGAATTACTTGTTGCCATCAGTTATATGAGGACTATCATCATATCACTCCGGATATGTCCAAAGGTGCTCCGATCTCCACCTCAACAAATCCAACAGTGTCCAGCTGCCCAAACGCATGTTCTATGTTTATTAATTATTTTCTGCCCGCACGCCCAGCGTGTTCGTAGCGCATTGGACAACGCGTGACAAGCTCTCTGTGAGTGCGGGTTCGATTCCGCGGGCTGGCAGAAAAGCCACAGGTTCTCCAGATTCACGTGTTTGTGGCACCGAACTGAAGGGTTACGATGTCCATGGCACTGAGCCGAAGTGTTCAAAGCTCAAGTCCTTCTGGATCGGGAAAAAAAAAATTATTTTCTCTACATACTTGCCCTGATGTTGACCACATCATCCACCGTGTGCTGACTGTCAATAAAAAATATGGGCCTAACACTTTATTACCCAATAGACCACATTGTATAAAAAAATGGTTCTTTTCTTCTTTTTTTTTCCTGCATACTTGTTGTCATACTAAATAAATATTATTATGAGTTGCATAAACATTTACTAAGCTATACTGTATCTTGTTATCTGATCTGATTGGTCATAGTGGACACTGTCTGAGCCAACTCATGTTCGAGTTGGTAAAATTAGTTACCATTGTTATTTTTTTTTTGCTGAGCTTCTATTTCTTTTTTCCAGATCATTTACCTCCTTCTCAAGTCAGAAAGAGTTTACGAAAAAAATAAGTCTCGTCTACGGCTTGCAGAGATTGGTCACTGGGGTCTGATTAACATGATGACCTCATATGATGTCTCGGTACCGATGATTAAACGTTTCTTGGAACAGGTCTCCTTCACAGGTAATCAGAATCTTTCGATAGATCCTGTTTTGTAGTAGGCCCATAATTAAGAGGAATAGACTTCAGAATAAACTAGGGAAGGCCGATGAAAACCTCAAATGTACTGTTGTGTTTATAACACATACTGAAGTAGTCGTATAGCAGAAGTTGATCGAGAAGACGCCAGTGTGTTGCCGGGCTCACAAGGGAGCAAAGAAAAGTAACACTGCAACCTACGAGGGATGTTGTAAGAGGCAACTGAGGACGGGACTAGGAAGCTACCCTAGTAAATAAGTCATCACAGAAATCGGATGTGCTGGCTTACTTGTAGGTGCACAACTGGCACAACATACAATCACTCTTATGCTTAGAACACATACATTTCACATAGAGTGGTTTAACAAGTGGCCGATATGGAGCGTTCGAAGAAGAAAAATTCTGGAGAATGATAGCACAAGATCAATACTTTCTCCAAGTGGTTTTTAGGTCTTCCACATTTTTGTTTAACCTCCGGTGTCGATTGCAGTGCAGTTTTTGTGACAAAGTTAGCCTTTATGTGCAACACATGCCTGATCCAGCATCTCTTTTAGATAATAATGTTCATATTCTCTTGTTGACACTGTGTCAACAGTCTGTAACACTTATATTCTTCTTCTTCGAATGTTCCATATCGATCACTTGTTAACCACTCTTTGTAATTTGTATGTGATCTGAGTCTAAGAGCTATTGTACATTGTGCCAGTTATGCACTTACAAGTAGATCAGCACATCAGATTTATGTGACGTTTTTATTTACTAGGGTAGCTTCCCATGACCCCTACCTCAGTTGCCTTTTACGACATGCCTTGTAGTTCACAGTGTTACTATTCTTTGTTCTCCTTGAGAGCCCCAACAACACAAGGGCGACTTATATTCAAAAGCACTTATATGTTTTTCCACTATCTTGTTAAATATGCATGCTACATTTTGACCCGTAATGTTATACAGGGTGTTCAAGATAATAGCAGCCTGTGAATGGAGTCAATCTGGCATATATGTATGAAAATGAGAAGGTTCAGTTATGACGTAGTATAGGTCAAGGTTATGTGACGGTATGTAATTGTAGTCAGGGAAGGGCGATGAACAAATGTGACGTAAACGAGCTAGTCAGAACCGGTTTAAATAGTACATAAACATAACGCGATAGAATATCTTGCAACTTTCGATTTGTCAATGGGTCTGCTTTAATCTTGAACACCCTGTATATGGTATATATATTTTTACAAAATGAAATGGGAACATATGAAAAGACATGAAGGATTGGAAAAGACCATTATAAAAGGAGCCATCCTGGCAAAGAGGGGAAGAGGATGGTTACAGGGGAAAATAGATTCATGATGTAACTGATGATTTGAACATGGCGGCTGCAGAGGCAGGACATCTGACCTATGAGAGAGAGAAATTTGAAGGACTGTTAGGGTGGTAAAGTTCTGCTCAGGACAAGATATTTGATGATGATTTTTGTGAACTTATCTGAGAGCGATGTGATCATTTGCACAGATGTGTCAGTGGTTTGTGACATGAGGAGCTCGTGCACGTTCACTGCTCAAGTCAAAGGTGATGCTGTGAAAGAAGATAAGTGGTGGAGGGGGGGTTTGCTGTTTCATTAAGATGATCATAGCAATAACTAAAGCGATGGTCTGGTTAGAGTCACAGGCTTTTATCCATGCATGTTTGTGACTCAATGAGTATGTTCAAGAAGAATTGGCTGGGCTCAAAAACAATGGTTGCAATTGCTGAAGAGGTCAGGCTGACAACTCAGATTTATTTTTGAGCCAGGACATGCAGGTATAAAGGGAAATAAATGTGTTGATAGGTTTACCAGTTTGGCTGTTGTTAAAAAGCGGGTGAGCAATGGAGCAGGTTGATATTCTGAATTCCCTAAGGAAGAGATGGCATATGAACGAATCAAGAAATTGGGGGAGATTCTACAACCTTAACCAGACTGCAAGAATTTCATGTCAAATGTGGTGTAGCTAGACAAGTGCACTATACTAGAAGCCAAAAAATGGTAAACCAACATGGCGACTGCAGAGGCGAGACATCTGGCCTATGAAAGAGTGAAATTTTGGACTTTTAAAGTGGCAAAGTTCTGCTAGGACAAGCTACTTGATGATGATGATGTATGTTTACTGTAGTCTATTGTGTTATCTCCAGAAACACCACAGACATACAGTGCCATGTTAGCAATCCTAGGTGTTGCCCATAACTGTGGGTTAGATATCAAATCAGCAGCCAGCAGGCAGGTAAGATCTCACATGTTTGTGTTGAAAAGTAAACTTTTTGTTCTATGCTTCCTTCAGTTATCAGTTATATGAGGACTATCATCATAGCACTCTGGACATCTTCCCTTATTCTGTCCTAGTGACGTCTGTGGCCTAGGGGATAGTGACTCGGTCTATTAACCCCGATGTTCTGAGTTCGAATCACGCTGCGGACAGTTTGATTGCAAATTGTTTCGCGTGGATTTTTAAAAGACGACGGCACTACCCGTTCAGAAAACAATGGCAAACTGCTGAATGTAATAATGCCTAGAATAATCACAAACAGTGTTAAAAGCTGGGGTTGATTCGCAAAGTCCTGTAAAGGTTATGCAATTAACTAACTTATTCTGTCCACTAATGTTACTTACTTATTCCTCTCTGCTCTTCTTGAAGCATAGGACATTAACAGTTGTCACAGTATCCCGCCGCCTCTCTTATTATTTTTCCCCCTGAATGTTATTTGTAATTACTCTTGGCCATATGATACAAAAGAGAGTCGCAGTAGCATAGTTGTTAGAGACCTCGCTTCTTAGACTTGTTGTCCTGGTTCAATTCCACAGTGGGCGTTGAATAGTTTTCTGATCGTAACGGCTCTCAGGTCAACCCAGCTTTAACTGGGTATGAGGAAAGACACTGGGAGTAAAGGTGACCAGCGTGATCTTGACCACATCACTCATTGTTTGCCGACAATCATTGAAAAATACGGGTCTAACACCGTTTTCCCAATATACCTTGAGTTACAAAAAAGGGTTCCCGCCGGTTTAGGGGGTCTTAGTGGCAAAGTGGTTAAGATGTTTGCCTGTCATACTGAAGGTTATGGGTTCAAAACCAGACAGAGACACATGTGAAATTTTTTTATGACATCCCTAGGATTGTTGCCGGCGTTACGGAGTTTGTGCTGTGTGCTGCAATACCCCAGGCAGATGGAGTACCATCTCTGCCGACAGGGACGGAACCATATGGGAAAACCCGGTGCAATGAAGTCAATCCTTCCCTTTTAGATCCTTCAAAAGGCTTCCATTTTTTAATCGATACAAAATGTTAGAAATAGATTACAATTTCGATGTCATGGGGGCATTTGATGTAATCTGTGTTCTTTGGTCTTGTCTTCGCAGCTGCTGGCCGTGATTGTGTCAAAGCCAGGAGCAGCCAAAGGTATTGCTAAACAGCTTGGGTGGCAGGAAAACATCACCCGACTTCTAACCTTGGAGCGGAAAAGAAACTTCTCAACCACCACCGAGAGTGCAACAACAAACACCACTGAAAGTGCAGCAACAAACACCAGCTCTGTTAGAAGTACTAAACAGCAAGTGGTGGCTACATGCAGCCTGAATGTAGTAACATCTTCTGAGCCACAAGACGGGCAGCAGCCTCAACTTCAACATGCATCATCATGTCCAATATTGGATGTAACATCATCATTATCATCACTCACCATCATGCACGAACAGAACTCAATGATGGCAGTGCCTACTTCTACAGCAACATCATTAGTAACTACAACCATGGCAATAGATGCAAAGGATATTATGTTAGCAAATTGGAACTCGGACATGTTGTTGCCATCATCATCATCATCATCCTCGACATTACAAACTGGGAACATTCCAGCTTCACATTCCATACAGGCGTCTGAGCTTTTGTCTTTCATTCAAGATTCTAATAATTCATCTCTTCTTGATGAACATAACGGTAAGTGAATTTTGTCATTTCTATTGGAGTCTCTGTGGAATAGAGGTTATTAGTTGCCCTTGCGGTGCCGGGACCCACAAAGGGAGCAAATAATAGTACCACTGCGACCTACAAGGCATGTCATAAGAGGTGACTGAGGTAGGGACCTAGGGAAGCTACCCTAGTATATTAAAGGCATTGCAAAAATTGAATGTGCTGGCCTACCTGTAGGCGCATAACTGGCACAATGTGCAATTGCTCTTAGGCTCAGATCACTCACTTACAGATCACCCAGAGTGGTTAACAAGTGGTCGATATGGAGCGTTCGAAGAAGATTGGTTACTAAACTGACGTCATTGCACTCCAGACAGACCCATAGGTGCTTAGTCACTCCCAACAGATATCTAAGAGTATGCATACTGATTCGTTCCTGTGGCTTGCTAGTTAAACACACTCCTCACTCTGCCCCCCAGGCATCCAGTTCTACACGTACAAAGGGTAACTTCAAATTCCTTAAATCGCTGAATCGATTCAACATCTATTTTAGTGTCATCATCCAGCAGGCAGTCGTGATGAGACTGAAGAATATCCCCCTTATCCATCTTCAACTTCCCAACAATCGATGCTGTTGATGCAAGCCTGTCCGCTCTCTCATTACCGTAAACACCCGCATGCCCAGGACAGTAGATCCACGTAAGTCTCTCTAGGTTAAAAACTTCTATAGATGACATGCACTCATACCAAAACCTGCCCTTCTGGCTCTTGTAAAGCATTGACAGAGTCAGATGCAACAACAGCCCCAGTAAACGGAGTCCCAGACAGCTAACGGAGGGTAGCAGTAGCAGCCTCAACCTCCATCCTCATACTGGAAGTAGTTGTCTTGTATGCTCCACCTCGCTCTGCAACAACCCTACCATTGTGGAGTAGAGGCTAGGTGCTCATCTTTCATTCCAATGGTACTCGGTCAGCTCCCCTGTAAAGCCATCAAGATATTTCCCAGAGATCCCTGTTCTCAGTTTTAGTGAGATTGAGTTCCCAATCCTATCGGAGACGGACAATAAAAATGTAGGTGCCATGTTCAAGTCTTCTCTGGCTACTCCAATCTTCAATCCAAGCTCTTAGAATCTAGCAGTTAACGTAGATTGGTTTAGATGAAAATCTTCTGTTCTCCCACACTCCAATCTTCAATCCAAGCTCTTACAATCTAGCAGTTAACGTAGATTGGTTTAGATGAAAATCTTCTGTTCTCCCACACCACAAGAGGCATTCAAAATGTCAGCTCTATACATTGGCTGACCCCCCCCATTATGGTATCTGAGCCAGCAATCCTGTCTGCTCTCTCATTGCCATCGACACCCTTGTGCCCCTAGAGATCTAGAAGTCTCACTGCATAGCGATTAAGCAGTTAAATCAATTTTTATATACATTTTATCAGTACCTACCCCCAATGTCACATAAGGTGGATCCAGTAGGTGAAAACGAATATGCTCTGTGTATCTCATCCTTTCGGAGAGCTGCTCGGAGCTTGTTTGTTGTGAAATTTCTTTGCTTCTCTTGCATCCTTTGATTTTGACAAAGACCTTTTGGTCGAAACATTACTGTATATTGTTTTGTACTTTGTAAAACTACATTACTCTGTGTTTCACCATTGCTACATAGTTTTACCTGTAGTCTTCCTTTATAATGATGTAACCATCACTTCACTTTGATATTTATTTCCAGATACATATCATAGACCAAATGCGTTGTACCTACATTCCAGTTCAACCTCAACCGTCCCTGTCCACAATTCTAGTACATCCGATAATGATACTTCATATATTTTTGACATCATGACTCCAATCACTCCTCTGTATATGAAGAGGACTTTCTATGAACTGGGAACTTCAGAAGATGAAGATAATGGTTTGTTATTGTTTTATTCTTTGTTATTGTTTTATGGTTTGTTATTGTTTGTTAAAATCGAAGGGAGACGAGACAGAGGAAGACAGATAGAAACAATTGTGGATAGCCTAACTTCATGGCACGGAAGAGTGTCAACATCTGAGATGATAGCAAACACTAGAGACAGAGATTTGTGGAGATCCATGATCGTTACGCCAACCAGCACGGCACCTGATGATGATGATGATACAAAATGAACAAAGAAATTGAGTTTTTTTGTTCAATTTCTTTGTTTGTTTTGTATTCTCTGTGTGGTAAAAGCATTTAGGTCGAAATATCGTTGTATCTTGTACGTGACTTGCCAAGTGACAAAAAAGTTTGCAGCACTCGCTATCAAATGCATATTATTATATTTGTGTCGCTTGTGTGTTGCCGAGGCCCGGTATAGGAGCAAAGAATAGCAACACTGCTACCTACAAGGCATGTCATAAGAGGCGTCTGAGGTAGGGGCCTATGGAAGCTACCCTAGTAAATAAAAGCGTCGCAGAAATCGGATGTTCTGGCCTACTTGTAGAACGTACAATCACTCTTAGACTTGGATCACATACTTCTTAAAACACACCATATCGACCACTTGTTAAACCACTCTTTGTGATTTTATGTGATCTGAGCCTAAAAGCGATTGTACGTTGTGCCAGTTATACACCTTTTTTTTTTTTTCCCCGTCCGCTTTCAACTCAGATGAAGTTTTATCTCTGAAACTGATTTTTGCGTGAAAATCTGTTTTTCCAATTTCTTACAATGGCAGCAGCGTGCACATTGTAAATTACTTTACACTGGCAGCCACTCAATGTACTCGTAATTAGTATTCCCTCGCCATACAGGCAGATTTTCTCCGACTTCAGAGGTACTCACGTTATCGTCCTGAGTAAGACCAGGGACTCGAACAAATGCCGGACAGTAGGTTCGAACCCGAGCTATGAGGCATCTCACAGCTAGCAGGCCGAGCTACTATCAACAACTCTAGGCAGTCCCCCAGTTATACGCCTACAAGTGGGCCAACATATCCAATTTCTGCAACACTTTTTATTTACTAGGTAGCTTCCCTAGGCCCCTATCTCAGTCACCTCTTATGACATGCCTTGTAGGTCGCATTGTTACTTTTCTTTGCTCCCCTTGTGAGCCCCTGCAACATACTAGCGGAATCACATACAAATCATAATTAAGGGTTAACAAGTGGCCGATAGGGAGCGTCGAAGGGTTAACAAGTGGCAGATAGGAGCGTTCAAGGGTTAACAAGTGGCAGATATGGAGCGTCAAGGGTTAACAAGTGGCAGATATGGAGCGCTCAAGGGTTAACAAGTGGCAGATATGGAGCGCTTCAAGGGTTAACAAGTGGCCGATATGGAGCGCTCAAGGGTTAACAAGTGGCCGATAGGAGCGTCAAGGGTTAACAAGTGGCCGATATGGAGCGTTCGAAGGGTTAACAAGTGGCAGATATGGAGCGTCAAGGGTTAACAAGTGGCCCATAGGGAGCGTCAAGGGTTAACAAGTGGCGATAGGGAGCGTCAAGGGTTAGAAGTGGCCGATAGGAGCGTCAAGGGTTAACAAGTGGCAGATATGGAGCGTTCGAAGGGTTAACAAGTGGCAGATATGGAGCGCTCAAGGGTTAACAAGTGGCCGATATGGAGCGCTCAAGGGTTAACAGTGGCGATAGGAGCGCTCTAAGGGTTAACAAGTGGCCGATATGGAGCGTCAAGGGTTAACAAGTGGCAGATATGGAGCGTCAAGGGTTAACAAGTGGCCGATATGGAGCGTTCGAAGGGTTAACAAGTGGCCGATATGGAGCATTCGCAGGGTTAACAAGTGGCAGATATGGAGCATTCGCAGGGTTAACAAGTGGCAGATATGGAACGTTTGAAGAAGATATTTATGTGCTGTATTTCTGTTTATTCTGATAGGGTTTCTCCAAGGCAGCAGAAGCTCTACTGCCAGTGTTGAAGACCTACTTCAAGATTCATCTTCTCTCAGTGACTCTCACAACGTCTCAACCAGCATTAGCAGTATGTCTCTAAACTCATCAACATTTGAAGGTGACAGTCCTTTGAGGAATTCTCAGTCATCCATTGACACATTGGGAAATTCTTCTAGGTATAACAGTTTCGGGGATTTCCAGAGAGCAGACCAGACTAGAAGACAGTCTGAAGACAATGCATTTGAAGCTGAGAGTAACACCAGAAGAACGTCAGCAGTACTAGGAAGCGAGGGTTTCCAACAGGTATTCTTGTTTAAACTAAGTATATATATATATAGAGTGAGCGTCTGTAGCTTAAGCAGTAGTGAGCTCGATCACAACCCAAGATTACCTGTGCTCAGCGGTGGGCAAGTTTGGAAGCAAATTAGTTCCCTTGGATTTTTACGAGCGATGAAAGTAGACCTCACCGTCCAGAAAGCAATGACAAACTACTGAACGTATAAGTGGTGCCTAGAAAATCACGACTCGTTTACTGTTGTTGATGGCTACGTCCTGTAAAGGATATGCCACGAATTTCATTTTCATATATATATATCTCATCATTATTCATCATCAAGGTGCGTATCCTTTATAGGACGTTGCTCTCTTTGCAGCACATCTGAAATTCACTCTGTCTCTTGCCAGTTCACCCACTTCGTTGATGGTCATGTAGTGATCTTGTGTGTGCTTGTTCTTCTCTTTCCACCATTTACTTCTTTATAGAAGTGTTTGGGGGAATGAGTGATCTTGTGTGTGCTTGTTCTTCTTCTCTTCCACCATTTACTTCTTTATAGAAGTGTTTGGGGGAATGTAGTGATCTTGTGTGTGCCTGTTTTAAAGCACTTTGTAAGCTGATATTCATTTTTGTAAGGTTGTTCTTGATACCGTCGCTCCATCTTTTGCGAGGTCTTCCTCTTGCCTTGTACTCATTATACTTTTTTCTGTGTGACTCTCTGTGGTAGGTGATACCAGGGCATTCTTGTCAGGTGTCCAAACCATTTAATCTGTTGTTCTTTTATGAATTGCATGACTGGTTTCACATCCAGTCTCCTTCTGATTTCTTCATTTCTAATTTTGTCTCTTATTGTCACACCTGCAGCTCTTCTAAGACACCTCATCTCTGTCGTTATGATTTTCCGCTCATTAGCTGCCTGTTATTGGCCATGTTTGACACTGGTAACATAGTGTTGGCCAGAAAATCGTTCTTATGTGATTTGCTTTAGTTTTTAGCGGTATCTCTTTATGTGACAACAGTGGGCTGTAACACCGCGAGGTTAATTTTGAGAATTGAGATAACTTTAGGAATTGAAAGTTTTGCTCTTATCAACCACATTAACCACTCTTTGTATTCTGTGAGGTTTGTGCTGAGAACTTAAGTATGTTGCACATACATTAAGCCCATACTTCACATAGAACAGGCACATTCAAATTTCACCCAAAGTGTATGCATATTATGAACAGGACACCCTTATAGATTGGTAACTGTAAGATTTTGCCAACAGAAAACTCCATTGAAAGTTACCACTTCTTGGGTTATACTGTAGCATGGTATCACATCTGGAGTTATACTTGTAGCATGCTATAACATCTGGAGTTATACTTAGCATGGTATACATCTGTAGTTATACTGGAACATGGTATCACATCTTAAGATACTGTAGCATGGTATCAGATCTGAGTTATGCTGTAGCATGATATCACATCTGTAAGATTATGACTGAGACATGATATCACATCTGAAGTTATACTGTAGCATGCTATCAGATCTGATTAGTCATAGGGAGGACTTTAGTTCTGACCCATACCATTTAATGAACATTCATTGAATATATTCTTATTTCTGACCATATTCATTCCCATCATACATCATTGTTGTATATGAACCAAATATACTATTCAGGTTCTAGACGGTGTCGGAGTTGAGCTTAGTGAAACTGTGGAACAGAAAGAGGAACTCTGTCAGCATGTTCTCATCATACTTCTGACGATCATGTGGAAGGGAGTGGAAGGTTCCAGTGTCGAATCATGGAAGGTTAGTTCAGACACACTCTTTTTCTTGTTTTTCTTCTTTACCCTTTTCAAATTGACATTGGATACGCAACCTCATAAGGTGTTACTGCTGATGAGATCTTGCTGTGTAAGAGAAACATCACAACACACATGATTATTCCCCCGAGCACAATAACAATGGTCCAATCAATCGATCAATCTTGTTAGTTACTGATTATTGAACCAACATCATTGTACTCCGGACAGACTCATAGGTGCTCAGTCTCCCACAACAGATGCCAAAGGGTATGCATATTTATTGTTCTGGTGGCTCACTCGTTAAACACACTCCTCACTGACCCCTCACGCATCCAGTTCTACTTGTACAATGGGTATCTCCAAACTCCTTAAATTTCTGGATTGATTAAACATCTATTTTAGTGTCTTTATCCAGCAGGCAGTTGTGAAGAGACTGAAGAATATCCCCCTTATCCATCTTCAACTCTCCGACAATCGATGCTGTTGATACAAGTCTGTCTGCTCTCTCATTGGCACAAACACCCACATACCCAGGACAGTAGATCCATGTTAGTCTCTGGAAGTTAGAAACTTCATTAGACGATATCCACTCATACGAAACATGCCATTTTTGGATCTTCTGAAGCAGTGACTGAGAGTCAGATACAACAACAGCCTCAGTAAACGGAGTCCCAGAGAGCCAATGGAGAGCAGCAGTAATGACCTCGGCCTCCATCCACATACTGCAAGTAGTTTTCCTGTGTGCTCCACTTCGCTCTGCAACAATCCTACCATGCGCGCTAGCCAAGAAACCTCGCTGACACATCTTGTTTCTTCATGCATGGGAACCAGCAACATCTACCCACCTTGCTTGATTCATGTCCATCTATCTTAGGGTGTCCCAAGTCTCTCTCTAGCCTGTGACGCCTTTGGAGCAGAGGACAGTAACAAATGCACACACTTCTTCTATGTTCTTGACCGTCTGCTGTATTGTGCTCCACCTTGTTCAAAGGGTAAATAGATTTTTGTTTCATATTTTGCCCAGGAGCTCAGGGGAAAGGGTTTTAGGGTTCCGGTGACCTGGATTCAAAGGGTTAACAGATTTTTGTTCATATTTATTTCCAGGAGCGATGTCAGGTACTAACCTGGATTCAGGAACTAGGAGAGTCACACACTCTGATCAGACCACCGGAGGAGATCAAACGCAGGCTTATGGAGATGTTGCTGCACAGCTGCACCACAGACTTGCGCAGCTCTGCTGTTGGTCAGGTTGTCAGCTCACTTTCAAGAAAGGCTGTTGAGCTTGTTCGCTTGGTGCAAGGGTTTTGACTGAACCGGATGCTCCTGTAGAGATTCTCTATTAGGGTGAGTAGTGGAATGTGTGGTGAGTGTGGATGGTATTGGGGACGATTAGTGGGATGGTATGTGTGTGTGAGTGATGGGCCGGTATGTGTGGGTGAGTAGTGGGATGTGTGGTGAGTGGGGATGAGTGTGGGTAAGTGGTGGAATGTGTGCAGTAGTGGATGTGTGGGTGAGTAAGGATGTGTGGTGAGTAGTGGGATGTGTGGGTGAGTAGGGATGTGTGGGTGAGTCAGGATGTGTGGTGAATGTGGATGGTATGTGTGGGCGAGTAGGGATGGGATGTGTGAGTGATGGGACGGTATGTGGGGAGTGTGATGGTGTGGGTAGTAGTGGCATGTATGGGTGAATGTGGATGGTATGTGTGGGCGTATAGCTTGGGTTTGGTGATAGGATATGTGGTAGTGATGGGAGTGTAGTGGTGGGAGAGTGGTGGTGTGGTGGGAAATTGTGGGATGGTATGGGGTGAATAGTGGGAATGGTATGTGTGGGCTTAGTGACTACTTGTGAGGATTGCATTAGGTAGTCGGGTGGTGGGGAATGTTTGGGATGATTGGTGGGATGATGTGGTGAGTAGTGGATGGTATGTGTGGGTGAGTGGTAGGATGTTGGGTGAGTGCTGGGATGGTGTGATGTGATGGGATGGTAATGTTTGGGCATTAGTGGGATGGCATCTGTGGTGAGTAGGGCTGGTATGTCTGGGTGAGTGGTGGCATGTTTGGGTGATTGGTGGGATGGCATGTATGGATGAGTAGTGTGATGGTATGTGGTGGGAGTGGATGGGCACTGTTTAGGGATACGGGATGACGAGTCATGTAAAGGATGAGAGAAAGATCATATGGCTATCTGAAGAGGCAAAAAGAGTAGGTGGGAAATGTGGTTGGGGAAAGCACTGAGATTTTAAATCACTACACAAAGAGAACTACTAAATGACAATAGGTTCGGATATATGTAAAGGTTGATGTAGGAAAAGACAAAGAATAAGACATAGTGTTGGACTAATCTGTCACTTGACAGAAGAAGACATAAGAGAACACAGAGTATAGGGCAACAGTTAGAGAGAGACATGGTTAGATAACTTTAATAATATTAGTCTTTGAATAGTACAACCTGATGGTGACTACATCTTTATATTTCAATGTAATATTTTCTCTATGGTTATGTTCCATTGTTTGTAGTTGCTGGAAGATATCATGTCCTTGCTGGATGTTCTGGGAGCCTGGGACATGGAATCAATGGTTTCTTTAACAGAGGTGGTCCACAGAGGGTTCTCTGTGTTACTGGCATTCTCCAGGCAGCTTGATTTAAATGTAAGTTTCTATGTTGTTACTAGAAAGTAAGTTGAATGCATTTGAAAATAGATGTTTTAGGGCAAGCTACCATAGTAAATAAAATGCTGGCTCTAAATCGGGTGTGCTGGCCTAGTCACTATAGGCGCATAATTAGGCGCAACGTAAAAATGTTCTTGTCAAAGATCAATTATATATCACAATAAGAATGATGAAATTGGCCACGAAGAATGAACGCAAACAACAAAAACAACAAAAGGGATGTCTGCGAAAAATAATGAAGATAAAATGAAACAAATTCTGGAGAAGTGATGAAATCAGAGAAATGTCTGGTCAACTACTAGTAACAACTGTTATAAGATGGAGAAGATGGAGATATGTTGGGCATACCTTGAGAAGAAATGATCAAAGAATACCAAAGCAGGCATTGAAGTGGATGCAAAGGGTTCAAGAAAAAGAGGACGACCTAAGGAGACCCTGAAATGAACTTTACTGAGAGAGGCAAGAAGTATTGGTCTCAGTTCCATGGAGGAGTTTGAGCGAGTTGCCCAGGATAGAGCGGTATGGAGAAATTGCTTGCAGGCCCTATGTAACGTATAACGGTACGAGAGGAATTATTATATTATTCTTCAGCAGGATGTATAATGTTTTGAAGACTCCTACCCCAAAGTAATCTTTGGGTATGCAGTGCCTCAAATTCTCTCAAATCTTTGTATGGTCAAATTCTCAGTTCTCTAAGCTGAAAATGGCCACCAGAATTTCTTGGTTAAGGAAAGATTACAAAGAATGAAGTGGTTTGGCCACTTAATAAGAATGCATCCAAACTCCACAGTATACAGACTCTTCTACAACAGAACATCGGAAAGAAGGCAAGAGGAAGACCACGAAAAAGATGGTTAGATGGTATAGCAGAATCCTGTGAAAGAGCATAAATAACAATCACCCAAGCGACCAGAACAGCGCAAGACAAAAACAGAAAACCATGACAGTCTGCAACAACCCGGTAGCAGTGTGACGACAAAAGAAGAAGGAAAGATTCTTGCTTTTACCAGAAGCCACTGTATAAGTGTTCTCATGCTGGAACTTTGAGTTAGCTGAAAGGGACTGAACACCTACATGGGTGCCGTGATTGCAGTAATCTTGATTCTAACAAGTTTATTTTGTTTAAAGATACACTAACAATTCTTATTATAATTATTGATTGATTGTTTGATAGGATCATCATCATTGCACTTCGGTGAGTAACCATGTGTGCTCCAATCTCTTTCTTATACATGAAGATCTCAGCTGCAGTGTGCAAACTATGTAGCACCAGCGACGGTCCCTGATGTCATTTTGAAGATGTTGAAGTAATAAGAGAGGACAGTGGGGCCTACACAACAACCACAAGCAGTGTGACAATGGAGGTATGGGCGGTTACAGAGGCGGTGGCGTGGTTTGTATCTCATGAATATTCTCGTATTTTCATACTCACTGGCTCTATGAGTATGATTCGTAAAGTCGAAACAGAAATGGTGAGATGAAACTGAGTGGAGGTACTGGTACAGACATGGATCACAGAAATCACCTTCATTTTTGTCCCTGGACATGCAGGAGTCAATGGTAATGAACGAACTGATAGATTGGCAGGCATTGCTACGATATCAGACTGAGCTGCAATGAACTGTAATTACATTCTTAACGCATTGAGAGAGTCTTTCTGAACAGAGAAGTTTCAGGGCTGTGAATCCCAGTCTCTTTTCAGATTGAGAGAGATGGGTGTCGATATTGGTACAGCCTGAAAAGAACGACATACCAAATATGCAAAAAAATTGATAAATCAACATTGTACTGGCGTGTTGAGCCGCTGGACTGCTGGATTTGTTGAGGTGGAGATCGGAGCACCTATGGACATGTCCAGAGTGCTATGATAATAGTCCTCATATAACTGATAATTGTGTGTTTCTTTCTCTTGCCCAGCTTGTATCTGCAGCAACAGTCAAGCTCCACTCTCTTGTCCAGACAAAACTAATCAACAGCTCAGCTGAAGCCTCTTACATCCTGGGTGCTCTCGAGTCCATGATCATCAAAGCCATCGATGGTGGGTCACTCAACATTAAACTTACTTTTTTATTCATTCACAACTGTTGCATTTGTTTAGTACAAGTTATTTTAGGACCAAGGTTTGACTTCCACCTCCAAGTGGTGATCTCTCTCTCTCTCTCTGTTGTTCATTCTTCACGCTTGATCTACGCTGACAATTATGTGCACATGGTGATTAGGTCCGTCAACCCGATTTCAGCCAGTTGATGATTTACTAGGGTAGCTTGCCCTAGGGTATGATCCATTCTACCAAATATTTCGGCCCGGATCTATGCCTTTTCAATCAGCTTTTGCAGTATATTTGGGCTTTGTAATCTTTTTCGTTCCTTGAGACTGCCAGGACAAGCAACTCATCTCGGGCAAGTGGTGATCCATGACACCATGAATGAGATGACACAAGTCAACATCATCTGACCATCATCATCAAGGTGCGTATCCTTTATAGGATGTTGCTCTCTTTAGCAGCACATCTTAAATTCACTCTGTCTCTAGCCAGTTCACCCACTTCGTCGATGGTCATATTTATGGTTTTCTGGTTTCTTGGTTTCTGACCAGAGATGACCAAAGATGGTTTTGTAGTGGTGAGGTAAGTTGCTCACCTCTCCCCAAAAAGTACTTGGTTGGAAGCATTCCGGCAATTTTCCAGCGATCATCAATCTCATTGTAGGTGAGATCGAGTTCCTAGTCCTATTAAAGATGGACGATAAAACATAGGTCCTGTGTTTAATGTGAGCACGTAAAAGAACATTTGACAGTGTAACATCAATAAGAGTAGGCTGGAAAAGCCTTAGCATGGGTGGGTTTTATCACATCTTCACCGCTATTTGGAGCTCTGGTGCTTATCCTTCGGTGATGTGTCCGGTTTCAGCCAGTGTTTACTTGGTTTGCTCTTTGTCAGCCTTTGGCTTTCCCCAGCCAACCTGCAAGGCAGAAGGCTGCTATTTTCTTTTAGGGTAGCTATCCTTAGACAACCTTCCCCCCATGGGATGTTGAACGTCATCTGCCCCGGTTACCAGTCTTTTTTTTGACTACTTGGTTTACCTGCCGTCCAGTTTTGTGTACGGTTTGCTCCGCTAGCCTTTGATTGTCCCCAATCAAACTACATGGCAGTAGTGACACCATTTGATATCTGTTGGGGGCGACTGAGCATCTTTGGGTTTGGCCAGGGTGTTGTGACATCAGTTAAGTAACTCAAAACAAATCTAAATCACAAGTACCTCTGAAGCCAGAGTAAGGTTTGCCTGAGTGGCGAGGGACGCTGGTAATAAGAAAAGCAAGCCTTCATGCAGAAACCAGTCAGAGGTGTCATATTAGGCACCATGTCTACACCTAAACTTATAACGGCAAAATGAACAAACAAAACTGAATGAATAAATGATACATCACATTTACGTATGTCTAATCTGAAGTTGACACATAACTATAACTTATCTTCTGTCCATCTCTTAGCGAACACTGCCAACTACGTACACCTGATGCCTGTACTTAGAGCACTGATAGACAAAGGGCAGGAACTGCTAAATATCACTACACAATTACCTCACTTGCCCAAGACATCGATGAGCTCTTCCTTCTTTGATGACTTCAAAACATATGCCTACAGTGAGGAGTGGCATCAGTTCATCACTAACTATGTAAGAGTGGGAGGTGTATATGTTCACATTAGCTATGTAAGAGTGGGGTGGTATAAATTCATCACAAACTGCACACTATGTAAGAGCGGAGTGTATATCTGGTATCTAATTCAGGGTCGACCTGAGTGCTGTTTGTGGTTAGATAGCTAAACACGTAAAAACAAAGTACTATAGTTTTACAAAATACAGAGACAGTGACGATAAACAGCAACGTTTCGACCAAAGGCCTTTATCAAGCAAACAATACAACAAGAATGACGAATTTGAGGAACACTACAAATGGACGATTACATGTGGAAACATCAATCCATTTGTAGTGTTCCTCGAAATCTCATTCTTGTTGTATTTTTGCTTGATAAAACCTTTGTCAACGTTGCTTTATCGTCACTGTTTCTGTATGTTGTAAAACTATAGTACTTTGTTTTTTCGTGTTTAGCTATTTTTCCAAGTTTTCCTTCAGTCTCCACCCTTTTTCGATGTTTGTGGTTAACTATGTTTTACTCCAACTTGGAATCAAACCAAAACCACCCATCTAGGAAGCAAGTGCTATAACCACTTTACTAGTGCATCTCTCTCAAACCCTGGTATATTCAGGAGATTTATGTCTTTTCTGGATAATTAAACTGACTTGACAGCACTTTGTGTAGACACATATGTGCGCAGTATCCCTCAGTAGATGTTAAAGTAAGAGTTCTTTGTGGTAAGTGTTTAAGCTGCTGCCTTGCGTTCCGAAGGTTATGGTTTCGAATCCAGAACGTTGTGTTCTGTTCACGTGTGCATTTTTTCTAGAGACCCCTAGGATTGTTGCCGGAGCTATGGAGTACATACTTTGTGCAATACTTTTGGTAGGTGACGTGTCATTTCTGCGGAGAGGGGCCAAGCCATATGGGGTATAAAACCTGCCGCAATGAAGTCATTCCTTTGACTTTAGATCCTATTTGTTTAGATGTTTAAGTAAATGCATGTATGTTCGGAACATTAAGTCATAAACTAGAGCACTTTGTGAAGATAGCATAGATTGTTTTGTTTACTTCTCAAACTGATGGGTATTCAAACTGGCAATTGGTAACATCTACGTGAAGATAGCATAGATTGTTTTGTTTACTTCTCAAACTGATGGGTATTCAAACTGGCAATTGGTAACATCTACGTAAAGATAGCATAGATTGTTTTGTTTACTTCTCAAACTGATGGGTATTCAAACTGGCAATTGGTAACATCTACGTGAAGATAGCATAGATTGTTTTGTTTACTTCTCAAACTGATGGGTATTCAAACTGGCAATTGGTTACATCTACATCTTCATCTGATCTGAAATTCTGTTTGTTATGTTGTGCGGAAGTTGGCATCTTATTCCCACATTATCCCCAACTTTTTGCACCAACGTGCGGTTTCAGTGCAGTATTGTTTCGATTGGGTTTGCAACTACTCACATTCAACTTATTTCAATTTCTCACCTTGAAAAGCCTGAAAAACAAAATAGATTGTTTTTAAAATTCAGAGTTCCCTGTTTGCTGCCGGGGCCCTTAAGGGAAGCAAAGAATTGTAACACTGCAACCTACAAGGCATGTCGTAAGAGGCAACTGAGGTAGGGGCCTAGGAAAGCTACCCTAGTAAATTCAAATGTGCTGGCCTATTTGTAGGCGCATAACTAGCACAATGTACAATTGCTCTTAGGCTTAGATCACATACAAATCACACAGAGTGGTTAACAAGTGGTCGATATGGAACGTAAGAAGAAGAAGAAGATCCTCAAGTGTGATGTGACTATGATGTACAAAATTGACATACTTTTTGTTTAGTTATGTTTTCATTTATCATCAATTTTCATCATCATTATCATCAAATAGCTTGTCCTGAGCAGAACTTTGCCACCACAACAGTCCTCCGGAATTTCTCTCATAGGCCAGATGTCCTGCCTCTGCAGCCGTCATGTTCAAACCATCAGTTACATCCTGAATCCATCTTCTCCGTGGTCTTCCTCTTCTTCTCTTTGCCGGTGTGCCTCCTTCCATGATGGTCTTCTCCCGCCCTTCGTGTCTTTTTATATGTCCAAAATATCTCAATTTTCTCTTTCTTATTTATAGCATCAGCCAGTTTTCTTTGATTTTGAGTTCTTTCTGGATAGATCTATTTGTTCTCTTCTCTGTCCATGATATACGGAGGACTCTTCTGTAACACTTATATTCGAAAGCACATATATCTTCTTTCTTTGCGTTCGTTCTTTACTACCAATTTTAATCACTCTTTGTGATATGTTTGATCTTTGCCAAGAACGTGTATCGTTGCACATTGGTTTGGTAGGCCCCTAAACGCATAGACTTCTACCCGTTTAGGACACGTGCATCCGATTTCAGCCAAACATCCTTAGTCGCCTCTTACAACATGCATGGCAGGTAACAGCGGTTCTATTCCTTACATCCCAAATTTGGGCCCCGGTAACCACTCGGGCGGAAAGCACATATATGTTTTTCTGTAGTAAAATGCAAACTTTAATGTACATGCAATATTTTCTAATCCCAGATCAGACCTCAGATGACCCACTTTATAGAAAGCAATTTTGAAGAATGGGCCTTGAACTTGACCACGTTTTGGTCAGACTGCCATGAGGAGATGATGATGAATCATCACAAGCACAACAAGGAGATTGCAGATAGTAAGCTCAAGTTCAAGGTGAGAAATAGTAACCTCAAGGTGAGAAATAGTAACCTCAAGGTGAGAAATAATAACCTCAAGGTGAGAAATAGTGACCTCAAGGTGAGAAATAGTAACCTCAAGGTGAGAAATAGTAACCTCAAGGTGAGAAATAGTGACCTCAAGGTGAGAAATAGTAACCTCAAGGTGAGAAATAGTGACCTCAAGGTGAGAAATAGTAACCTTAAGGTTAGAGATTGAAAGTATTAAGTTCAAGGTAAGAGACAGTATGTATTAAGTTCAAGGTGAGAGATAATAAGTCCAAGGTTAGAACTTAAAATAATCAAGGTTAGAAATTGGGGGATAATAAGTTCAAGGTTAGTAGAGATTAAAGACAGTGAGCATAAGTTCTTATCTAATTCCATGAGATGAGTTTGAAAGTTTAACCCTTCCACTCTTATGAGCCGATATACTGGCTTGTGATATATTCTAAGATGACACAAATCCGGTATACTGGCTAATTCAGTATCTTTCCTTATCTATCTGATAAGTTTCTTATCTTATATACAGAAACAAATTGAGAATGTCTACAACAAGAAAGTGGATCATGAAAACAGACGATTTCAGAACGCAGTGACTCAACAAAAATACCAGCACCTTTTTACTCTTCGTCAATGGAAAGCTACCAAAAGATTTTTTACAGGTGAACGAGGAGCCTGGAGACAAAGGTAACTACAGACACATTTGGTCAAATCTTTTCTTTTTCCTTATACAAAATTTTTTTCCGTGTTTTAAAAAAAACAAATATGCATGAGATGCCCAGAATTTGGAATGAAAAAGAAAGAAATAATCTTTTTTTTGCATTCGTTCTTTACGACCAATTTTAATCACTGTTTGCTGTTTGTGATATGTTTTATCTTTGCCAAGAACGTGTATACGTTGCACATTGGTTTGGTAGGCCCCTAAACGTATAGACCTCTACACATTTAGAACACATGCATCCAATTTCAGCCAAACCTCCTTACTCGCCTCTTACGACATGCTTGGCAGGTAACAGTGGTTCTATTCTTTACACCCCAATTTGGGCCCCGGTAAAAACTGGGGCGAAAGAAATAACTACAAGCAGATCAAATATTGAGAATTGATACAACATTGGAATTGTAAATTCATAATTTAGTTGAAACACTATATAACTTGAAGATCCATATTTTATTTAGATTTTTATAAAGCTAATTTTGCTTTGATAATTTGTAGCATAATTTCTTTTTTATTATTACCCATGCAGTCACAATTGCTACCCAACTAGATAAACTGCTCTGTTATTTTTACCATTTCAGATTCCAGCATTATATTTGTTTTAAGAAAATAATTGTTTTGTAAAAAGTGTTTATTAGGAAAATATTTAACATTTTGTTTCGGAATAAATTTCTCTTTGTTTTTACAAATTATTTCTGGAATCTTTAATTTTGTAGAGAAGAAAGTGTGTACTGGAAGCTATCCAATCAGGAGAACTTTGCTCGAATGAAGGTCAAACTAACCCAGAGTTATAACTTTGAGGATCATATGAATGCTAGTCGTATGAGGGACAATATTGGTAGGTCATGTGATAGTCATGTGATAGTTATTGAATGCTAGTCTTGTGAGGGACAATATTGGTAGGTCATGTGATAGTCATGTGATAGTTATTGAATGCTAGTCGTGTGAGGGACAATATTGGTTGGTCATGTGATAGTCATGTGATAGTACAAATATGTTTTGTCAAAGTGACCTTCTCTTTTCCTTGTCTTTAATCCTGTTTTGCATCACTTAGTCAGGATAAGAAGACATTTCTAGAATATGCTTTTGTACGAGCTTCATAAACAGTGTTTTCCCCCCCACTCTGTTATCTCTGAGGTAGCGAAACACGTACAACCAAAGTACTATAGTTTTACAAAATACAGAAACAGTGACGATAAACAGCAACGTTTCGACCAAAAGGCCTTTATCAAGCAAACGACACAACAGGAGCTATTTACCAAGTTTTACTGCAGTCTTCCCCCTTTTTTGATTATCTCTGAGGTTCACTTTTTGCGTGGACTGCCTTTTGCTTTGTATCCAATCTACAGGAGTACCATTGCTCTTTGAGGCGCACTGTCTGTTGGTAAAGTGACTTTGACTCTGAGAATTCAAGATCTGCTCAAGTCAGAGACACAGTATTTGGTGCTGTGGTTACACCTGTATTCATATTGGGTGAATGAATAATACAATAATAAATAATAAATACATACTGTCAAGTATATATGTCCTTTGTGTATGTCTTGTTCTTGTGTATGTCTTGTTCTTTATTCCCATACATCGCCCGCCTGCCCAGCATGTTCGTAGAGCGTTGGACGACCGGTGACAAGCACCCTGTGAGTGTGGTTCAAGTCCATGGGCTGGCAGAAAAGCAACCGTTTCTCCAGATTTATGGTGTTCGTGGTACCGAACCGAAAGGTTACGATGTCCATAGCACCAAGCCGAAGAGCTGAAAGCTCAAGTTCTGGATCGAAAACAAAAAATTCTTATACATTATTTCATATATCATACTTTTATCCATTCATGTTTTCTCAGTGACTCAATGAGTATTTGACTCATTGAGTCAGTGGCTCAATGAGTAAGTGACTCATTGAGTATTTCAGTTTCAGTTTGGAATATCTTCATTGCACTCGGACATGTCCATAGGTGCTCCGATCTCCTTCGCAATATCTCCAACAGCATCCAGCGACTGACCGTACCAGTTCGATTTTGATTGATGAGCCTACTCATATACCTGTTATGCTGTTCTTTTCTTGCTACTCCAATCTTCAAACCTAGTTCCTGCAATCTAGTAGTTGACGTGGATTTGTTTAAATGAAAATCTTCTTTGCGGCCACACTCTATGAGGGCGTTCAAAATATCAACTCTATCCATTGGCTGGCCCTCTGATATGGTGGCAGAGCCAGCCAGCCTGTCTGCTCTCTCATTGCCAACGACACCCATGTGCCCGGAACGAAGATAAGTTTGATTCTGCAAATTGTTGATGCTTGTAGTGATTCAGTCCATTGCCTCCGCCGAACCAGCCTCTACCTTGCGGATCATACTCAATGAATCACTCAGAATGCATGCATGAGTGTAGTTTTGTGAGTCCAGCCAACATAAAGCATTAGTCACCACCAGTACCTCCATTGTCATGCTGCTTGTTGTCATACGAAATGCACCACTGGCCTCATGGACCATTCTGCCACATGAGCTTGCAGAGAAGGCCCATGCACTCTTTTCGTGACAAACTACCGATCCATCCGTATAAATCACAACAGTACCTTCATTGCAGTTTTCATCAATGATAGCCTTAACGTCTGCATCCAGTGCCACGAGATTCTTCTCTTTGCAACTTTTGTCAAATTTAATGATGGTGGAAAAAGTTTTGTGTATATTGAAGGCATCGGTATCCATTCTTCCCCATAATCGATATTTGTGAGCCTGCATACCAGCTACACCCTGCGTGGCGATGAGGTTTCTCCTGGATTTCCCGACCATGGAGTATAGACTCAATGAGTATGCTCAAAAAGATTGAAACAGGTTGAGCTCGGAGACAATTGTTAAGAGTTGTTGAGGAGGTCTAGGCTGACAAAAATCCGTTTTATTTTTGTGCCAGGGCTGCAAGCGTAAGAGGAAATGAACACGTCGGTAGGATTGCTAGTATGGCTACTGTACAAAGCGGGCAAGCAATGACCAGGCTGATATTCTAAATTCCTACGGGAGAGAGAATGATTCAAGTAATATTGGTGAATCTACAACCCTAACCAGGCTGCAAGAATACCAAGTCAAATGGAGTGTAGCTAGAAAATTGTACTATACTGGAAGTCAAAGAAGAATAGTAAGCCAACAAAGAACCGTTGTCGTTAGTCACCACACACTGAGAGACATACTGAAGAGGAGATTGGAGCACTTATGAACTAATTGGTTGGATGTGCAGTGATGATGATCCGATGACTAAACTGAACTGAGAGACATACTGAAGAGGAGATTGGAGCACTTATAGACTAATTGGTTGGATGTGCAGTGATGATGATCCGACAACTAAACTAAACTGAGAGAAATGCTGAGGAGATCGGAGCACTTGTGGACTAATTGGTTTGATATGCAGTGATGATGATCGACAACTAAACTATACAGTATTTCATATATCATGTCTTTTGCTGTCACTTCTAGCATATGTTTTGTCCTTATTATATATATTCTGTCATATATGTCATCATAAATCTTTGTTGTCATACATACTACTGTCATGTTTCAGGAGTTACTGACACAGACAATTCATTGAGATTGGAGGAGCTGAAGAGTGTGAAAGAAGCTCTGATCTCCCAAGAGAACATTGCGGATGACACACTTGGAGATGAAGAGTGGAGCGCCATCTCTGCTTCTAAGTAAACAAACTATCTAAACAACTTTGTATCTAACTACAACTTGTTGTCTCAAACATACTGTCTGGTTGTTTGTTTGTTGTTCTTATCCTAAGGGGATGTTCTTTGGTCTCTTCGTGTCTGGAAAGAAGCGATTTGGAAAAGCAATTTGGAGTTACCCGTTGCACAAGTAGAACTGGATGCCTGAGGGGCAGAGTAAGGTGTGTACTTAATCAGCGAGCCACAGGAACCATCAGTATGCATACTCTTCGATATCTGTTGGGGAAGATATCCTATGGGTCTGTCCAGAATGCAATGATGTCAGTCTAGTAACCAATAACCAATTTGTTGTTATCAACCAAGTCAAATGTTTGTGATCTGTATGGTGTCAATTTTGTTTTTTTGGTATCCTTTAGTTTCTTTTGTATCCTTTACTTGATAAAAGCCTTTTGGTCGAAACTTTACTGTATATTATTTTTGTACTTTGTAAAACTACAGTACTTTGTTTTTACATGTTTCACCGTTACTACATAGTTTTACTGCAGTCTTCTCCCTTATATTGATACTAGTGTTAAACATCATGTTTGTTTGTTTGTTTCTTGTTGTTTGTTTGTTTGTATTCCTTCTTATCATCCAGGTAAACTTTTTGTGATCTGTGTGGTTTACACTGAGAATGTGTGTAGATTGCGTCCCCATTAGGTTCCTATGATATGTAGGACAGACCAAATTTGTTGAATCTTTTTAGAAATGGAATATTTAATTTATTGGATGTTTTTAGAAATGGAATATTTAATTTATTGGATGTTTTTAGAAATGGAATATTTAATTTATTGGATGTTTTTAGAAATGGAATATTTAATTTATTGGATGTTTTTAGAAATGGATTATTTAATTTGTTGGATGTTTTCAGAAATTTAATCTTTAATTTGTTGGATGTTTTCAGAAATGGAATCTTTAATTTGTTGGATGTTTTCAGAAATGGAATCTTTAATTTGTTGGATGTTTTCAGAAATGGGATCTTTAATTTGTTGGATGTTTTCAGAAATGGAATCTTTAATTTATTGATATACACCAAGTCTTTGTGTTTCTTATGAATATTTGTTTGCATATCTACAGTGCAAATGTTGAAGAATACAGTGGTAAAGAGAAACTAGTCACTTCTGCAGACTGTGATCTGATTACTGCTATGACAGAAATTAAAGGCAGGTTAGAGCTGACTACAACACATGTCTACTTCTTTGACTGCAGTACACATAAAGATGAAGGTAAGCTCTAGGCTGCTTCATTGTTGTTGTCTTCTTGCATGTTATTGATTTTACTTGCTGTTTGTAGTTCTTCTTTGAGGGTCTCTGTGGCTTAGTGGTTAAGCCTTTGCCATGCGAGTCGAAGGTCGTGGGTTCGAATCCGGACTTCGCCGTTCTGTTCATGAGTGCATTTTTTCCAGAGACCTCTAGAATCGTTCCTAGAGTTTGTGCTTTGTGCAATACTCTCGGCAGGCGGCATACCATTTCTGTGGAAAGGGACCAAGCTATATGGGGCAAAACCCGGTGCAATAAAGTCAATCTTTCGGTTTTAACTCTTAGTGGACCAGGGCAAAAGCTATGTTTTTACAAGCTATTTGATTTGAGAATAAAAAGTGCCCTTTAGTGTGGCTCCTGGTAAAAAGGCATCTAACCCAAAGCTACGTAGTGTGGCGTTTGGTCCACAAGAAGCTAAAACTCTTTAAAACCTTCTAGGAAGATAGCATTGTCTATCAAGTTATATAAGGATTTATCATCATAGCACTTCTATAGATGCTATAAAATTTAAATTTGACGACATGTCTATAGATGCTCCGATCTCCGCTTCAATTAAGCTAGCAATGTCTAGCTGTGCATCATGCCAGTTTGATGTTAATTAATCAATCTGTTTTGCATATTTGGTATGTTATTCTTCTTTCTGTTTCAACTAAGCTAGCAATGTCTAGCTGTGCATCACACCAGTTTGATGTTGATGAATCATTCTGTTTTGCATATTTGATATGTCGTTCTTCTTTCTGCTTCAACTAAGCTAGCAATGTCTAGCTGTGCATCACACCAGTTTGATGTTGATTAATCAATCTTTTTGCATATTTGATATGTCGTTCTTCTTTGGTTGAATCAATATCAACACCCATCTCTCTCAATCTGGTCAGCGTATGGGATTCACAATCCTGAAACTCTGTACCAGCCAGCCTATCAGCTCGTTAATTACCGCTGACTCCTGTGAGCCCAGAGACAAAATTAAAAGTGATTTCTCTGATTCCAGTCTGTGCCAGTACCGCCACCCAGCGTTGTAAACCTAGAAATACCAGCATGAAAAAGCTATGCAAATTTCATGATTCTAGAGTTCTGCTTTTGAGCGTTTTTCCTGCAACGGACAAACAGACACAATAATTTTGTGTTTTATAGTTAAGATGTAACACACTTATATGCTTTACTACTAGCCTATATATGATGTACTCTAAAATAAAATGTCCTGTACCCTTTTCAGACCTTATGGTGTGAAGTGACCATCACATCACATTTCAAGTCCATTGTGTGGAGGGTGTAGGAGGGCCACTTCCTTTCCTCACGTATGAAGCACTGAGTATGGGATTGAACCCACAGTCCTCTTGTGTCCATGACGATTATCGAACGCTTATGTATTATGTGACCGATGTACCAGATCTCCCCATAAATTCTATTCATGTGGAAATCTGATTCATGCAGCCTTAGCATTGGTGTGTTTTACGTCACATCTTCAGCACCATTTGGAGCTCTGGTGCTTATCCTTCGGTGATGTGTCAGGTTTCAGCCAGCGTTTACTCAGTTCACTCTCCGTTATGTAGCCATCTAGTGTTTTTATGGTGTGGGGTAGCTAGCCCCACCCCAACCTCCTTAGTCGCTTCTTACGACATGCGTGGCAGGTAACAGTGGTTCTAGTCTTTGCACCCCAATTTGGGCCCCTGTAACCACTCAGGCACTGTATTATGCTAATCTGCCTCACTATGATGTACTTCTAATCTATATCTGATGTACCTCTAATCTATATCTGATGTACCTCTAATCTATATCTGATGTACTACTAATCTATATCTGATGTACCTCTAATCTATATCAGACATTTTCACCTCTAATCTATATCTGATGTACCTTAATCTATATCTGATGTACATCTATCTAGATCTATATATCTGATGTACTTCTAATCTATATCTGATGCACTATTCTAATCTATATCTGATGTAGCTGTATATATTTGATGTACAGCTGGTATATATTTGATGTACAGCTGGTATATATTTGATGTACAGCTGGTATATATTTGATGTACAGCTGGTATATATTTGATGTATTGTAATCTATACTGATGTCACTGGTATATATTTGATGTACTGCTAATCTATATTTAATGTACATCTGGTATATATTTGATGTACTGCTAATCTATATTTGATGTACATCTGGTATATATTTGATGTATTGCTAATCTATATCTGATGTACAGCTGGTATATATTTGATGTACAGCTGGTATATATTTGATGTACAGCTGGTATATATTTGATGTACAGCTAATCAACATATGATGTGCTTCAAGTAGTAGCATATCCCGTGTGGACGTCCTTTCATCATAGCCCGCCTGAAAAACTCTGTCTCTTGCATGTTCTCCCGCCTCTCCCAGCGTCATGCTCAAGGTTTCTTTGATGCCCTGCTGACACCTTCATCGTGGTCATCCCCTGCCGTATACTGTAGGAACCACGCGCCCATTACCGTTCTCTCCAAACCACTGTGAAATTTAACGAGGTCAAAATATTTCATCTTCCGGGACATGATTCTATTTATAAGCCAATGTTCCTTGATATGTAGGTCTTGTAGGATGTCTGGTCTATGATGTAACACTATTCCTATGTCTGATTCCATTGTTATATTCGATGTACCATGTTATATGTCTGATGTACCATTGTTATATGTCTGATGTACCATTGTTATATGTCTGATGTACCATTGTTATATGTCTGATGTACCATTGTTATATGTCTGATGTACCATTGTTATATGTCTGATGTACCATTGTTATATGTCTGATGTACCATTGTTATATGTCTGATGTACCATTGTTATATGTCTGATGTACCATTGTTATATGTCTGATGTACCATTGTTATATGTCTGATGTACCATTGTTATATGTCTGATGTACCATTGTTATATGTCTGATGTACCATTGTTATATGTCTGATGTACCATTGTTATATGTCTGATGTACCATTGTTATATGTCTGATGTACCATTGTTATATGTCTGATGTACCATTGTTATATGTCTGATGTACCATTGTTATATGTCTGATGTACCATTGTTATATGTCTGATGTACCATTGTTATATGTCTGATGTACCATTGTTATATGTCTGATGTACCATTGTTATATGTCTGATGTACCATTGTTATATGTCTGATGTACCATTGTTATATGTCTGATGTACTATTGTTATATGTCTGATGTACTATTGTTATATGTCTGATGTACTACTGTTATATGTCTGATGTACATGTTATATGTCTGATGTACCATTGTTATATGTCTGATGTACTATTGTTATATGTCTGATGTACTATTGTTATATGTCTGATGTACCACTGATTAACATTTGGTATGATGTCATATTTTCCTGTACCTAGCCGGTGAGGACTTCAAATGGGCCTTGTCACGCTTGAGAGAGATTCACTTTCGAAGACATAACCTCAGACGTAGTGCCCTGGAGGTGTTCCTGATAGACCAGACTAACTATTTCATCAACTTTCCAGAAAAAGTGAGGATTGTAACTTGTATTGTCACTGAGCATACATATTCCCAGTAGCAAGGTATGGGTGTCAAACATGGACATTTTAACAAGGCTGCGATAAAGCATATATGTCCTTTTTAATATAAGTGCGCCAATGTTGTGCTTTGGCCCGCAAGGGAAGCAAAGAATAGTACCACTGCAACCTACAATGTCGTAAGAGGTGACTGATGTAGGCCCTAGGATGGTACCTAGTAAATAAAAAGCAGCGCAGAAATCAGATGTGCTGACCTACTTGTAGGCGCATGACTGGCACAATGTACAATCGCTCTTAGGCTCAGATCACCTACAAATCACACAGAGTGGTTGACAAGTGATCGATATGGAGCATTCGAAGAAGAGGAAGAATAATATAAGTGTTACAGAAGAGTCCTTCATATATCATGGAAAGAAAAAGTCCTTCGTATATCATGGAAAGAGAAAGTCCTTCGTATGTCATGGAAAGAGAAAGTCCTTCGTATATCATGGAAAGAAAAGTCCTTAGTATGTCATGGAAAGAGAAAAGTCCTTCGTATGTCATGGAAAGAGAAAAGTCCTTCGTATGTCATGGAAAGAGAAAAGTCCTTCGTATATCATGGAAAGAGAAAAGTCCTTCATATGTCATGGAAAGAGAAAAGTCCTTCGTATGTCATGGAAGAAGTCCTTGATATCATGAGAAAAGTCCTTCGTATGTCATGGAAAGAGAAAAGTCCTTCGTATGTCATGGAAGAGAAAAGTCCTTGTATTCATGGAAAGAGAAAAGTCCTTCGTATATCATGGAAAGAGAAAAGTCCTTCATATGTCATGGAAAGAGAAAAGTCCTTCGTATGTCATGGAAAGAGAAGAGTCCTTCGTATGTCATGGAAAGAGAAGAGAACAATTAGATCTATCCAGAACAAACTCACAATCAAAGAAAAGTGGCACATGCTACTAATAAGAATAAGAAAATTGAAGTATTTTAGACAAATAAATAAAAAAGACATGAGTGATTGGCAAAGACAATTATAATCTAAAGAGATTCACAGTTCTAAGGAAAGCTACCTTAGTAAATAAAAAGCTTTGCAAGAAATATGACATGCTGGCCTAGACACCCGTAGGCACATAACTGAGACAATGCAGAATTGCTCTTAGATACAAATCACATACAAACCACAAAGAGTGGTTAAATAAGTGGTCGATATAGAGTGTTCAGAGAATAAGAAGAAATCATCTAAAGGATCTTCTAAGTTGACTTCATTGAACCAGGTTTCCTCACACGTCTCCATAATGTCTTTCTTTCTTGTCTCGAATCCTGTTTTGTCTTGCAACGTCACGATAAGAAGAGATTTATAGAACAAGCTTTTTGTGTGCGCTTCATAAACAGTCTCGTTCGTAGTGTCTGTTATATCCAAGTTCCATCTTTTGCGTGGGCAGCCTTTTGTTCCAACGCAAAAGATGGAGTGACGGCATCAAGCACAGCCTTATGAAAATGAATATTAGCTTATAAAGTGCCTTAAAACAAGCACACGCAAAATCACTATATTTCCCCACCAACACTTCTATAAAGAAGTAACTGGTGGAAGAAAAGAAGAAAAGCATTTTGCTTTGTATAGAGTGTATCAGAGTAGCATTGCTCCTTGATGCGCACTGTCTGTTGGTAATCTATTTATGTAGCCGAACCATTTAATTTGTTTATTCTTGATGAAGTTTAGTGCTGATGCTGTACCCACTTTTATCCTGATGTTTTTATTTCTAAACCGGTCTCTTCTTGATACTCCCAGCATTCTGCGTAGACACTACATCTATGTTGCGACTAGTTTTCTTCCATATTTGATGTCAGCGTCCAGGTTTGTCCTGTCTGTAAATACCACCATACTTCAAATTTTATATTTTGTCTTTGTATTTTGCATGTTACTTCACTCTTACCTATTGTTAAATTTCCCAGCGAGTGCATTTCTTTTAGACCTCTTATATCATACAACTACTCTCATGTCAGCCAAGTCTCAATTGGGTACCGGAAACCCCAAAGACGACACCCACTCATTCCGCAACCTGCCATTTTGGACCTTCTGAAACATCGACCAAGAGGCATATACAACAACTGCCCCAGTAAACAGCATCGACTGAGAGACATATACAACAACTGCCCCAGTAAACAGCATCGACTGAGAGACATATACAACAACAGCCCCAGTAAACAGCATCGACTGAGAGACATATACAACAACAGCCCCAGTAAACAGCATCGACTGAGAGACATATACAACAACAGCCCCAGTAAACAGCATCGACTGAGAGACATATACAACAACAGCCTCCAGTAAACAGCATCGACTGAGAGACATATACAACAACAGCCCCAGTAAACAGCATCAACTGAGAGGCATATACAACAACTGCCCCAGTAAACAGCATCGACTGAGAGACATATACAACAACTGCCTCCAGTAAACAGCATCGACTGAGAGGCATATACAACAACTGCCTCCAGTAAACAGCATCAACTGAGAGACATATACAACAACTGCCTCCAGTAAACAGCATCGACTGAGAGACATATACAACAACTGCCTCCAGTAAACAGCATCAACTGAGAGACATATACAACAACAGCCCCAGTAAACAGCATCGACTGAGAGACATATATAACAACTGCCTCCAGTAAACAGCATCGACTGAGAGACATATACAACAACAGCCCCAGTAAACAGCATCGACTGAGAGACATATACAACAACTGCCTCCAGTAAACAGCATCGACTGAGAGACATATACAACAACAGCCCCAGTAAAGCATCTGAAGACATATGCAAAACTTGCACTCATAACAGCATCGATGAGACATATCACAACAGCCCAGTAACGCATCGCTGAGACTATATCAACAACTGCCTCAGTAAACAGCATCACTGAGAGACATAACCAACAACAGCCCCAGTAAACAGCATCGACTAAGACATATACAACAACTGCCTCCAGTAAACAGCATCGACTAGAGACAATACAACAACATGCCTCCAGTAAACAGCATCGACTGAGAGGCATATACAACAACTGCCTCCAGTAAACAGCATCGACTGAGAGACATATACAACAACTGCCTCCAGTAAACAGCATCGACTGAGAGGCATATACAACAACTGCCTCCAGTAAACAGCATCGACTGAGAGACATATACAACAACTGCCTCCAGTAAACAGCATCGACTGAGAGACATATACAACAACTGCCTCCAGTAAACAGCATCGACTGAGGCATATACAACAACTGCCTCAGTAAACAGCATCAACGAAGGCATACAACTAGCCCATGAAGCATAAATACAACAACTGCCTCCAGTAAACAGCATCGACTGAGAGACATATACAACAACTGCCCAGTAAACAGCATCGACAAGACATTACAACAACTGCCTCCAGTAAACAGCATCGACTGAGAGCATATACAACAGCCCCAGTAAACAGCATCAAGAGAGCATATACAACAACGCTCCGTAAACAGCATCACTGAGAGTCATACAACAACAGCCCTAGTAAACAGCATCAACTGAGAGTCAGATACAACAACGGCTCCCCGGTAAACAGCATCAACTGAGAGTCCGATACAACAACAGCCCTAGTAAACAGCATCAACTGAGAGTCCGATCAACAACGCTCCCAGTAAACAGCATCAACTGAGGTCGATACAACACAGCCCAGTAAACAGCATCAGCTAGAGTCAGATACAACAACAGCCTCCAGTAAACAGCATCAACTGATAGTCAGATACAACAACACCCCGTAACAGCATCAACTGAGTGTCAGATACAACAACAGCCCCAGTAAACAGCATCAACTGAGTGTCAGATACAACGACATCCCCAGTAAGCAGGGTCCAATTTAAAATTCAGACCTTACAGAGTATTCACCACTATGCCACATGGTATGAAAATGATGATCTCTTTACTTATAAAGAAACAATTTGAGCACACATATTTTATTTTAAAATCATTTTTTCAGGGTGTGCGTAACAAAATATACGGTGATATTCTGAGTCTCAGGCCAGTCAACTTGATTTATAAGGGTCAGAGATCACCTGCCGACCTGCTTCGAGCATCTGGTCTAACTCAGGTAAGTTTGGACAAACATCTAATTTACTTCCTTCTTGTTCTCTTCTAATAAAGTGACTTGATTTATTTTATGGAAACTTTTGTTGATTTGCTTCTGTCTGTCTGTCTGTCTATTTGTCTATCTATCTGATCTGTCTTTCTATCTGTCTACCTATCTGTCTGTCTATCTATCTGTCTGGGTCTGTCTTGTTTATCTGTCTAATATATATGTCTGTCTGTCTAATAAGTACTTCTACTTTAGCAGGTAAACAAGTACCTCTATAGGGTTTCTGTAGGATCCACAACCCGATAGTCTATAATTTAGTTATGCAGACTTAGTGGATGAGTTATTTTACACCAAATTATTGCAGCATACGATGTGACATATTAACACAGAACACCACAAGCAAATAATGTGAGTCACAGACTCCAATATGTAACATAGATCATTGAGTCACTAACTCCATTGCATAACATATATCAGTGAGTCACTGACTCCATTGTGTAACATAGATCGTGGAATCACTGACTCCATTGTGTTTTATAGATCATTGAGTCACTGACTCCAATATGTAGCATAGATGATTGAGTCACTGACTCCAATATGTAACATAGATCATTGAGTCACTGACTCCATTGTGTAATATAAATCATTGAGTCACTGACTCCAGTATGTAGCATAGATCATTGAGTCACAGACTCCAATATGTAACATAGATCATTGAGTCACTGACTCCATTGTGTAACATATATCAGTGAGTCACTGTCTTCATTGTGTAACATATATCAGCGAGTCACTGTCTCCATTGTGTAACATAGATCATTGAGTCACTGACTCCATTGTGTAACATATATCATTGAGTCACTGACTCCATTGTGTAACATATATCATTGAGTCACTGACTCCATTGTGTAACATATATCATTGAGTCACTGACTCCATTGTGTAACATATATCAGCGAGTCACTGTCTCCATTGTGTAGCATAGATCATTGAGTCACTGACTCCATTGTGTAACATATATCAGTGAGTCACTGTCTTCATTGTGTAACATATATCATTGAGTCACTGTCTCCATTGTGTAGCATATATCATTGAGTCACTGTCTTCATTGTGTAACATATATCATTGAGTCACTGACTCCATTGTGTAACATAGATCATTGAGTCACTTACTCCAGTATGTAACATAGATCATTGAGTCACTTACTCCAGTATGTAACATATATCATTGAGTCACTTACTCCAGTATGTAACATATATCATTGAGTCACTTACTCCAGTATGTAACATATATCATTGAGTCACTTACTCCAGTATGTAACATATATCATTGAGTCACTTACTCCAGTATGTAACATATATCATTGAGTCACAGACTCCATTGTGTAACATAGATCATTGAGTCACTGACTCCAATACATAATATAAATCAGTGAGTCATAATTTCTGTAGCTGTTGTGTTTATTTCAGAAATGGGTCAACCAGAAATCCCCAACTTTGAGTACCTTATGCAGTTGAATACAATTGCTGGACGGACATATAATGATCTTAGCCAGTACCATGTGGTCAGTGTTGAGTATTTATTCATATGTTTATTTTTGTATGTGGAGACTACGTATGTGTTTGGATGTATCTATTTTTATTTAAAATTATTTTTTTTCTTTCGTCGCTTTCAACTCAACGAAGTTCCATCTCTGAAACTGATTTTTGCGTGAAAAATGTTTTCCAATTTCTTACAATGGCAGCAGCGTGCACATTGTAAATTACTTACACTGGCAGCCGTGTGCTCAATGTACTCGTAATTAGTATTCCCTCGCCATACAGGCAGATTTTCTCCGACTTCAGAGGTACTCATGTTATTGTCCTGAGTAAGACCAGGGACTCGAACAAATGCCGGACAGTAGGTTCGAACCCGAGCTATGAGGTGTCTCACAGCTAGCAGGCCGAGCTACTATCAACTACTCTAGGCAGTCCCCCTACTTTGTTATTACGTATTAAGTGTCCACTTGTTTGTGCATGATTTTTTTATCACTTCTCTATGTTAAGTTTGATTGATTGATTGATAGGAACATCATCATTGCACTTCAGTGAGTAACCATGTGTGCTCCGATCTCTTTCTTACACATGAAGATCTCAGAGACAGTGAACAAACTCTGTAGCAACGTGAGGTCATAATAATTCTGTTAATTTATATGAACACAGTCCTTGATGTGTTTTTGTTTCGCCTGCAATCTTCTACTTGAATGCTCCATATCGACCACTTGTTAACCACTCTGTTTGATTTCTATGTGATCTGAGCCTAAGAGCGATTGTACATTGTGCCAGCTATGCGTCTACAAGTAGGCCAGCACATCAGATTTCTGCAATGCTTTTTATTTACTCGGGTTATGTTATGTTACGCGATCGAAATCATGGCATATTGTGCATTCCCATTTGTGTTCTGTCCTCCGCTGCAGCAGCCATCCCAAAGTCCATTTGCTTACCGTACCCATGAGAAGTTGATTACTATATCTTCTCTCTCTACTAGGGTAGCTTTCCTAGGTCCTACATGAGTCGCCTCTTGCTTGTAGGTCACACTATACTATTCTTAACTCCCTTATGAGTCCCTGACAACACACGGATGCTACTCCACCCTAACAAGTAGTACTACAGCCAGTAATGACAGTAACAGCATTCTTCTATGTTAAATTATATGTGCACATTCCTCTCTGGTTATACTCACTCTGAGCCCTCTATGTTCACATTATCGTTTGTTATGATGTTACTTGTGGAGCAGCTTGCAGAGTGGATTAAAGCACTGCTCCCATGCTGGAGACCCGGGTTCAATCCACAATAAGGCCAAGGAGTTTTTTTTCTGTCTGGGGCATAAAGAGAACATCCTAACATGAACAGTTTCGCGACGACTGCTCTAGCCAAGCTGGCATTCAATTCTACAGACTCATGTCCCTCCTGTCCTTCTTTTTCTTTCTTCTTCACCTTTGAACTCCCAACGGAGCACAGGTCTTCAACAAACTTCCTCCAGCTCTTCCTCTCCTGCCATCCCTTCCAATTCTTTCCATGTTTTACCTATCCTGTTTAATATGAGTCTCCAGCTCTCTTCTCCAGGTATGTCTAAGCCTTCCCCTACTCCTCTTTCCCTTTAGGTTCCAAAACAGTGCTTGTCGTGCAATGTTTCGGTTTGTCTTCCTACACCGTCCAAACGTTTAAGACAGTACGACAGTTATTTTTATAATGTAGAGTACAGTAAGATGTTACAATGTAGAGATGTTATATGTAAAATGTTACCATGTAAAGATGTTACAATGTAGAGATGTTACAATGTAGAGATGTTACAATGTAAAGATGTTATAATGTAGATGTTAGATGTTACTGAAATGTTGAATATATCAGAATGTTACATATATCAATTATAACTTTTTTGAGACTGTTATTTTCAGTTTCCATGGATACTTGTGGACTACTCGTCAAAGCACTTGGACTTGGAAAACCCCAATATTTTCAGAGATCTCTCCAAACCAGTTGGCATGGTCAACCCAAGAAATGAACAGGAAGTCAGAGAAAAGTGAGTTAGTTAAAATGTCATTTATTAATGTTAATCTTCTTACCAACAGACAGTGTGCCTCAAAGAGCAATGTTACTCCGATACAGTGGATACAAAGCAACAGGCCATTGCCTTGCAAGTCGAAGGTCGTGGGTTCGAATCTGGACTGCGCCGTTCTGTTCATGAGTGCAGTTTTTTTTCCAGAGACCCTAGGAATGTTGCAGGAGCTACGGAGTCCGTGCTTTGTGCAATACCCTTGGCATGTGGCGTGCCATTTCTGCAGAGGGACGAGCCATATGGGTAAAACCCGGTGCAATGAAGTCAATCCTTCGACTTTTAAAGCACCGGCTGTCCTCGCAAAATATGGACCTCAGAGGTAACAGATGTGATGAAAAACACTGTTTATGAAGCGCACACAAAAGCGTGTTCTAGAAATCAATTCTTACTCTGACACTGTAAGGCACAACAAGAAGGCAGGCACATCCGATTTCTGCGACACTTGACGTGTGCCAGTTAGCGCTACAAGCAGGCAGGCACATCCGATTTCTGCGCACTTGCGTTGTGCCAGTTATGCGCTTACAAGCAGGCAGGCACATCCGATTTCTGCGACACTTGTACGTTGTGCCAGTTATGCGCTACAAGCAGCGGCACATCCGATTTCTGCGACACTTGCGTTTAGAGATGTTCTTCTTTGAACACTCCATTACTCGACACTTTGATTTGTATGTGATCCAAGATCATAGAGCTATTGCGTTCTGCCAGTTATGCGCTTACAAGCAGGCAGGCACATCCGATTTCTGCGACACTTTCTATTTACTAGGGTAGCTTCTCTACACCCCTACCTCAGTTGCCTCTTCTTCTTCTTCTTCTTTACGTTCGTTCTTTACCACCAATTTTAATCACTCTTTGTGATATGTTTGATCTTTGCCAAGAACGTGTATACGTTGCACATTGGTTTGGTAGACCCTAAATGCATAGACTTATACAAGTTTAGGACATGTGCATCCGATTTCATCCAAACCTCCTTAGTTGCCTCTTATGACATGCATAGCAGGTAACAGTGGTTCTATTCTTTACACCCCAAATTTGGGCCCGGTAACCACTCGGGGGCCAGTTGCCTCTTAAAGACATGCCTTGTTGGTTGCAGTGGTACTATTCTTTGCTCCCCTGGCGGACCACGTCATCACGCAGGCACAGCAGCATCAAGCTGCCCAACACGCCAGATCGATGTTGATTAATAAATCTTGTTGTATATTTGGTATATCGTTCTTGTAAGCGTGGAGTCTATGCTGTTAATAGTTATATTTTGTATTATTTCCCTAGATATGAAACATTTGAGGACCCGTCAGGAGTGATTGAGAAGTTTCACTACGGGACTCATTACAGTAATGCTGCTAGTGTCATGCACTATCTTGTCAGAGTGGAACCATTCACTACGCTCCATGTACAGCTACAGAGTGGAAAGTAAGTAGTTAATGTTGCCTCCCTCCTTCCACTCTATGCTACTGTCTTGTCAGAGTGGAGCCATTCACAACAACCCTTATACAGGGTGTTCAAGAAAATTGCAGCCCCATTGACAATTCAAAATTTGCCAGGTACATATTGAGTTGTGTTTATTTACTATTTAAACCGGTTCTGACTAGATGTCTTACGTCACATTTGTTCATCGCTCCTTCCCACACTACAATTACACACCATCACACAACCTTGACCTATACTACGTCATAACTGAACCTTCCTACTTCCATACATATATGCCAGTTTTGTTCCATTCATGGGCTGCTTTTAAGTTGAACACCCTATATAATTTCAAGAGTGAATAGATAGTAGTTAATGGCTCTTTCATTTTTATTTTTTCGATCCAGAAGCACTTGAACTTTCAGCTCTTCGGCTCGGTGCCATGGACATCGCAACCTTTCGGTTCTGTGCCACGAACACCGTAAATCTGGAGACCTGGCTTTCCTCCCAGCCCAGAGTTGAACCGCACTCAACAGGGCGGGACAGGCGGGCAGCTCTTATCATTACATCACTCCATTCCACTCGATACACATAGTTACGATGATCAATTTCTAGACATATCGCTTAATAATTTCACTGCATAGGAAAACTCGTTCTACAGGCTGACTACCTGTTACTGACATTCTCTGCTGGTTAGAAAAAAATTAATGCATGCACAGATAGTAGAAATACAGATTAATAGGTCATCATCATCAGGTGCCATGCCGGCTGGTGTAGGTGATCATGAATCTCCACAAATCTCTGTTCTTGATGTTTGCTATCATCCCAGATGTTGAAGCTCTTCCGTGCCATGAAGTCAGGCTATCCAAATTTGTCACTTGTCTTCCTCTGTCTCACATCTCCTCGATTTTACCAGCTGTTAGAATGTGTTCTAAGTCTCCCCTTCTCATTATATGATTGATAGGTAGACCAGGTAATTGTTAGTTGAGTAGATAGATACAGAGATTAGTTAGTAAATAGTTTGATAAACAGATTCATGAATATATAGAAAGATAGACAGACAGACCAATCTGAATAATGATGAGCAATACTAAATGAACACACTGTTCTTCCGTTGACAGGTTTGATGTGGCTGACCGACAGTTTCACTTATCCCAGGAAGTTTTGCTTCGTATGGACAATCCAACGATGTCAAAGAACTCATACCAGAGTTTTCATTTCCCAGAATTTCTGGTCAACTTTAATGGTGAGTAAATTGTCCTCCACCCGAGTGGTTACGGCTCAATTGGTGAAAGAATAGAACCACTGTTACCTGCCACACGTGTCGTAAGAGGTGACTAAGGAGGTTGGGAATGGGGCTAGCTACCCCACCCGTAAAAACACTAGATAGGTACAGAAACCACAACCAGGAAAATTCATAGCTCGTCACCTGAGGAAGAATAAGGACCCCGCAAGGAGGAGATCTGAAAAATATGGCCTTGGATAGGCGGGCTTGGAAGGCCTTGGTTGCGGACCTATGCCTTCCTGGTGGCGAAGGCTGAAGAAGAAAATTGTCCTCGACAATTTGGCTCAAACACCCAAACATAGACATGGCAGTCAAGCGACAACTGATAAATTACATATTTCGACCAGATTTCTATCAATGTCAAAAAAGGCCTAAATGTGAAGGGTTAACTTCAGTGCACCAAGTTCCCCATATCACTCCGCTCCTGTCGGCAGAGATGGCATGCCATCTGACGAGAGCATTGTCATCAATGTCAAACATGGTCCCTAACTAGATCCAGAGAGAGAGAACATGTGAAATGAACTGTTTAAGAAAAGCTGTCAATGTTACAAGATAGGATAGATCTGAAGTCGGAGTAAGACTCGCATGAATGGCGAGAGACACTTGTGACAAGGAAAGGAAGTCTTCACGCAAAAATCAAGTCAGAAGTACTGTATTAAGCTCCCTACTACATCTGAATTCATAGTGGGCGAACAAGGGTGGAAAAAGACTCAATAGATTGAGAAATGAAAATATTGAAATGTTGGAATCACACCATGCTTCCAACATATTCATCATCATCATCAAGTAGCTTGTCCCTTCTGAAATATGGCTCCTATGACAGCAGCCATGAACAACTCTATATTCTGTGCAAGATGCTTGCTCGACTTCAGCAGCAGTCCAACATATTAGAAGACAACAAATAAAATGGTTCAGTCACCTAATGAGAATGAAACCAGATCTATATAGATACCATCTTGGACCTATAACAACTACAACCTGGACACAGAGCCAGCCAGAGGAAGACCAAGAACCAGATAGATAAATATCACAGATATCCTGTGATATCAACGACTAACAACTACAGATGCAACAGACCTGGTACAGGATAGAAAATTGAAACTCCCATGGTACTTCACAGCACTTTGTGGATAAGACAAGACAGTATGGATTGATTGATTGGTAGATAGAACTATCATCATTGCTCTTTGATGAATAACCATGTGTGTTCTGATATATTTCTAACACAGGAAGATCAGAGCAGGAAGATCAGAGCAGGAAGATCAGAGCAGGAAGATCAGAGCAGGAAGATCAGAGCAGCTGCAGACAAACTCTGTAGCATTGGCAAGGGTCTGATGTAATTTGAAAATTTGTGTCAGAATTTTTATTTTAATCTTCTAAAAAAATGGGGTTCTCTGTGTCATGGAGGTAGGGTGTTTACATCACGTTCTAAATATACTCAGTTCGCTTCCTAGTGGAACCATCAGAATACTATTACCAGGGATCCCAGATCTAAATGTAGGTGAGATCAAGTTCCCAATCCTATTGGAAATAACTGATAAAACATAGGACATGTAAAAGAACTCTTCTTTTTTTGTCATCACACTGTTGCCGGGATGTTGTCGAGTGTGGTGGTTTCTGTTTTTGCCTTGCACTCTTCTAGTGGCTTGGGTGATAGTTATTTGTGCTCTTTGACAGGATTCTGATATGCCATCTAACCATCTTTTGTGTATTCCTCTTGCCTTCTTTCCTGATGTTCTGTTGTATAAGACTTTGTATACTGTGGAGTTTAGATGCATTCTTATTAAATGGTCAAACCACTTCATTCTTTGTTTCTCAATGTAATTCAAGCAAGGTTCTGCCAACTTTCTTCTTATTCTGATGTTGGTGACTCTGTCTTTCTGATGTTGTTGTAACTTTTAGTAGGCATCGATTTCAATGTAATTATTGTTTGCAACTGCGCTTTACTCATTGTCCATGTTTGACTCTGGTAACACAAAGTAGGTATGAAAATGCTGTTGATCATCTGTTGTTTAGATGTCAGTGAGATTTTTGGGTGCCTTAAAATGGGCTAGCTTGGTAGGTTACAGCATTTGCTTTCTGCACTCTAGCCTCTGTCTCTCTAGTCCTTTCAGAGACGGATGATAAAATGTAGGTCGCGTGTTCAATTTGAGCACGTAAAAGAACCCTTGGCAGTTTAAAATTGAGAAGAGCAGGCTGGAAAGCCGCTGGCCATGCAAAATTCATTAGAAACGATAAAATAAAATTCATTCAAAATATCTTTAGCATCTTCAAAATTACATTGGAGACCTCGCCGGCTACAGAGTTTGTGCACTACCGCTGAGATCTTCCTGTGTAAGAAAGAGATCGGAGCACACCTGGTTACTCACCGAAGTTCAATGAGGATGGTCCAATCAATCTTTATCTAGTCTTCCATCTTTGGTTTCATTATATCTATAGCTGAGGTTGATATCAATTACTTTCTGCACTCTAGTCTCTATCTAGTCTTCCATCTTCTGTTTCATTATAATTATAGCTGAGGTTGATATCAATAACTTTCTGCACTCTAGTCTCTATCTAATCTTCCATCTTCTGTTTCATTATAATTATAGCTGAGGTTGATATCAATTACTTCTGCACTCTAGTCTCTATCTCTCTATCTAGTCTTCCATCTTTGGTTTCATTGTAATTATAGCTGGAGCTGATATCAATTACTTTCTGCACTCTAGTCTCTCTTTATCTAGTCTTCCATCTTCTGTCTTCGGTTTCATTATAATTATAGCTGAGGTTGATATCAATTACTTTCTACACTCTAGTCTCTCTCTATCTAGTCTTCCATCGTCTGTCTTCGATTTCATTATAATTATAGCTGAGGTTGATATCATTTGTTTCTGTTCAGGTTTTGACCTAGGCAAGTTACAGATTACAAAGGAGCAAGTCAACGATGTTAGGCTTCCACCATGGGCCAGTACACCAGAAGAGTTTATATATAAACATCGGCAAGCTCTGGTAGGTTGAAGCTTGATTTAAAAAAACAACTGTCTTTACTTTTACTGTCTGTGTTATCACTTTTAGGCGTTCTAGAACAGGGGGGACATGAGCTGAGAAATTTAACGCCTGCATGGCTAGTGCAGTCACCATGAAACTGTTCAGGATAGGATATTTTCTTTATGCCCTGACAGAAAAAAACTCCTTGACCGTACGGATTGAACCGGGTCTCTTGAATAGAAGCGCACGCTCTAATCCATTTGACCAGACATTTCTCTATGTTGATAACTTAGCTAGGTCTTGTGTTTGTATGATATCAAACATTGAAATACCGTAGAAATCTTGCTCGACATATATTCACAATTAAATTGTATAAATTCTTGTGTTAAACATTCTTATATTTAAGTTCTTAGCTCTTTCTCGCGCAGTTATTTCCTCAATTTTTAAGCTGTTAATTCAAGGAAGTAAAAAAAAAAATAAAAAAATAAAAGATCCAACTACATGTCAATAAATAAACATATATATATTATTATATACTAAATTGAAGAAAACTGGACAACCTAATAGAATAAAAAGGTTAAAAAGTAGTATAAGTAAAACAGTAGAAGTAAAACTAGAAAGACATCTTATAAGGAAGCAACTCTATGGCGCAGTGTGCGGCTAATAGCGTGCGACGGACTTCCCGTGGCGCAGTGTGTGGCTTAAAGAGTTAGATTGCTTCACCATCCGTGTGCTGCCAGGGCTCGCAAGGGAGTAAAGATAGTTACAGGGGACCTACAAAGTATGTTGTAAGAGGCGACTGAGATAGGGGACTAGGGAAGCTATCCTAGTAAATAAAAAGCGTCACAGAAATTGAATTGCTGGCCTACTTGTAGACGCATAACTGACACAGTGTATAATCCCTCTTAGGCGATTTTTCCAGAGATCCCTGATGTCAGTATAAGTGAGATCTAGTTCCTAATCCTATCAGAAACGGAGAATAAAACTTAGGTCCAGTGTTCATTTTGAGCACATAAAAGAACCCTTGGCAGTTCAAAATTGAGAAGAGCAAACTGGAAAGCCGCTGCATTGACAAAATTCATTAGAAAAGATTAAAAATAAAATTCCTACACAATATCTTCAAAGTTACATCAGGGACCCTCATCTGTGCTATAGAGTTTGTGCACTGAGCTGAGATCTTCCTGTGTAAGAAAGAGATTGGAGACACACATAGAGTTACTCACTGAAGTGCAATGATGATGGTCATATTAATCAATGAAAACTTTGTTAAAAATTCTTAAAATAAATATACTGCATTTTTAATGTGCCTTTTTGTTGCCTTTCTCTGGCAAAACACGTAATAACAAAGTTCTGTAGTTTTACAAAATACAAAAACAATGACAATACACAGCATTGTTTCGACAAAAGGCCTTTATCAAGCAAGCGAAACAACAGGAGTGAGATTGTACTTCTTCACCCTTAGGAAGGCGTAGGTCCACAACCAAGGCCTTCCAATCCTGCCTATCCAAGATGATCTTTTCCAGATCACTTCCCATTTTCTTGCCATGAATCCCTCCTGGCGTGGTCTTTCCTTGGGTGGTAAACTATGAATATTCCTGGTTGTGGTTTCTGTAGCTATCTAGTGATTTTTATGGGGTGAGGTAGCTAGCCCCACCTCATTAGTCGCCTGTTATGACATCGTGGCAGGTAACAGTGGTTCTATTCTTTACACCCTAATTTGGGTCCTGGTAACCACTCGGGTGGACGAATTGTACAGTACACTACAAAAAGACAATCTATATCGATTTTAGTTGTTTCGTTTGCTTGATAAAGGCCTTTTGGTTGAAAGCGTTGCTGTGTACTGTCATTGTTTTTTGTATTTTGTAAAACTACAGTACTTTGTTATTATGTGTTTAGCCATTCTACATAGTTTTACTGTAGTCTCCATCTATATTGTCTTTCTCTCAGGAATGTGATTATGTCTCCATGAATCTGCACAAATGGATTGATCTTATTTTTGGGTACAAACAAAAGGGACCAGCTGCTGTTGAGGCTCTGAATGTCTTCTATTAGTCACATCGAAGGTAACAGTTGTCACAAAATTGTTGCAAGTATCGCACAAAAGCAAAAATGTATCATGCAATAGTTGCAATTATCATGCGTGGGCAGCAGTTATATGCAGGTAATAGCTATCACACATTTGTAGTAGTTATATGACGAAAGCAGTCGTCACACAAAGAGTAGCATCTATCATTGTCACACAAAGGTAGCAGTTGTCACACAAAGGTAGCAGTTGTCACACAGAGGTAGCATTGTCACACAAGGTAGCAGTTGTCACACAAAGGTAGCAGTTGTCACACAAAGGTAGCAGTTGTCACACAAAGGTAGCAGTTGTCACACAGAGGTAGCAGTTGTCACACAGAGGTAGCAGTTGTCACACAGAGGTAGAAGTTGTCACACAGAGGTAGAAGGTGTCACACAAGGTAGAAGGTGTCACACAAAGGTAGAAGGTGTCACACAGAGGTAGAAGGTGTCACACAGAGGTAGCAGTTGTCACACAAAGGTAGCAGTTGTCACATAAAGGTAGCAGTTGTCACACAAAGGTAGCAGTTGTCACACAAAGGTAGCAGTTGTCACACAACCATAGCAACTATCACACAATATATTAAATTGTAACACATTTTCTTCCTGGCTGTGAACTATACCCGTAACATTTGACCTTTGTGTATCTTTAGGTGCTGTTGACCTTGATGCTATCCAAAATCCGAAAGAAAGGGCATCCGTGGAAGGAATGATCCGGAACTTTGGACAGACTCCATCTCAACTTCTCAAAGTTAGTAGCTATTTACCAAACACAGGACTCGAACCACTACCCTTATTACTTACAGCATCCAATGCCTAACCCAGAAATATGAGCGTTTTTACAAACACAACCATCAAGCTATAAGATGTTTGTATTGCTAGGCTAGACAACGGATGCCGTAAGAAATAAGGGTAATGGTTCGAGTCCAGTGTTTGGTAATTTGTTTTTTCCAATAGATCCTAATACTTGTACACTGTCTATTTATTAATCATATTCATTGCTTCCGTTGCTTCCCTGAAGGCTCTTAAAACTGTTTTTTCTTTTCTATCTACCGAAAATTTCCTTTTTTCATTCTCTGTCATTGAGACTTTCATTCATTGTAGTACAGTGTTTCTCAAAGTGGACTCTACGCAAGACTCCCATAGATTGATATTCATTCATTGTAGCACAATGTTTCTCAAAGTGGACCAACCGTGACTGGCTCTCAGATTGACCCAGCCTAAATTGGATACCAGGAACAGCACTGGGAAGTAAAGATGGATGGCATGATGTTCACCACATCCACCCATCGTGTGCAAACCATCAATGATGTTCACCACACCCACCTATCATGTACAAACCATCAATGATGTTCACCACATCCACCCATCGTGTGCAAACCATCAATGAAAAACACCTTACATCCTTATTACCCAATATTTTTTTAAGAACCCTTTTTTTATACCACGTAGTTATAGGGTTAAAAGATTACAACATGTGAAATGAGATGTCTACGAAAAGCTGTCAACGTTACAAGGAGAGATAGAGTGAGAAGCGAGAATATCAGAAGCATCGTTGGTACTATACCATGCATACAGTACATCGAGAAGCAAAGAATCAAGTGGTTCGGCCATCTAATGAGAATGGAACCACATTTAATACCATCACGTGCCTACAATAATCGACACTCAGGGTGCAGAGGACAAGGCAGGCCAAGAACATGATGGATAGATAACATCTCAGAGTCCCTGCGAAAGCATGGACTGACAATGTCAAGTGCAACACACCTGGCACAAGATATAAAACTAACTCTCCCCACGACACTTCACGGCAAATGTGGTAAAGATAAGATAAGTTATAGGGTAATGTGTTAGCCAATTATTTTTCATTGACCGTCAGCACATGATGGGTTATGTGATCAACATCAGGACGGCTGCCCTCACTTCCCAGTGCTTGTCCCGGTACCCAATTGAGGCTGGGTTGACCTGAGAGACATTACGGTCAGAAAAATCTTCAGCACAAACTGGAATTGAACCCGGACCACTAACCTAGAAGCAAGTTTGCTAACAACTACGCTACTCAAGCTCTCATTATCCAATATACCTGGAGGTATAATAAGGGTTTCTTTACTATAAACACCGTCTGGCCGAATGAATTAGAGCGCGCCTCCCACCGTCTGGTCGAATGAATTAGAACGCTCCTCCCACCGTCTGGCCGAGTGAATTAGAGTGCTCCTCCCACCGTCTGGTCGAATGAATTAGAGCGCTCCTCCCACCGTCTGGCTGAATGAATTAGAGCGCGCCTCCCACCGTCTGGCCGAATGAATTAGAGCGCGCCTCCCACCGTCTGGCCGAATGAATTAGAGCGCGCCTCCTACCGTCTGGCCGAATGAATTAGAGCGCGTCTCCCACCGTCTGGCCGAATGAATTAGAGCGCGCCTCCTACCGTCTGGCCGAATGAATTAGAGCGCGCCTCCTACCGTCTGGCTGAATGAATTAGAGCGCGCCTCCCATGCAGGAGACCCATGTTCAATTCACGGTAAGGACAAGAATTTTTTTATGTTGTGGACATAAATGATAAATCCTAACCTGAACAGTTTCGCTGCAACTGCACTTGCCATGCAGCCATTAAATTCCTCAGGTTCTCATCCCACACTACCCTAAAATGCGGTACTACAAACAGTAACTACAGTTATTTTTTTTTTTTTAAAGCAACTTGTTGCATATGTGTCACAATTTAATTTTACCAATGAAATATTCAATATTTTCCTGAATCTCTTCCTCTAGGAGCCACACCCAAAGAGGCTGACATTTGAAGAAGCAGTGGCTCGAAATGCCAAAATTGGGAAGCCAATGAACGTGTTCCACTTTGTTGATGATCTAAAACCATTCTTTGTGGAGGTAAGCTGATCAGCGATTATTAGCCTTTAAATACATGTATGAAATGAAATTGTGGCATATCCCAGAGGCGTAACCATCAACCACAGTTAACGAGTCGTTGATTTTCTAGGCACCACTTATATGTTCAATAGTTTGTCATTGCTTTCTGAACGGTGAGGTCTATTTTTACCTTTTGTAAAAATCCCACAGAAACAAATTTGCTTCCAAACTTGCCCACCGTGGGGTTTGAACCAGGTACGCTTGGGTCTGTGATCGAGCTCACTACCGCTTGAGCTACAGACGCTCACAAAAATGAGAAATGCATGTATACAGTAGGCTTTTGAGAACTTAATGTCAGGTGTATCTGAGCATCAGAAGTTGAGTATTTTATGAGTAACTCGATTGTTTCAATAGTAATGGTGAAACACGTGAAAACAAAGTACTGTAGTTTTACAAAAACAATAACAATACACAGCAATGTTTCTATCAAAAGACCTTTATCAAGCAAATGATACAAGAGAAGTGAATAATTTCACTTCTCACAGACAGCATACAACATATAGAATCAAACAATAAGTTCCTAACGGCTCTAAAGTAAAAATATATAACTAAAAACGCTTGATAAATGCCCTTTGGTTGAAACGTTGCTGTTATTGTTTTTGTATTTTGTTAAAACTACAGTACTTTGTTTTTATGTGTTTCACCATTGCTACATAGTTTTACTGCAGTCTTCCTTATATCATTGCTACATAGTTTTACTGCAGTCTTCCTTATATCATTGCTACATAGTTTTACTGCAGTCTTCCTTATATCATTGCTACATAGTTTTACTGCAGTCTTCCTTATATCATTGCTACATAGTTTTACTGCAGTCTTCCTTATATCATTGCTACATAGTTTTACTGCAGTCTTCCTTATATCATTGCTACATAGTTTTACTGCAGTCTTCCTTATATCATTGCTACATAGTTTTACTGCAGTCTTCCTTATATCATTGCTACATAGTTTTACTGCAGTCTTCCCTTATATCATTGCTACATAGTTTTACTGCAGTCTTCCTTATATCATTGCTACATAGTTTTACTGCAGTCTTCCTTATTCCATTGCTACATAGTTTTACAGCAGTCTTCTTATATCATTGCTACATGTTTTACGCAGTCTTCCTTATATCATTGCTACATAGTTTTACTGCAGTCTTCCTTATATCATTGCTACATAGTTTTACTGCAGTCTTCCTTATATCATTGCTACATAGTTTTACTGCAGTCTTCCTTATATCATTGCTACATAGTTTTAGCAGTCTTCCTTATATCCATTGCTACATAGTTTTACTGCAGTCTTCCCTTATATCATTGCTACATAGTTTTACTGCAGTCTTCCTTATATCATTGCTACATAGTTTTACTGCAGTCTTCCTTATATCATTGCTACATAGTTTTACTGCAGTCTTCCTTATATCATTGCTACATAGTTTTACTGCAGTCTTCCTTATATCATTGCTACATAGTTTTACTGCAGTCTTCCCTTATATCATTGCTACATAGTTTTACTGCAGTCTTCCCTTATATCATTGCTACATAGTTTTACTGCAGTCTTCCCTTATATCATTGCTACATAGTTTTACTGCAGTCTCCCTTATATCATTGCTACATAGTTTTACTGCAGTCTTCCTTATATCATTGCTACATAGTTTTACTGCAGTCTTCCTTATATCATTGCTACATAGTTTTACTGCAGTCTTCCCTTATATCATTGCTACATAGTTTTACTGCAGTCTTCCTTATATCATTGCTACATAGTTTTACTGCAGTCTTCCTTATATCATTGCTACATAGTTTTACTACAGTCTTCCCTTATATCATTGCTACATAGTTTTACTGCAGTCTTCCTTATATCATTGCTACATAGTTTTACTGCAGTCTTCCCTTATATCATTGCTACATAGTTTTACTGCAGTCTTCCTTATATCATTGCTACATAGTTTTACTGCAGTCTTCCCTTATATCATTGTTTCAATAGTAGGCCATGAAACGTCAGGTGTATCTGAGCATCAGGTATCAAGCATTTTACAAATAACTAGGTTATTTCAGAGTGGGTCATCCAACATCAGGTATATTTGAGCAGCAGAGGTGAAGCATTTTAACCACTCGGTTATTTCAAGAGTGGGTCATCCAACATCAGGTATATTTGATCAGCAGAGTGAAGCATTTTAACCCTCGAGTTATTTCAAGAGTGGGTCATCCAACATCAGGTATTTTGATCAGCAGAGGTGAAGCATTTTAACCACTCGTTATTTCAAGTGGGTCATCCAACATCAGGTATATTTGATCAGCAGAGGTGAAGCATTTTAACCACTCGGTTATTTCAAGAGTGGGTCATCCAACATCAGGTATATTTGATCAGCAGAGGTGAAGCATTTTAACCACTCGGTTATTTCAAGAGTGGGTCATCCAACATCAGGTATATTTGATCAGCGAGGTGAAGCATTTTAACCACTCGGTTATTTCAAGGTGGTCATCAACATCAGGTATATTTGATCAGCAGAGGTGAAGCATTTTAACCACTGTTATTTCAGAGTGGAGTCATCCAACATCAGGTATATTTGATCAGCAGAGGTGACATTTTAACCACTGGTTATTTCAAAGTGGTCATCCAACATCAGGTATATTTGATCAGCAGAGGTGAAGCATTTTAACCACTCGGTTATTTCAAGAGTGGGTCATCCAACATCAGGTATATTTGATCAGCAGAGGTGAAGCATTTTAACCACTCGGTTATTTCAAGAGTGAGTCATCCAACATCAGGTATATTTGATCAGCAGAGGTGAAGCATTTTAACCACTCGGTTATTTCAAGAGTGGGTCATCCAACATCAGGTATATTTGATCAGCAGAGGTGAAGCATTTTAACCACTCGGTTATTTCAAGAGTGGGTCATCCAACATCAGGTATATTTGATCAGCAGAGGTGAAGCATTTTAACCACTCGGTTATTTCAAGAGTGGGTCATCCAACATCAGGTATATTTGATCAGCAGAGGTGAAGCATTTTAACCACTCGGTTATTTCAAGAGTGGGTCATCCAACATCAGGTATATTTGATCAGCAGAGGTGAAGCATTTTAACCTGATGATGATAACAAGGGTAATGTGAAACACATAAAACCAAACTACAAAAACAATATGTAGCAAACAATATACAGCGACGTTTCAATCAAAAGGCCTTTATCAAGTGAAGGATACACTAGAAGCAAAGAAACTTCACTCATAATAGCCATCCATCGCAAGCGATGATGACATCAGCCTCAGATGTGTGCTGCTGCACCTCTGGTGTGTGTGGAGGTGACTGTAGAGTCAAATCCTAGAACACAATCCCCTACCACAGGTGGAGCATATATGATCAAGGTTAGACATGTGGGTGTTGTATATTCTGTTTTTTTGCGCAGCTCGTTTTCTCTGCGCCTCAACGGCACAATGATTCTCAGCTATGCGGGTTCCTCTTTTGTCATTACACAGTGTCACATTTAGCGATCTTGCGACAGGGATTCCCAGCATGTGGTGTTTATATCGAAGCATTTCAGACACTTTAAGAGTGTCTTTAAAGCGTTTTTTCTGTCCACCAGCAGAACATCTGCCTCCTTCAAGCTCATCATACATCAACTGTTCATACTTCTTGTATGGCAGACAAAACTTATACAATCAAACAATAAAGCCCTAACCTCAGATAGTGACTGTCTAATAAAAGTCTTGTATTGTATTGTTTGTCTGTCTGACAGGTCGGCTGTAAGGTCATTGACTTGATAGTGACAGTCAGTCTAATAAAAGTCTTGTATTGTTTTGTCTGTGTCTGACAGGTCAGCTGTAAGGTCATTGACTTGATAGTGAAGTCTGTCTAATAAAAGTCTTGTATTGTTTGTCTGTCTGACAGGTCAGCTGTAAGGTCATTGACTTGATAGTGACATTCTGTCTAATACAAGTCTTGTATTGTTTGTCTGTCTGACAGGTTGGCTGTAAGGTCATTGACTTGATAGTGACATTCTGTCTAATAAAAGTCTTATATTGTTTGTCTGTCTGATAGGTTGGCTGTAAGGTCATTGACTTGATAGTGACAGTCTGTCCAATAAAAGTCTTATATTGTTTGTCTGTGTCTGACAGGTCTCCAATGAAAGAGATCCACTTGTGTATGTCAATGTGCCAAAGAGTCAGACAAGATCAATCCTCCAACAGGGCATGCCTGACACCTTGGTAAGTTATCAGTTTTTAGAACTATTGGGACTGTTCACTGAGGCCGTTGTTGTATCTGAATCTCAGTCGATGCTTTGGAAGATCTAAAATGTCAGGCTTCGGTATGAGTTGATGTCATCTATTGAAGTTTATAACATCCAGCGGCTGTGTGGATCTACTGTCCAGGATATGCAGGCGTTTGTGGCAATGAGAAAGTGGACAGACTTGCATCAACAGCATTGATTGTTGAAAAGTGGAAGATGGATAAGGGAGATGTTCTTCGTTCTCTTCACAACTGCCTTTTGGATGAAGATGCTAAAATAAATGTAGAATTGATTCAGCTATTTGAGGAGTTTGGAGTTACCTGGAACTGGATGCCTGAGGGGCAGAGGGAGGAGTGTGTTTAACCAGCAAACCACAGGAATCATCAGTATGCGTACACTTTGAAATCTATTGGGGAGACTGAGCACTTATGGGTCTGCCTAAGTGCATGATGTCATTTCAGTAACCAATAGCCAGTTATCAGTTAATGAGCACTATCATCATAGCACTCCAGACATGTCCATAGGTGCTCTGATCTCCACCTCAACAAATCCATCAGCGTCCAGCAGCCCAACACGCCAGTTCGATGTTGATTGATCAATCTTTTAGTATATTTGGTATGTCGTTCTTTTTGGGCTGTACCAATATCAGCACTGCTCTCTCTCAATCTTGTTAGTGACTTGAATTCATCATCATCATCAAATAGCTTGTTCTGAGCAGAACTTTGCCACCCCAACAGTCCTCTCGAATTTCTCTCTCATAGGCCAGATGTCCTGCCTCTGCAGCCGTCATGTTCAAACCATCAGTTACATCCTGAATCCATCTTCTCCGTGGTCTTCCTCTTCTTCTCTTTGCTGGTATGCCTCCTTCCATGATGGTCTTCTCCAACCTTTCATGTCTTTTTATATGTCCAAAATATCTCAATTTTCTCTTTCTTATTTGTAGCATCAGCCAGTTTTCTTTGATTTTGAGTTCTTTCTGGATAGATCTATTTGTTCTCTTCTCTGTCCAAGATATAAGAAGGAATCTTCTGTAACACTTATATTCAAAAGCACATATATGTTTTTCCACTGCTTTATTAAATGTCCATGCTTCACACCATACGTTGCCACTGGGAATATGCATGCTCTTAGTATTATGATCTTTGTTTTCTTATCAGTTCCGTTCCATACTGTTTTGAGTTGTTTAATTTTTGTAAAGCCATGTTTGACTTGAATTCACAACCCTGAAACTCTTCTGTTTGGAAAGACTCTCAATGTGTTACGTATATCATTTTGGTCCGTTACAGCTTCCTCTGATATCGTAGACATGCCAACCAACCTTGGTAAGTATTGTGTAGTAGTTGATAGTGAGCATTCTTCCATCTTCTCATCATCAAAGCTCGCTTGCAGTAGATCTCCAATATGTTCTGTTTTTTGCCATTATCAGTCAAGTGCCATCTCCACATCAAAGAGTGTTTGTCTTCTTCGTGTTTATTGTTGTTTAGTGTCTTGTTAATGATTATTGGCTACTGAACTGACGCGCTAACACTCCGGGCAGACCCATAGGTGCTTAGTCTCACCAATAGATCTCAAAGGGTATGCATACTGATGGTTTCTGTGACTCGCTGGTTAAACACACTCATCTCTCTCTGTCCCTCAAGCTCTACTGGTACAATGTGTAATTGCAAACTCCCTAAATCGCTGGATTGATTCAGCATCAATTTGAATGTCTTCATCCAACAGTAATGATAATTGAGCTACTTAAAGAAACCGGATACAGGGTGAAGTCAATCCTCGTACAATGTTAAACTGCTATATGTCCAGCTCTTGATATTTCCTTTCCACTTTTGTCTTCCTCTTTCACTTCTTGGAAATGAATAGATTTATAGCACTGCTCCCATGTAGGAGACCCAGGTTCAATCCACTGTAAGGCCAATGAGATTTTTTTGTCTGGGGCATAAATGAAAAATCCAAACCTGAACAGTTTTGCTGCGACTGCACTAGCCATGTGGCCATTAAAATTCCACAGGCTCATGAGCCCTTCCTGTCTTACACCGCCCAAAAAGCGGTAATACAGGCAGTAACAACAGTTTTTTATCTTTGTATTTCAGATAACCATCACAAATGATGGTATTATTGGTGTGCATGGCTGGCTACCCTTTGATAAGGCTATTCCACATTTCTATACTTTTGAGAAAGATTCCACAATGTTGAACCCAAAGTAAGTTTTAGAACTGTTTCATTTTGAGATGAGGGAGAGAAGGAAGTTGTATGAAAGATGTAGTTAAAGAAATTTTATATATTCTGAAGAATCTTCTTCTTTTGACGTCACACTGTTACCGGATTGTTGCCCAAGTGTCATGGATTTCTGTTTTTGTCTTGTGCTGTTCTAGTGGCTTGGGTGACAAGTTATTTTTGCTTCTTGTTAAGAGTACAAACCACTTCATTCTTTATTTCTCAATGTAATTCAAGCTAGATTCTGTTCCAACTTTCTTTCTTATGCTGATGTCAGTGATTTCTCTTTTCTAGTGTTGTTGGTTACTATTCATAGTCACCACATTTCACATGTAGTTATTTTTGCACTGTGCTTTGCTAATTGTCCATGTTTGGCACTGGTAACACCAGTTAAGCATGAAAAGGTTGCTGATCATCTGTTGTTTAGCTGTCAGTGAGATCTTTGGAGAATCACACTTCTTTAAAGTATAAAGTTCCTGTTACTTCAAATTTGTAGACCCTAGTGTGCAGGAGGTAGGGGGGGCAAATTTCTATCTTCAAGTGTGGAACTTTAAGGGTGGGATTCAACCCATACCCCTCTTGTGTCCGAGTTGATTGGCAAACACTTAAGCATTACCCTAATCCGTCCCTCATCTCCTATTATATATATATATTCCTTTCGTACCTTTATACATTACATAGGGCCTGCAAATAATTTCTCCATACCGATCTGTCCTGGTAAACTCGCTCAATCTCTTCAATGGAAGTGAATCTTATATTACTTGCCTCTCTCAGCAAAGTTTGTTTCAGGGTTTTCCTAGGGCATTCTCACTTTCTTGAATCCTTTAGCGCACCATCCCATCTCCCCTCCCACTACAACGCCTGCTGTGATATTCTTTCATTTTTTTATATCCTGTTAGCTGATGTGAAATGATTGACCAGATGTTATATTTGTTCTTTTTTATGTTGATTGATTGATTGATAGGACCATCATCATTGCACTTCAGTGAGTAACCATGTGTGCTCCGATCTCTTTCTTACACAGGAGGATCTCAACTGCATTGCACGAACTCCGTAGCACATTGCACGAATTCCGTAGCACATTGCATGAACTCCGTAGCACATTGCACGAACTCTGTAGCACTGGCGAGGGTTCCTGATGTCATTTTGAAGATATTTTGTAGGAATTTGATTTCTTTATATTTTTGTTCCTTCATGTTATTCTCTTTTTTTTGTGCCAGAACACGAAGACGTTTGGGACAACCATTTTGTCCGGGACTGAAAATTACTGCAAAGCTTTTTGTGGTTTCCCATGATGCAAAGCTGCTGTTTAGTGGCGGATATTGGGATAACAGTTTACAAGTGTACAGCCTCAGCAGGACTAAGATGATCAGTCATATAGTTAGACATATTGGTAGGTCTGTCTCATTGTTAGACTAACGTCTGTCATATAAACATGTATATCAGTCAGACATATTGGTATGTCACAGCCAATTCTGAAATTCCCGTTTCTGGGGGCTGACATTTACATATGTTTGATAGAATATTGAGAGCAGACAGACTGGCTGGCTCTGCCGCTATATCAGAGGGCCAGCCCATGGACAGAGCTGACATCGTGAACGCCCTCATAGAGCGTGGCCGCAGAGAAGACCTTGATCTTAACCAATCCACGTCAACTACTAGATTACGAGAACTGGGTTTGAAGATTGATGTGGCAAGAAAAGAACGGTACAACAGGTATACGAGTCGGCTCATCAATCAAAATAGAACTGGTACGGTCAGTCGCTGGACGCTGTTGGAGACATTGCGAAGGAGATCGGAGCACCTATGGACATGTCCGAGTGCAATGAAGATATTCCAAACTGAAACTGAAACAGAATATTGGAAAATTTGCAGCAGTAGAAGACTAAGATCTGGATAGGACATACTTTGAGAAAACCAGAGAGAAATATAACAAGAAGGGTCCTTTCCTGGAACCCACAGGGACAGTGATAGAAAGCGAGGTCTAGAAATACATGGAGACGAGATTTGGAGATAGAGATCAACAATATAAAGAAGAGCTGGAGGAGCTACAGGAGATAGCTAGAGATAGGAAGACTTGGCATGAGTTGGTTGAGGGCTTATGTCCCAATCTGGGTTAAAAAGCAGAGAGAGAGAAGACTAGGATGGCTAGGGCATGTGTGAAGTATGGGCAATATCTTCATACCACAACAGGTGTTGTTCTGTGAACTTTTGGAAGGAAATATGCTCCAAGGCAGGCCACTGCTGAAATATCAGAATGTCTGCAAGAAATCAGTGAACAACTTTCTATTTGGTTCCAGCAAATGGAAAAAACTAGCTGATGACCGAGTTATATGGAAAACAACGTTACACAAAGGTACATAATCTTTTGAAAATACACTTAGGGATGAGCTGAAAGACAAGAGAGACAAGTGAAAACTTAGAAGTTGTCACAGTAAAACACTTGCCAGAGAGTTAGTTATTAAAGAACATAAAAGGAAGGAAAATTAAATATTTCGGACACATCAAACGACATGAGTGCCTGGAGAAAGTAATTTTGGTGAGAATGATGCCTCAAAGAAGAATGAGAAGAAGACCTAGAAGACGATGGGTGCTGGATGTCATTGACAAGCTGAGAATAACTGACGCTGGGCATCTTGCACAGAATAGAGAGTTTTTCAGGACTGATGTCATGGGAGCCAAGTTCCGGAAGGGACAAGCTACTTGATGATGACATTAGTTTAAAACAATTTTATTGTAATGAAAATTGGGCTTGTGATAACTTTTTTATATTAACTCTATATCCATCAACATTGTTGTTTCAGATGTTGTTACATGTTTGGCTATTGATACCTGTGGGCGCCATCTAGTGACTGGATCAAGGGATACAACTTGCATGATTTGGGAGATAACTCAGCAGGTAAATAGACAGACACAGTTAAAAGAAGGGAAGAAAAGGGGATCAAATAGAAGAGAATGCCCTAGATAGGGTCTCTGTGACTAAGTGGTTACACCTTTGCCTTGCATTCTGAAGTTCATGGGTTTGAACACAGGTCATTCTGTTCAAAAGTGCAGTTTTCCAGAGATCACTAGAATTGTTGCCAGAGATAAGGTGTTTGTGCTTTGTGTAAAATTCTTGGTAGGTGGCATGCCATTTCTGTGAAGAGGGACAGAGCCATTTGGGGTAAAACCTGATGCAATGAAGTCAATCCTTCAGGTTTAGACCCTAGAGAAACCCTGAATCAAACTTTACTGAGACAAGAAGTATCAGACTCAATTCCGCCCGAGTGGTTACCGGGCCCAAATTGGGGTGTAAAGAATAAAACCACTGTTACCTGCCACACATGTCGTAAGAGGCAACTAAGGAGGTTGGGGTGGGGCTAGCTACCCCACACCGTAAAAAACACTAGATGGCTACAGAATGGAGAGCGAACCGAGTAAACGCTGCCTGAAACCGGACACATCGCGAAGGATAAGCACCAGAGCTCCAAATGGTGCTGAAGATGTGACGTAAACACACCAATGCTAAGGCTGCATGAATCAGATTTCCACATGAATAGAATTTATGGGGAGATATGGTACATCGGTCTGGGCAGTGATCGCACAAGAGAGAGAGACTCAATTCCATAGAAGAGATTGAACGAGTTGACCAGGATAGAGCAGTATGGAAAAATTACTTGCAACGTATAACAGTACAAGATAAATATAAGAATAATATAAAAGAACCAAATTCCACTTCTACTGTGAAACTGAACCCCAACCCATACACTTACGCATCAAGTACACTAACCGCTATGCAATCATGGCTGTCCAACATAGTATATAAAATTGCAATACAGTTCCTTATTACAAGTTCTCTCATTGATAATTGTGGCATATCCTTTACAGAACTTAGTCATCAACCATCATAAACTAGTCATTGATTTTCTAGGAACCACTTCATGTTCAGTAGATTGCCATTGCTTTCTGAATGGTGCAGTCTATTGTTATCGTTTGTAAGTCCACGGACACAAATTTGCTTCCAAACTGCCTGCCGCAGAGTTTGAACCATGTACGCTTGGGTTGTAATCAAGTTCACTACCGCTTAAGCTACAGACGCCCACAGTTATCTAATTACTGATTGGTTAATTTTTTCAATTGTAACAAGTTTTAAGTTTGCTCTCAATTTTAACAAGTTTCTCTCATTACTAATTGCACCAGTGTGTTACCGGGTTCCTCAAGGGGAGCAAAGAATAGTAACACTGCAACCTACAAGGCATGTTGTAAGAGGTGACTGCGGTAGAGACCTAGGGAAGCTACCCTAATAAATAAAAAGTTTCGTAGAAATCTGATGTGCTGGCCTACTTTTAGGCACGTAATTGACACTACCCACAATCACTCTTAGGCTCAGATCACATATAAATCATAAAGAGCGGTTTAACAAGTGGTCGATATGGAGCTTTTGAAAAAGAAAGAAAGAAAATTACTAACTGGTTAATTTGATAGGCTTGCAGGTATGGCTGCTATCAAAAGCGGGCAGGCAATGGACCAGGCTGATATTCTGAATTCTCTCAGGAAGAGAGGAAGTGTAAAGGATTCAAGTAGTGAATCTACAATCCTAACCAGACTGCAAGAATACCAATCCAAATGTGGTGTAGCTAGACAAGAGCACTATATTGGTAGCCAAAGAAGAATAGTAAAACTGGTTTGTTAGTTGCCACACGCTGTGGGACATACTGAGGAGATCAAGAGAAGATGTCTGTCATCTGAGTAATCTTGATTTTTATTTTGTGATTGACAGATTTGGTTGAACAAAGAGATGAAGAGGCTATGTGTTGTTAGTTGCCACGCACTAAGAGACATATTGAGCAGGAGAGTGGAACACTTATGGACTAACAAGGGGGTTTCAATGGAGATGTGTTTAAATCATTTGCCTGTCGTACTGGAGGTTATGGATTCGAATCCGGACTGAGACACGTGCAATTTTTCATGAAATCCCTAGGATTGTTGCAGGAGCTACGGAGTTCATGTTTTGTGCAATGCTCTCTGCAGATGGCATGCCATCTCTGCCGACAGGGACGGAGCCATGTGGGGAAACCCGATGCAATGAAGTAAATCCTTCACATTTGGACCCTTCTTGATTCGATATGCAGTGATGATGATCTGATGACTAAACTAAACAAACTAATTTGATCTATTTTAACAAGTTGCAAGTTTTTTTCATTACTGTGTGATTACTTTTGTTGATGAATCTTGTCTTCAGGGTGGAGTCAGTATTAACCTGAACCCAAAGCCGTTGCAAACGTTATGTGGACATGATTCTGAAGTCACAGCTGTTCATATATCTACCGAGTTAGACCTAGTCGTCTCTGCCTCTAAGGTAGGTGTGCCTGTGTATTTGTTAACTTTCTCAAGGTTTAACTCTTTCCATATCAATTGCTGCACACTGCACCACAGCATATTGCTGTTGAATGCCATTCGCCGTACACTGTGCCATATGAGTTGTTTCCCCTTAAAGTCTTTCTAGTTCTACTGCTACTACTAATGGTGCGTTGAAGCAGGAGCATTGGTCAACCCCACAAAAGCAGCGGTGACATGGTTCTCTTTAAACAACCACATCGTCAACACTCCAACACCATCTGTGGTTTTATGTTCAGAGGTGGTGGAGCGATCTCAGTCTATGAAATACCTGGGGTTGCGTTTTGATCGTAGTCTACCTTTTACGGAACACATAGCTCATGTGATAATGAAGGCGAAGAAAGGTTTGCTGGCGATGAGGGTAATGGCTGTGGCGGATTGTGAACAGCGCCATCTTTGTCTTTTATACCGGGGTCTGGTCCTTTCTGTGCTTGAGTATGCGCTGGCGATCCTGACTCTCAGTCATAGTCAGATAGAACGACTGGAAAGAATACAGAACGAGGCGATGCGCATTATACTTGGTTGCACTAAAGACACGTCGTGCAGGGCGATGCGCTATCTCCTTGACTATCCTACTATGGAGTATAGAATACTGATGAGCCGTGCACAAGCATACCTTTGAGTCAATGCTGACACACAACATCCTCTGCACTTGGAAATAAAGAGACAAAAGGAAATAGGTTAAAAAGAGGAAAATCTTGGATGGGTCAGGGCGAGGACTGTATTGAACAGGTGTGTACACTTGAAGACATTGATCCCGGTGAAGAATGGATACCAGTGCAAGAGCAATCGCTACATCCTTTTCTGTATGCATCGAACTTAATAAAGAATGCAGGCAACAGAACCCACTTGTTGTGGAGGCAGAGGTTCAGGCATTAATTTCTGAGAACGCATCTGAGCATGATGTAATCATTTATACGGATGGTTCGGTGATTCGACATGTGCGGAGCTCGTGGGCTTTCACTGCTCAGGTCGGAGGTGATGTTGTGAAGGAAGACAGTGGTGGTTTTGCTGTGACTACAAGCAGTCTCACTATGGAAATCATGGCGGTTACCAAAGCGATGATTTGGCTAGAATCACAGACTTTTATCCATGCATGTTTTCTCAGTGACTCAATGAGTATGCTCAGGAAGATTGAAACAGGATGGGCTAGGAGACATTGGATAGAATCGCTGGGGAGGTCTAAGCTGACAAGGATCAGTTTTATTTTGTGCCAGGGCATGCAGGTGTAAGGGGGAATGAGTGTGCGGATAGGCTTGCAGGTATGGCTGCTGTCCAAAGCGGACGAGCAATGGACCAGGCTGATATTATAAATTCCTTAAGGGAGAGAGGCGTGTACATGATTCAGGTGATATCGGTGAATCCACAACACTAACCAGACTGCAAGACCTCAAAGTTAAGTGTGGTGTAGCTCGACAAGAACGCTATGCTGGCAGACAAAGAAGAATTGTAAACCAACAAAGAACCGGTGTCGTTAGTCCCCACACGCTGATGGACATACTGAGGGAGAGATCGGAGCACTTATGGACTAATTTGTTCGACGTGCAGTGATGGTGATCCGACGACTAAACTAAACTAAACTAAACTGCTACTACTTTTTAACCTTGTTATTCTAATAGGTTGTCCTGTTTACTTCAAATTAATATCTAATAAGATATATATATATATATATATTTATTTATTGACAAGTACTTAAGATTTAAATTTTAAAATGCTTTTTGGCCTCCTTGAATTAGCTGTGTACAACTAGGGAAATAACTGAGTATGGAAAGAGTTAATGTGATCTAAAGATACCAGCGATAGAAGAAAACTAGTCACAACAGAGATGAAGTGTCTACGCAGAATGCCGGGAGTAACAAGAAGAGATCGGTTGAGAAATGAAGACACAAGGAAAAAAGTTCGTACAACATCAGTACTAAACTTCATCAAGAAACAGCAGATTGAGAGAGATTGGTGTCAATATTGGTGCAGCCCAAAAAGAATGACATACCTAATATGCAAAGAGATTGATTAATCAACATTGAACTGGCGTGTTGGGCGCGGATGCAGCTGGATTTGTTGAGGAGATCAGAGTACCAATTGACGTGTCTGGAGTGCTATGATGATAGTCCTCATATAACTGGTAACTGAAGACACAACAAATTAAATGGTTCGGCCACATAAGCAGATTACCAACAGACAGTGTGCCTCAAAGAGCAATGTTGCTCCGATACAATGGGTACAAAGCAAAAGGTTGGCCACGCAAAAGGTGGACCTCAGAGATAACAGGGGTGAAGAAAGACACTGTTTATGAAGAACACACAAAAGCTTGTTCTAGAAATCTCCTTATCCTGAAGCTGTCAGGCAAAACAGGATTGGAGAAAAGAAAGAAAGGTACCAGTCTTGCTCAGCAGATACAATCAGGGATAACGAGAAATACAATCAGGGATAATGAGAAATACAATCAGGGATGACAAGAAATACAATCAGGGATAAGCGTAGAAATACAATCAGGGATAATGAAAAATACAATCAGGGATAACAGAGAAGATAGAGAGAAAGTATACTAATCAACTTCTCATGGGTACAGTGAGCAAATGAACCATTGGGAGGGGGCAGACATAGATTGTAGAGGCATCCAAACTATATTGTTTCACTGGATGGGAGTGCTGATCCACGAGTGCAAGAATCTCCGCATTGACGACGCCCGGGCCCATTCTCTACAGCGTCTCCCAAGTGTACTGACAACCCTGGTGTAAGCAGTCATATCATCTGATATAGGCATCCATTCATCACCATGTCTCAGCTCATCTAGAGTACAGACCTGTTTAATAACATCCTCTGCCTCGGCCATCCAGGATCAGCCTCTCTTCAATCGCCTGCCCTTGTTTTCATTTATGGATTTGTACAGAGGATGATTTGTGTCCACAGAAACTCTCAGATAAGCTTTTACCTGTGTGACTTTATGTCTAATGGCCATTGTTGGCAATCCAAGGACATAGCACATTGCCTCACAGGAAGTGTCACATGTGCAACCGAGTATAAGCCTCATCGCTTCATTTTGGATCCTTTCTAACGTATCCAGTGATGTTCTGCTTACTGTCAAAAGACCAAGACCTGGCTCTGTCAGACGCTGAACCAGATCATCTTGACTTATTCAGCACATCGAAACGATCGCACATTTCATGAGGACTGCGGCGCTTTCAAGACAATGACATTGAGCATGACTATGGAGATCACTGCTGCCTCCAGGGCTCTGTCATGGGTGGCTGAGCAACAGGTAACCTATACGATTATCATATCAGACTCGATGAATATGCTTCAAATGATTGAATCTGGAAGTATGCATGTGGAATGGGTGGACAGCATTCGAGATCACATCTCAAGAAAATGACTTGGCTGTACACACCTGGACATGTTGGAGTGCAGGGTGACGAGCGTGCTGACTTTCTTACAAACAATGCCTCAACTCAGACGGGCAGAAGTATGGACAGAGCCGATATCATCAATGTGGTACGCTCTCAATTATGTGACATGGGCAAGTCTCAGACACTGGAATGAATTCGAGAATTAGACGTTAAGTATGGACATGCCAGACAGTGTCGTCTTCATGGTAGAGAGAGAAGATATAGTAATCAACTTCTCATGGGTACTGTGAGCAAATGGACTTTGGGATGGCTGCTGCAGCGGAGGAAAGAGCATGCATGGGAATGCCCAATGTGCCGTGACGTCGATCGCATAACATAACATTGTATCACTGGCTTTTTTCTTTGCCTTTTTTTTTTTATTTCTCTTGAAATGGTCGTCCTTGAATTGTAGAAAATATTTGAATCACATTTCATATTTAATTGTTTTGTTTTTCAATGTCAGGATGGGACTGTGATTCTACACACTGTCCTGAATGGACACTACACAATGACTTTGAGAGCACCATCAAAACAGGGCTGGACATTAGATATTCCCAACATGGCTGTGTCAGACACTGGTCAGATTGTTCTGTCTTGTGTAGAGATGGAGAAACAGACAGGGGAAGGACGGAAACGACAGAAAGTTGGTTGCCATCACAGTTTATTTTTTTATCTAGTTGAGAATGTTCATTTTGATTTCTTGTGCAGGTTTATTGATTGATTGATTGAGTGATTGATTTATTGATTCCTATGGCTATCATCATTGTACTTTGGTGAATAACCGTATATGTTTCGATCATCTTCTTACACAGGAAGATCTCATCTGCATTGCACGAAGTCCGTAGCACCAGCGAGGGTTCCCAATGTCATTTAGAAAATGGTGAAAATATTTTGTAGGGATTTTAGTTTTAATTATTTGTAATGTATTTTGTTCAGGCAGCAGATTTACAGCCTGCTCTTCTTGATTTTGAATTGCTAAGGATTCTTTTACGTGCCCAACTTGGACAAAAAACCTACATTTCATCATCCGTCTCTGATAGGACTAGGAACTCGATCTCACCTACACTGAGATCAGGGATATCTGGAAAAATATCCTGATGATTCCACGAGGGAGCGAACTGAGTACCTTTGAAACGAGAGGCGAGCACTGAACCTCTACGCAACATAAACCTCCGCAGATGGTGGGAGATTTTGTTACGCTTTTGTTTGCTGACCATGGGTGTCTTAATTTCATTAACTTTATTTTAGATTCCTTACTTACCTCTGAAGTCAAAGTAAGGCTTACTTGAATGACAAGGAACACTGGTGATAAGATCAGCAAGCCTTCACGCAAAAATCAGTCTGAGGTATCGTATTAGATACTATGACACCTCTGAAGTTGGCAAAAGCTGCCTGCACGCGAGGACACCAGTCAAATGGTAAAGCAAGCCTTCACGCAAAAATCAGTCTGAGGTATCGTATTAGATACCATGACACCTCTGAAGTTGGCAAAAGCCTGCCAGCACGGGGCGAGGACACAGTCAAATGGTAAAGCAAGCTTCCACGCAAAAATCAGTCAGAAGTGACATACCAACCGTCATGGGTAACGCCCAAATTCACAGCGGATGAACGCTGAAGAAGAAGATACCATGACTACGCCAGAATTCATACCTTGCATTTCAGTATTTTATTTAGACTTTTTTAAGCTGATGTTGACAATTCGTAGCCGTGACAATTTAAAACAAAATCTTACCAGTCCAATCTTGTTCTGCTTCTTTGAAGGCTCCATATCTATCACTTGTTAACCACTCTTTATGATTTGTATGTGATCCAAGTCTAAGCGCAATTGTGCGTTGTGCCAGTTATCTATAAGTAGGCCAGCACATCCGATTTCTGCGACGCTTTTATTTATTAGGTACCTTCCCTATGCCCCTACCTTAGTCGCCTTTTTACGACATGCCTTGTAGGTAACAATGTTACTATTATGTGCTCCATTTGTGGGGGCCCGGCAACACACATGCGCCTGTACAATCAAAATTGCCATACCTAAATAAAGTGAACTTGCTCCTGTTATTTTTATCATTTTCGATTCCAGGGTGATATCTCCATTAATTGCCATAGGTGTCTTCATTATATTTGTCTTTACATAGCTTATCTGCGTTATCTCTGTGATCCATAAACACAACAATCTCATGCTCTTTATTTATCAATGTACTTCCAGGAACGACATTGTCTTCATCTGTATTCTGTGAACGGAAAGCATTTATTCAGTGAGCCTTTAGAGCATGGTCTCAATGATCTGTGTATGTCAGGTGACCATCTGGTCTTGGGAAACAGGCTGGGCAGTTGGTTGTCATGGAGACTTTTGGGTAGGTTCCCAGACTGAGTGAGAGCATGGGCTCTGGTCATTGTTAAAAACATTTTTTAAAATCATAATTTTAAAATTATGTTAGCGACAAGAAACTAGAGTCTTTAACCCGTAGAGCCAGTGATCCCGATATTTCAGGTTTGAATGTAAACATTGCATATCCCGACATCCAGAAATATTGGTCTGAGAAGTTACCATAATTTTTTTTACAGTGATCGAAGGTAAATTGTGTAAAAATATGAAGTCAAATACCCACATGTTCTGCATGGTTTAGCAAGATGGCGGACTGTGTGATAATGTTTTGTACTGATAAAGTAATTTGTGAAGTATTTTCATGATGAAAAGGCAGGCTGAAAAATGTTGGAAATAGTCACTCTAAAAGGATAACAACAGAGCAAGCAGTTGAACTTGTTTTGAATGAATCTGCACCCTTGTGGTTCCGGGACCCACAAGGGAAGCAAAGAACAGTATCAATGCGACCTACAATGCATATTGTAAGAGGCTACTGATGTAAGCCCTAGGAATGCTAACCTAGTAAATAGAAAGCAGTGCAGAAATCGGATATGCTGGCCTACCTGTAGGTGCATAACTGGCACAGTGTACAATTGCTCTTCAGCTCTGATCACATACAAATCATACAGAGTGGTTGACAAGTGGTCGATATGGAGTGTTCGAAGCAGAAGAAGAGATGAAACTGAAGATGATATAGATTTAGAATGTGGTTATTCTGATAAGGATATTGAAAGTGAGTAAGAGGATCATTTAGACGAAGAAGAATTGTTTTAATCAATTAATATTCAAGCAATATATGTTCAATCTGGAGAACAATCTATATATATACAGGAGAGTTTGAGTGGTTACCAGGGCCCAAATTTGGGGTGTAAAGAATAGAACTACTGTTATCTGCCATGCATGTCGTAAGAGGCGACTAATGAGGTTTGGTTGAAATCGGATGCATGTGTCCGCTAGGGAATGCTAACCGAAACAAATGCTTGCAGAAAATGTGTGCACCAGGCCGTAAGACGATAACATAGTGCAACGACCCTCGCAATGAGGAATGGGATAACGGATTCTACGGTCGCCAATCTGCCTCAGGAGATTTAGCAACGCAGTAAGAATGTCAGACCTACCACCACGAGGGTGGCCAAAACTTACTGCGGGAAGAGGTCGGCACAAATGGGGAAGCAGAAATCATATGAATTATATCCTACAGAACTGTCCCCAATATGCAAACTTGAGAAGCAAGAGGTGGTCCACTTACACCAGTGTCCAAGACAAACTGTATGGTGTGGCTGATAATCTGAGGAAGACGGCTGCCTTTATTAGATAATCCGAAATCCCAATCTAGGGAGAACACAGGAGAAGAAGATGTATACAGGAGTATTCATGGTGGTGCCCATGTAATATATCAAATAAATTTAAAACAGTTTAATATTCTGCAACTATATAATAAGCAGGAATAACGGAGATGATGGGCTAAGTCATTAACAAATTATAGAGCACTTAATTGTGGTAACTTATGACATATAACTGATCCTGGGCAGATGACGCTCAACAACCCGGGAGGGAAGGTTGTCTAAGTGTAGCTTACCCTAAAATAAAATAGCAACCTGCTGCCTTGCAGGTCGGCTGGGAAATCCAAGGCTGACGGATAGCGAACCCAGTAAAGTTGGCTAAAACCGGACATATCGCAGAAGGATAAGCACCAGAGCTCCGAATGGCTCTAAAGATGTGACGAAACACACCAATGCTAAGACTGCATGAATCAGGTTTCCACATGAATAAGGAATTTATGGGGAAATCTGGTACATCAGTCTAAGCGTGATTCGAGAGAGAGATATCACTGATAGGTGCTGTTTTTGTTCAGAAGCTCTGGGAATGAGGTTTTTAAGGTATAGTCGGCCTGTGTTCAAAAGTCAAGTTCTCAACCTGGTCATTATTAGTTATCATCTTTAGATAGCTTGTCCTGAGCAGAACTTTGCCACCCCAACAGTCCTTCAGAATTTCTCTCTCTCTCATATGCCAGATGTCCCGTCTCTGCAGCCGTCCATATAAAATCATCAGTTACATTCTGAACCCATCGTGTCCGTGGTCTTCCTCTTCTCCTCTTTGCCAGGATGCTTCCTTCTATAATGGTCTTCTCCAACCATTGATGTCTTTTTATATGTCCAAAATACTAAATTGTTTTTTTTGTAGAATCAGCCAGTTTTCTTTGATTTTGTGTTCTTTCTGGAAAGATCTATTTGTTCTCTTCTCTGTCCATGATGAACGAAGGACTATTCTGTAACACTTATATTCCAAAGCACATATGTTTTTCCACTGTCTTATTAAATGTCCATGCTTCACACCCATACATTGCCACTGGGAATATGTATGCTCTTAGTATTCTGATCTTTGTTTCATCGTTAAAACAATTTGTTAAAGAAAAGATGTTTGAGATTACTTCATGCGTGATTCATGTGGAGTTCAAGATTTCCATCACTACCAATTTTCAATTTTGTGATATTACATGAATTTGACACTTGAGAAATTAACTTACCTAGAGAGAATTTTTAACTTACCTAGAGAGAATTTTTAACTTACCTAGAGAGAATTTTTAACTTACCTAGAGAGAATTTTTAACTTACCTAGAGAGAATTTTTAACTTACCTAGAGAGAATTTTTAACTTACCTAGAGAGAATTTTTAACTTACCTAGAGAGAATTTTTAACTTACCTAGAGAGAATTTTTAACTTACCTAGAGAGAATTTTTAACTTACCTAGAGAGAATTTTTAACTTACCTAGAGAGAATTTTTAACTTACCTAGAGAGAATTTTTGTCAGCAAATAGAAGAATAACTAATAGAATCCAATATAGATGCAATAAAACAAATGAAATTATCAGACAAATGGCACCAATTTTGAAATGCAAACATGTCACCATGAACACTAAAAGAGCATTGTTCAACACAATATTTCTCCCAACATTGTGCTATCAGCGCTAAACATGGACGCTGACATCAAACTATAGAAGAAAACTAGTCATGACAGAGATGAAATGTCTACACAGAATGTTGGGGGTATCAAGAAGAGATCGGTTTAGAAAGGAAATCATCAGGAAAAGAAATGTAAACATCAGTACTGAACTTCATCAAGAAACAAAAAAACTGAATGAATCGGCTACATAAGCAGATTACCTACAGACAGTGCACCTTAAAGAGCAATGTTACTATGATACTGTGGATACAAAACAAAAGGCTGTCCATGCAAAAGGTAGACCACAGAAATAACAAAGGCTGTTTAAGGAACCATGTACGAAACGCAAACAGGAGCCAGTTCTAGAAATCTCTTCTTATCCTGATGCTGTGAGATAAAACAGGATTCGAGAAAAGGAAGAAGTGCAGTACTGCATTTATAATAGTCTTCCATTTTGATGAAATATTTCAATATACGAGATATATAACTAAATACAGCCATATTTATATTTTCAGACTTCGCACTATCACAACAGTCGAGTTAATGGTACCTCTGCAGTCAGTGCAGCCTTAGCAGCATATCTTGCAGGTCTGAAGGATGGAAATTTGTATAGTCACTGAAAGGAATAATTATGATAATTTTTTCGTAACAAACAGGAAACTAAAATGGGATAAATTTTTTAATTGTGTCTAATTGGAAGTGCCACAAATGAGGTACTAGTATGATTGAATGGTAACACTAATTGGAAGTGCCACAATGAGTGTACCTAGTATGATTGAATGGGTAAACACTAATTGGAAGTGCCACAATGAGTGCACCTAGTATGATTGAATGGGTAAACACTAATTGGAAGTGTCACAACGAGTGCACCTAGTATGATTGAATGGGTAAACACTAATTGGAAGTGTCACAACGAGTGCACCTAGTATGATTGAATGGGTAAACACTAATTGGAAGTGCCACAACGAGTGCACCTAGTATGATTGAATGGGTAAACACTAATTGACGTCAGAAGTGACCTAAGAATATGCATTGTATGATTGAATGGGTAAACACTAATTGGAAGTGCCACAACGAGTGCACCTAGTATGATTGAATGGGTAAACACTAATTGGAAGTGCCACAACGAGTGCACCTAGTATGATTGAATGGGTAAACACTAATTGGAAGTGCCACAATGAGTGCACCTAGTATGATTGAACGGGTAAACACTAAGCGTTGTCATTCTTTCGAATGAGAGCTGCTTGGAATTTGTTTAACCTGTTAGAGAACCAGGGCAAAAGTCATGTTTTTACAAGTCTTTTATTGTTAGAATCAAAAACACCCTTTAGTGTGACACCTGGTAAAAAGGCGTCCAACCCAGAGCCACATAGTGTGACGTTTGGTCCACAAGAAGTTTGGTAAGTTTGATTGTGTTATTTAACATTTAGTGAAGTCTCCCAGCATTTGTTTGCAATCAAGTGGGTACTACACTTTGATCTTAGCCACACAACGGTTACTGAAAGAGAAAATGATGTACAGTTGAACCTAGATTTTCTGACAATGGTTAATCATTGTGAGATTCAACAGGGCATAATTGTTTTCTTTGACTTAATGTGACCTTTCTTTTTCTTCAGTTTGTTTTGTAGCTCTGCATATCTCAGCGTCTGTAGTTCTCTGCCAAGTTGCCTTTAGTTTGCTTCATATTCATATTTCTTTGAGGGTCCATAACTTGTCATTTTTAGTTAAAAAATCTCATATTTTCCAAGTTCTCTACCAAGTGGTCTCCCTCTCTGTCATCTGTCCCCCCATCACCCTATAGCATGTGTTTGTGCAAACACTGTTCGATCGAACCGTGCCTGATTATTCTGTGTCTAGCTAAAATGAAGCATTTGTGACACTTCTCAGTAAAGCCATTTTTACATGGCTCACTGGTTGTGTTCGTAAGAACTCTCATATTGCTAGGCTAGGAAATGGGTGCCGTAAGAAATAAGGGTAAATGGTTTGAATCCTGTGTTTGGTAATTTGTTTTGTTCAGTTAGCACCTAATACTTGTACACTGTCTATTTATTGATCATATTCATTGGCTTCCTTTGCTTCCTGGGGGTTCTTACAAAAACTCCTTGTTCTCATCTCTCAATCATCCACAACTTAGCAGTTCTAATTATGGGATAAAGGCACTCTTGCCTTAAAAAAATAATTCACATCAATCCATCACTTCACACTCCATCCATTTTGTACCACATTTCCACTGCATCTTGGTATACTTTTGGGTTTTGATGTGCTATCTATCTTGTACCACATTTCCTGCATCTGTGTATACTTGGTCTGTGTTATGCTATCTATCTGTCTTCCACTGCATCTTGTAAATACTCTTGTTTATCTTCTATCATCCACACTTCCACAGCATCTGTTATACTTGGTTGTGTTATGCATCTATCCTAAAAATAATTCACATCAGATCTGTGTATACTTGGTGTTAATGCCATCTATCTGTACCACATTTCCACTGCATCTTGTGTATACTTGGTTGTGTTATGCTATCTATCTCGTACCACATTTCCACTGCATCTTGTGTATACTTGGTTGTGTTATGCTATCTATCTCGTACCACATTTCCACAGCATCTTGTGTATACTTGGTTGTGATGTGCAATCCATGATGTGCACTTTCTTTATGTATTCTCAGTTGATTGTAATTTGTGACATAAAATGTAATTTTATTAAAAAATAGATCAGAAAAGTTAAAATCTTGCAAGAAACAAAAAAGTGTGCAATATATTCATTGAAAATGTATATCTTTCTTACGTATATTTATTTATTGTATACTCACAACCTAGCATAATCCTTTAACCCGTAGAACCTGTGATCCCGATATTTCGGAATTGAATGTATTTTGATTGATTAATTTGAGGGATAGGATCATTGCACTTTGGTTAGTAACCATGCGTGCTCTGATCTCTTTCTTGCACAGGAAGATATAATAGTGGTGAATCTACAACATTAACCAGACTACAAGAACTCCAAGTCAAGTGTGGTGTAGCTAGACAAGAACGCTATGCTGGTAGCCACAGAAGAATAGTAAACCAACAAAGAACCGGTGTCGTTAGTCACCACACGCTGAGTGAAATACTGAGGGGGAGATCAGAGCACTTATGGACTAATTGGTTCGACATGCAGTGATGGTGATCCGACGACTGAACTAAACTAAACTAAAGGTCTCACAGGAAGATCTCAGCGGCAGTGCACAAACTTAGTAGCACTGGTGAGGGTCCCCAATGTAATTTAGAAGTGGTGAAGATATTTTATAATGAATTTTGACCGGTCAGCGGCTTTCCAGCCTACTCCTTTTGATTTTGAACTGCCAATGGTTCTTTTAGGTGCTTGCATTGAACCTAAGTTCTATCGTCCGTCTGCGATAGGTGTAGTAAATCAATCTAACCTGCACTGAGATCAGGTATCTCTGGGAAAATATCAGATGGCGCCAGGAGAGAGTGAACCGAGTACCTAACCTCTAAGCCACAGATACCCCCCAGATGGCAATCCACAGTTACCAAACAGTTTTGTTGTTAGTAAACCATTTTCATATAGAGTAATTATTTACAGGTGATGACTGGTGATCTGTAGGTTTTGTATCTTGGAAAATAAAGGGCACCAGATATAATGGTAGCTGTCAGGATTGAATGTAAACATTGCATATTCCGAGATCTCGAAATATCTTTAAGTTTAAAGTTTAACTAATGATCGGTTTCCGAGATAGTGCACGCTCTGTCGCTTGATATGCTGTGGTATTATGGAGTTTTAAGATGTCTGTAACTCCCTCAATCCATTATTTTTCGGTGATATAAAATAAATTGTGCGAAATGTGACGTCAAACACAACCCACGTTATCTACATGGTTTAGCAAGATGGCAGGCGCTGATAAATTGTGCGAAATGTGACGTCAAACACAACCCACGTTATCTACATGGTTTAGCAAGATGGCAGGCGCTGATAAATTGTGCGAAATGTGACGTCAAACACAGCCCACGTTATCTACATGGTTTAGCAAGATGGCAGGCGCTGATGAAATGTGACGTCAAACACAACCCACGTTATCTACATGGTTTAGCAAGATGGCAGGCGCTGATAAATTGTGCTAAATGTGACGTCAAACACAGCCGTTATTACATGGTTTAGCAAGATGGCAGGAGCTGATGAATTGACGTCAAACACAACCACGTATCTCACATAGTTTAGCAAGATGGCAAGCGCTGTTGTGTGATATTTTGTGTGCTGAGAAGGTAATTAGTTAAGATTTTCAAGGGGGCTGTTGTTGGTTCTGTTTTCGCAACTTTAGAATAACCGCTTATTAACCACTTATAATAACCACTTGTTAACTACATTATAATAACTCTATTATCAATTGTCGATTGTCCCAAGGTGGATGATGGAATTAGTTGTCCACTGCTGTTAAACTGCGTAAGCTTTAATTTGCATTCCAGGCCTGATGAATACCACATCTTGCTGTTAAGATGGAAGCTTTTAATTTGCATTCCAGGGCCTGATGGAATACCACATCTTGCTGTTAAGCGTAGCGGTGGAAGCTTTAATTTGCATTCCAGGGCCTGATGAGTCACCCATATTGTGTCAAATCCATGTTTATTTAGTGTGGTCTTGATATTATGGCAAAGAGGAGAAGACGAAGGCCATGGAGAAGATGAATTCAGGATGTAACTGATGGTTTAAGCAGGACCGTTGCAGAGGCAGGACATCTGGCCTATGAGAGAGAAATTCCGAAGGACTGTTAGTGTGGCAAAGTTCTGCTCAGAACAAGCTATTTGATAATGATGATGATTTTCATGATGACAAAATGTGTTGAAAATTGTGGAAATGGTTACAATAAAAGTATAACAGAGCAAAGCTGTTGAATTTGTTTGTGAAGAATTAGACTTAGAATGGGATTATTCTAATAAGGATATCGAAAGTGAGTGAGACGATTATTTAGACAACAAAGAATTGTTTGAACTGATTGATATTCTAGCCATATATCTTCAATCTGGATAACAAGATACACTACTTGGGAGTATTCAAGGGAGTGACCCACATAATCATTCATCAATAGATGCCTATGCAGGATACTCCATCTGCGATGGTATGACAGTACCACAAACAAGGAACTGTGGGATAGAGCGGGATAGAGCGGGACAATGGCAAGTGGAACAAGAGATAAGGAACAGAAGGTGGTGATGGATAACACACTGAGGAAACCCCATGATAGCATCACGAGACAGGCTCTCCAATGGAACCACCAAGACAATAGAGGTAAGGGAAGACCAAGGAACACCTGGAGACGGGAGTTGGAGATGGAATGCAGAAAAATGGGGAGAGAGATCTGGAAAAGATGGCCTTGGATCGGCAGGCTTGGAAGGCATTGGTTGCGGATCTATGCTTCCTAGGGGCAAGTGTGAAGAAGAAGATCCACATAATGTATCCAGTAAATTTAAAGCAGTTTAGTATTCTGCAAATACATATTAAACAAAACACAGATGATAACAAGTATTTTTCTACCAACACTTTGTTACCCATGCCAAACTTGGTCTCTGACAGCAATACACCACAGAAAGCTCACCACGTGTGAAATGAAATTCTTCAAGAAGGTGGTGGGGGTCACCAGGAAAGAGAGACTATGAAATGAGGACACCAGAAGCAGTTGTGGGCATAACTTCATGCACCAAATACACTGAAAGACAACAAATTCAGTGGGTTTGGACATTTAATGAGAATAGAATACAACTAACCACCAATAACAGCATACAATTAAAAGAGGTCAGGTATTAGAGCCAAAGGAAGAGCAAAAAAAAGATGGATAGACAATATCAAGATCACACTAAATAAACACACAAGGGCGACTCATCTGGCCTAGGAACGCAAATTAAAGCTCCCACCCCTACGCTTAACAGCATGAGTGGACAACCAATTTCATTATCCACCTGGGGATAGACAATAGCTAGTAATTAGTTATTATAATATGATTAGCAAGCGTTGTTATAAAGTGGTTAGAGCGGTTGTTATAAAGTGGTTAGTAGCGGGTGTTATAAAGTGGTTAGAGCGGGTGTTATAAAGTGGTTAGCAAGCGGTGTTATAAAGTGGTTAGAAGCGGTGTTATAAAGTGGTTAGCAAGCGGGTGTTATAAAGTGGTTAGCAAGCGGTTGTTATAAAGTGGTTAGCAAGCGGGTGTTATAAAGTTAGCAGACAACAGAACCAATAACAACCAACTTGATTTCATTGTTAGGACCATTATCATTGCACTTTGATGAATCACCATGTGTGCTCTAATATCTTTCTTACACAAGTAAATCTTAGCAACAGATCACAAACTCTGTAGCACCAGCCAGGTTCCTGGTGTAATTTTGAAGATAATGGAAATTTTATAGGAATTATTTTTTGAATTTTTGTAAATGAATTTTGCCCGGACAGCAGCTTTGCAGCCTACTTTTGTGGATTTTCAACTGTTAGGCGTTCTTTTACATACTCAACCTGAACACGGAACCTCCATTTTATCGTTTGTCTTTGATAGGACTAGGAAGAAACTCGGTCTCACCTAAATTAAGATCAGGGATCTCTGGGTATATATCTGCGGCTTGCTGCACGCAAGGAGTGAACCAAATACCTTTGTAGCGAGAGATTTGCACCTTACCCCTACGCCCCAGATTTGTTTTTTTTAGGTCCAGGAGCACTTGAGCTTTCCACTCTTTGGCTCGGTGCCATGGACATCATAACTCTTCGGTTCGGTGCCACGAAGACTGTAAATCTGGAGAACCTGTGGCTTTTCAGCCAGCTGCGGAATTGAACTGCACTCACGGGCTTGTCACCCGTCATACAACACGCTACGAACACGATGAGCAGCGGGCCTACACCCCAGATAACCAGTTCAATATTATTAAATCACACAGGAATTGTTTTTTTCAATTTTGATCAAATTTTGTGACTTTCATTATATTTTTTTACACATTTGCTCTAAAACAAAAATGTAAGCATGCTATAATAATTTGGTCGTCGCATTTGTTCATATTTTTATGTGTTTATGTTTGGACAAAGAATTGTTCAGATTATTTATTTGTATGTTGTCGTAATTATTTAACAAACATTCCATGTACAGATTGATTTTACATGCCCAGTTATATCAAACTAAATATAGAATAAAATCCAGTTTTCAGCATTTTGTTATGTTTTTTTTATGTTTTGTTTTTTATGTTTTAAAGTTTTCATAAGAGACAAGATCCCACGTGTCAACACCCTGTTGCAGAAGGTCCAAGCTAGATGGCCATGGGTCAACACTCTGTTGCAGGAGGTCCAAGCTAGATGGCCATGGGTCAACACCCTGTTGCAGAAGGTCCAAGCTAGATGGGCGGGTCACGTTGCTCGGATGCCTGGTCAGCTATGAAGAAGCTAAAACCATCGTCAAAGGGCACTACAAAGCAAAATGGGATAAAGAACACCCAAAACAAACAAGGACAATGGATATTACCAACTGTTCAGAAGGGACCAGACTGTCATACTTCGCCTCCGGACTGGTCGCAGCAGAATGAGACACCACCTGTACACTAGATTCAAGACAGGCACCAACGACCTGTTGCGCTGTGACTTGGCTAGTATGACAACAGAGCATATCCTACAGAACTGCCCCCAGTATGCAGACCTAAAAACAAAGAATTGACCCGTTTACACCAGAGTCCAAGACAAACTGTATGGCGTGGCTGATAATCTGAGGCAGACGGCTGCCTTTATTAAAGAATCCGAAATCCCAATCTAGTGAGAACGAAGAAGAAGGAGAAGTTGAGCCAAAAAACAGCCCGCATCAAATAATCGCATCATTAGTTTCCAGTTTGAATATACTTCTACATTATATTTTCAAACGTTTTTGTTCACTTAATTACAAAACTATTCTATCTGGTTTCTGTGAAAGTTTTCAATTTAGTTATTGCGGATAGATGTGTCTTTTTTGTGTGGCATCTTGACTTTGTCCAAAATTACTGATATTACAAAAACCATTATTACTAGTATACTCCACATTACTTGATCTGTTTCCAACAGCAACACAATGCCAACAATCTGTTTCCAACAGCAACACAATGCCAACAATTGATACAATCTGTTTCCAACAGCAACACAATGCCAACAATTGATACAATCTGTTTCCAACAGCAACACAATGCCAACAATTGATACAATCTGTTTCAACAGCAACACAATGCCAACAATTTCTGTTTCAACAGCAACACAATGCCAACAATCTGTTTCCAACAGCAACACAATGCCAACAATTGATACAATCTGTTTCCAACAGCAACACAATGCCAACAACTCAAAGCACAAGCCAACAATGATACAATCTGTTTCAACAGCACACAATGCCAACAATTGATACAATCTGTTTCCAACAGCAACATGCAATGAACAATCTGTTTCAACAGCAACACAATGCCAACAACTGATACAATCTGTTTCAACAGCACACAATGCCAACAATCTGATCAATTCCAACAGCAACACAATGCCAACAATTGATACAATCTGTTTCCAACAGCAACACAATGCCAACAATTGATACAATCTGTTTCAACAGCACACACTGAACAATCTGTTTCCAACAGCAACACATAAATGCCAACAATCAATGATACAATCTGTTTCCAACAGCACACAATGCCAACAATTGATACAATCTGTTTCCAACAGCAACACAATGCCAACAACTGATACAATCTGTTTCCAACAGCAACACAATGCCAACAATCTGTTTCCAACAGCAACACAATGCCAACAATCTGATTCTTCAACAGCAACACATGCCAACAATTGATACAATCGTTTCCCAACAGCAACACAATGCCAACAATTGATACAATCTGTTTTCAACAGCACACAATGCCAACAATTGATACAATCTGTTTCCAACAGCAACACAATGCCAACAATTGATACAATCTGTTTCCAACAGCAACACAATGCCAACAATTGATACAATCTGTTTCCAACAGCAACACAATGCCAACAATCTGTTTCCAACAGCAACACAATGCCAACAATTGATACAATCTGTTTCCAACAGCAACACAATGCCAACAATTGATACAATCTGTTTCCAACAGCAACACAATGCCAACAATTGATACAATCTGTTTCCAACAGCAACACAATGCCAACAATGTCATGTTTCAACAGCAACGACAATGAACAATCTGTTTCCAACAGCAACACAATGCCAACATTGTACAATCTGTTCCAACAGCAACACAATGCCAACAATTGATACAATCCTGTTTCAACAGCACACAATGCCAACAATTGATACAATCTGTTTCCAACAGCAACACAATGTCAACAATTGATACAATCTGTTTCCAACAGCAACACAATGCCAACAACTGATACAATCTGTTTCTCAACAGCACCAATGCCAACAATTGATACAATCTGTTTCCAACAGCAACACAATGCCAACAATCTGTTTCCAACAGCAACACAATGCCAACAATTGATACAATCTGTTTCCAACAGCAACACAATGCCAACAATTGATACAATCTGTTTCAACAGCAACACAATGCCAACAATTGATGACAATCTGTTTCAACAGCACACAATGCCAACAATTGATACAATCTGTTTCCAACAGCAACACAATGCCAACAACTGATACAATCTGTTTCCAACAGCAACACAATGCCAACAATTGATACAATCTGTTTTCAACAGCACACAATGCCAACAATTGATACAATCTGTTTCCAACAGCAACACAATGCCAACAATTGATACAATCTGTTTCCAACAGCAACACAATGCCAACAATTGATACAATCTGTTTCCAACAGCACACACTGCCAACAATTGATACAATCTGTTTCCAACAGCACACAATGCCAACAATTGATACAATCTGTTTCCAACAGTAACACAATGCCAACAATTGATACAATCTTTTTCTTTTTTGAACGCTCCATATCGATCACGTGTTAACCACTCTTTGTGGTTTGTATGTGATCCTCGTCTATGAGCAATTGCACATTGTGCCAGTTATGCGCCTATAAGTAAGCCAGCATAGCAAATTTCTGCAACGTTTTTTATTTACTAGGTAGCTTCCTAGGCCCCTCCTCAGTCGCTTCTTGCTACATGCCTTGCAGTTCCGGCAACACACCGACGAATTTCTTTCTTGATTTCAATTAATTTAACCATTTTGTACAAATATAATAGTCCGTTTTTAAATGGCATATATACTCTTTCATTTTAATTCTTACAGAAATGTCTGTGGTTGTACCTTTCGTTCTTACTTGATGCTTTTCTTCGAACTGAGACTTCCAAATGATACTGAGAATAATTGGCCGAGAGCACACGTGACAAGCTAACGACACTGCAGCATACCGCTGACCTACTTTTACTAACATTGCTGCTACTCTATGCTGTGTTGAGAGATCACTTTTCAAATACGACCCCCTAACTATATTTCATACTTTAAATCGATATCACACTATATTGAGAATTGAACACTTGAACACTTTCCAAGATCTCTTTCATTTATGGGAACAATTAAATAAGATACAACTGATAAACTGCATATTTATTTCAACTCTCTGCTATCAGTGTCAAACATGGCCCCTGACTAAGACACTAGAAAGAAAGATTACAACATGGGAAATGAGATGTCTACGAAAAGCTGTCAACGTTACAAGGAGAGATAGAGTGAGAAACGAGAATATCAGAAGCATCGTTGGTACTATACCATGCATACAGTACATCGAGAAGCAAAGAATCAGGTGGTTCGGCCATCTAATGAGAATGGAACCACATTTACTACTATCACACGTGTCTACAATAATCGACACTCAAGGCGCAGAGCACGAGGCAGGCCAAGAACACGATGGATAGATAACATCTCAGAGTCCCTGCGAAAGCATGGACTGACAACGTCAAGCGCAACACACCAGGCACAAGATAGAAAACTAACTCGCACCACGGCGCTTCATGGCAAATGTGGTTAAGATAAGATAATAATTAAAGCACTACCACCTAGAAGATGAAAATGGCAAATAAATTTGTTTACGATAGAACGGCATGTGTTGTGTTTTTCATATACAGACACAGGCTCTCACTTGGGGAATCGTTACGACGAACCAAGTCCCATCACGGAAAGAGTCGATTAAGTCATGATCCACTTTGGTTAAAAAAAAAAAAAACCAGATCGCTATCGATGTTAGAGTGCTGTCTTTGGTATCTTAATTAGCTGTAATATCGTTTCACGTAAAACAAAGTACTGTAGTTTTACAAAATACAAATACAATGACAATACACAGCAACGTTTCGACCAAAAGGCCTTTATCAAGCAAAACGATACAACAAACCTGACGAATAACTCAGAACACTAGACATAGACTTTAACAAAGATATAGCAACGGTTAAAAACGAATGAAAATATATGACTAAAACGAATAACGAAATAAATACAGAAAAACTGTAAGAGGAAAAATAAGAGAAACAATACAAAATTCAAGTAAATATATAACTCATATACATTTAACATATACACATATAAAATATAGAGCATGAGGAGAGAAAGTACTAAGAAGCATAGGAATGTAGAGCGTTGAGTCCATGAGGTCGCAAGGTACCATATAAAAACATTAAGCGATTCTCCATAGCAAATCGACTACGATCATCAGATGAACATGATCAGATGGCAGTGACCTGGACGTCGCGAGCAACCAAATGGTCAGTTCCATTGAAATGAGTGACTACATGAGTCACAGAGCATTGGCGTATATCGCGTAAGTGTTGGCCGAAACGGTCACTGAGCATTTTGCCTGTTTCGCCGATATATACTTTAGAACACCGCTTGCAGGTGATAGCGTAGATTATATTTCGGGACTTGCATGTGAAACCATCTTCAATAACAAACGTGGCTAAAGGAAAAGATACAGTACGAGTCTGTATTACATAAGCACACGTATTGCAATTCAAGTGATGAACAGTTTTGTGTTGCTACATTAGCAACGGCCATATGCATTTTATGCGGTGCAGGTTGTTTTTTGTGGTGGTATTCGGCTGTTTCATTCTGGAATTAGTTTACACAGGAAACATTTCACAGTTATTAGCATTTTGTGTGATTTTCATTGGCACAGGAACGGAGCAATTATGGGGTGACCCGTTGCAGTGAAGTTGGAACCGTACTTATGAACTATAAACTATTGCAACGCCGACGGCCGCACTGGGCAGTGCCAAAATGACTTTAGATATTAGACTTATAGCGACTGTGTACCAACATATCCTTAAGACGTCTGTAAGCTACCAAAGGATAGTTGTGGAAGACTGAACGGGTCTCAGGATCTGACTTAAGGATGGACATATGTAATATTGATGTAATATCGTTTGAGTATTGAGACGCAAATTATGAGAAATATTCTTTCTTTCTTTCTTTTGTCGTCACACTGCTACCGGGTTGTTGCCCAGTGTTGTGGTTTTCTGTTTTTGTCTTGCGCTGTTCTGGTGGCTTGGGTGATTGTTATTTTTGCTCTTTGACAGGATTCTGCTATGCCATCTTATCTTATCTTAACCACATTTGCCTTGAAACGTCGTGGGGAGAGTTAGTTTCCTATCTTGTGCCAGGTGTGTTGCACTTGACATTGTCAGTCCATGCTTTCGCAGGGACTCTGAGATGTTATCTATCCATCGTGTTCTTGGCCTGCCTCGTGCTCTGCGCCTTGAGTGTCGATTATTGTAGACACGTGATAGTAGTAAATGTGGTTCCATTCTCATTAGATGGCCGAACCACCTGATTCTTTTCTTCTCGATGTACTGTATGCATGGTATAGTACCAACGATGCTTCTGATATTCTCGTTTCTCACTCTATCTCGTCTTGTAACGTGAGAAATATTAGTGCTATGTAATCAATACGTTTAGTTTATGCAGTATATGACACATGGAAATTTAATTCAAATTAGATTAACTATAATGTCTTGGCTTTCGGGAATAAGCGAGTCCTAATAGTACATGTCACGATATCTCCATAAAATGCTGTATCGAATTTCCAACGAATTGTTTATAAGTTAATTTGCGGTCAAAAATTGTTCAAATACAATATAGCACACAGACTGTCACGACGGTTCATGTCTTGTCGAATGCCCAGGCTAGTAACTCAAGATAGGTGCCATGTTCATCCAGTGCATCACATCTAACACACCATTCATGTTTTACCGTTCAATGTCAATGCGAATTGGTGCACATCATTCATAAATATAGTTCCGTTCAAAATAAAACAAACTTTATATTAAGGAATGGCGAAAGAGTAATTACGAAAGACGTGTCTAATTTATGAAAATACAACGGCATGTGTTCAAGATGAAATAACTACATCAGAAGGTTCCAGTTTCCAAATTGGTTGTTTGTATGTTGCATGTTTACCTTCTCCTGATTGTACTTCAGACAGTACCCGTTTTTTTGCAAGAATGTCCAGCTGAATGGTTCGGTCCTGGATGCAGGTTAAACTGCTATTGCGCTCGGCCCAGCACGTGTAACTCAATCGGAATATGTTTAAATAACGGTGGATGCAGATATCGCCACTTCGGTCCAGGTTGTCAGTATATAGACATATTATCGTGGAATGCTGAATTGAGGGTTCCTCGATATTTAATTGATTTCAATAGAGCAACTTGTAATCCAAACATACATGCAAACACAGTTGAGGTATTCATTTCTAGACCAACACCTTTTACCTGGTTTCGGATAATCGTGAATGATGCCAGGTATGTTCTAAATTTTATTACAACATTCAATAATGGAGAAACATGTTGGAACGAGAAAAAGTATGTAGTGAGCCAAACCACTTTAGACGTCACGTGTGATACACAACTCCTTCTGACCGCTCTACGAGTTTCAGGAGCTATAGCACCAAGTATATGTGATATCTATATCAGTGCTGGACGTAACGTAGCACTTAAGCAGGACACATGGCAATCGAGCAATCTTAATACCAATCTGAGTGCTTGTGGATCAGGTAACGCTGTTGACGATAACACAAATGAGGCAGTTAATGGTTTCACTTGTTCACAGACACAAGTAGAGACCAGAGGTCCACAGTGGGGTGTTAAGTTCAGCCGACCAGCTAGAATTGCTTTAATTAATGTTTATAACGCTGATGATAATATGCAACGACTCAAAGGATTCCATTTGCAAATGTATGATAATGACGACAACATGGACACCTATTTGACTGACAACAATATATTATGGCTTTATAAATTTACTGTTAGTTCACTTACACCAATCAGTTACATGGTGATCAAACAGTCAACGCAAGTGGATATCTCTGAACGAATGCTGTCACTTTGCGACGTGGAAATATTTGGCGACCCAATATGTCCTGATGATACATATGGACTTTTCTGTGAAGGAAAATGTACCTGCAACAAAACTGATGCATGTAATGTTGTGACTGGTGCTTGCACTTTAGGATGTCAATCTGGCTTCTATGGATTCAATTGCTCACAACGTTGTAGCGAGCACTGTGTGCCTGACATATGTAACTATTTTTCTGGATCATGTTCTCCGTGTACGTATGGCTATTTTGGAGAGAAGTGTGATGAAGAATGTGTGCCAGGTACTTTCGGAACAGAATTTCCTTGCAGCTTTTGTTCTTCACGTTGCGTTGACGTCTGCGACTCAAGAACTGGACATTGCCAATTTTGTCATCCAGGCACTTTCGGAACATACTGTGAGTTCAACTGTTCTAACGGTTGCACTGACATATGCAACAGCACAAATGGTCACTGCACTTGTAAGACCGAATTTAAAGGATTACGTTGTTCCGAAAGGTTGTCGAAAAATGTTACGGACTTTTATGTGACAAAATATGTTCTTACAACGAAAGTGAAATATGTCATTCTCTCACTGTGCATGTATCTGGGATGTGAACCTGGGTTATATGGTCTCAATTGTTCGTCTCGTTTGCAGTAAGAACTGTCTTTATGAAGTCTGCAATTTATGATTCTGGATACTGTTTACAGTGTGTCCCCAGCTACGTTGGAAATTTGTGTCAGGAAGAATGTATACCGGGGAACTTACGGATCACAATGCCAGTCTAATTGTTCTATATCTTGCTCTAATATTTGTAACATCACGCAGTGGTCGTTGCACATGTAAAAATAATTACAAGGTTTGTGTGTACAGAATGCGCACGCGGGGTAGTTTGGGAAAGAATTGTGACGAGTCCTGCTCAACGTTATGTTACAAAAGTTATGTAACATATCTACAGAGCATGTTTGTTGTATATGGAGGTCGTGTGGGACACAGATAGCCAGATCGTGTTGAGGGCGACATTTTATGAAATTACATTGTGAGTTGAAGTGTTCATCACATTGCATAAATGGGACGTGCCATCACTTGACTGGACTCTGCCCTGGCTGTGGGAAAGGCTATCAAGGAAGTATGTGTTTAATGTCTATAGATAAACCAATTGCTTGGGTTGCCCCACTTTCACTCGTTCCGTTTTTGCTTCTCTTGTTTATTTGTATTCCTGGAGGGAGAGATGATGATGATCATGATGAAGATTATGATGATGATCCTTCTCATGATGATAGTGATGATGATAAGATCGATGATCCTTCTCATGATAATGATGATAAGAATAATGATCCTTCTCATGATGTTAATGACATTGAAGAACGATGATTCTTCTCATGATGTTAATGATGTTAAGAACGATGATCTTTCACATGATGTTAATGATAGCCAGAACGATGATCCTTCACATGTTGAAGATGATGATGGCTCTCCACATGACCTATTGGATACACAGAATAATGCCGACACAGATTACAGATATGTTTGATACCTTTCCTCTCTCTCTCTCTCGCTCTTTCTCTTTCTCTGTCATTCCTGTACACTTGTTGGACATATGCCTTCAACCAACTCATGTCTAGTATTTCTATCGTTATCTCCTGCAGCCGGCTCCAGTTTTCCACATATTTCTTGAATCTCTACCTCCCGAATCTCGCCACATAATCTTCCTTCTCTTTCACTTTATCTGCGGGTTCCAGAAAAGAACACTTCTTGTTATGTGTTCTCCTCGTGTGTTCTCAAGATATGTCGTATCATCACCAGCATCATTTCTTCACCTCTTGGTTGGCTGGGATTAGTCTCATTCTCTCCATAAACTTCTTATTTATGATCCTATCATACCATCACAGTCCATCTATTCTGCTCAGATATTAGTTAATAAATGTTTATAATTTATTGGCTATTGTTTTGAATTGTTCTTCATGTTTCTAACTCATACAGCATGATGTATATATCAAGACTAAATAAAATGTGACTAAGATGATGATTGACGTATGTTCAAAGTTTTGATTTATATATACAATAACATAGTCTGCACGCATGACTGGAAGTACATAGTATTAATGAATGGGGATAGAATATGAGATATTTTATATCGCTCTATGTGTTTGTGCATACACTATTTGATCAAATCTGACTGGTTGTCTTGTGTTCTATAATCGACGCTGTTTATAAGCGACACAGCTTATTGAAGCTCTTTTGTGTTTACAGGCTTGCTGGTTGTGTTCTTAAGCAACGATCAGCTGTAGGTCCTAGGTAATGCGGGCAGTAAGAAATAAAAGTTTGTGGTTCAAATCCTGTGTTTGGTCATTTATTTTTAAAGAAGTCCTAATACTTGCTGACTATTTATTGATGATATTCATTGGCTCTGGTGCTTCCCTTGAGGTTCTTAATACTCCTTATTCTCTTCTATATATATCATAATACAATACAAATGTCGATAGGCTTGCATATATGGCTGTTGTATAAAGCGGACGAGTAATAGACAAAGCTGATATTTTGAATTACCTAACGGAAGGTGGAAGTGTAAATGCCTCAAGTAATAGTGGTGAAATCTACCACTAAACAGACTGCAAGAATTCCTAGTCAAATGTGGTGTATCTAGACAAAGACACTATACTGTGGTCGCCAAAGAAGAATATCAAACGAACATGGAACCGGTGTCGTTATTCGCAACATGCTGAGAGACATACAGGAGGTGAAGATTGAAGCACTTATAGACAAATTGGTTCAACATGCAGTGATGATGATCTGACAGCTAAATAAACTAGAGATATACTGAGGTGGGAATTGAAGCACTTATGGAATAATTGGTTCGACATACAGTGATGATGATCCGACGACTAAACTAAACTGAGAGACATACTGAGGACAGTTCTGAGGGAGAGATTAGTGAAGACAGTTTCACGTGGAGTCCCGTAATATTATCTATGCCGTACCTGCAAGCGGTGCAACACATCTATATTGGGGAAACGGTAGGCTCAGTGACCGATTCGCCCAACACTTGCGTGATATACGCCAATGCTCGGTAACCCCTGTAGCTACCCATTTCAATGATACTGGCCATTTAGGAGCTTGCGATGTCAGGTCACGCTATCCGATCATGTTCCTCTGATGATCGTAGTCCGATTGCTCTGGAGAACCGTTTTTATTCATTTGCTAGTACCCTTGCGGCCTCTTGGACTCAACGCATTGCATTCCTATGCTTCTTAGTACTTTCTCATCTCATGCCTTGTAATCTATATGTATATTTGCTCCATATATATAATTTATATTTTCACTTGATTGCATATTGTTTTCTCTTCTTTTCCACTTCTAGTTTTGTGTTGCACTCATTTCGTTATTCGATTTTATTCCCAGATTTTCATTAGATACGTTTGAATGTTTCCCGTAATCTCGTCCATTTGTAAGTGTTCTGTGAAATTCACGTCACTCCTGTTGTATCGTTTGCTTGATAAAGGCCTTTTGGTCGAAACGTTGCTGTTTATCGTCACTGTTTCTGTATTTGGTAAAACTTTAGTACTGTTTGTACGTGTTTCGCTAGCCTATAGTAGGCCAGCGCATACGATTTCTAAGATGCTTTTTATTACTAGGGTAGCTTCCCTAACATCAGCCACCTCTTACAACATTCTTTGGAGGTTGCAGTGGTACTATTCTTTGCTTTCCTTGCAGGCTCCGGTACCACATGGGCAGATACAGGTCTAACACCTGGATTCGAATATACCTTGAGGGATGGAAAGGTGTTCCTTTGAATTCTTTATTTCATGTACACCATCCTTCATTTCTTCTTTCTTTCTTTCTCAGATCCTGTATGCCTCACAGCGTCAGGTCGGGAAGATATTTCTAAAACGGGCCCCTAGTATGCTCTTTGTAATTAGTCTCCTATCGTCGCCTCTGTTATCTCTGAGGTCCATCTTTTTGCGTGGCCGGCCTTTTCTTTGTACCCATTGTATCAGACAGCATTGCTCTTTGAGGTGCACTGTCTGATGGTAATCTGTTACGTGGCCGAACCACATTTAATTTGTTGTTTCTTGATGAAGTATAGTACTGATGTTGTACCCACTTTTTTTCCTGATGTCTTCATTTCTCAAGCAGTCTCTTCTTGTTACACCCAGCATTCTGCGTAGACACTTCATCGCTGTTGTGACTAGTTTTCTTCTATCGTTTGTTGTCAGCGTCCAGGTTTGGCACTGGTAACATAATGTGGGGAAAGATTGTGTTGAACATTGCTCTTTTTTGTGTTCATGGTGACGTGTTTGCATCTTAAAATTGGCGCCATTTGCCCTATCATTTTATTTGCTTTGTTGCATCTGTGTTGAATTTCATTAGTTATTCTTCGTTTGCTGAAAAAATGCTCCCCAGGTATGTGGAATCTATATACTTGATTTAGTGGGCGATTGTCGATGGAGATGTTAGTGATCCTTTCCTCTCTGGCGGTACCATTACTTCTATTTTGTCAATGTTTATTCTCATGTTGTCATTGGGTACATGCTAACTGGAGTCTGTTAATGTGTTGTTGTAGCTGTTCTTCTGTTGTTGATATGATTGCCTGATCGTCTGCAAAAAGAAATTCGTTTAAGAGCTCTCCGATGTTGTTTCCTTCGCTGGTGTTAGCTATTTTACAGATGTGGTCAATATACGTGATGAATAGCAGCGGGGATAGTACGCAACCTTGTCTAACTCTGACTCTACCTGAAACTTTTCTGATAACCCTGTATTTGTTCTAATCGTACATTGGCTGTCAGTATAAAGGCTCTTGCAAAGGTTGGTTAGGTGGTCATTAGCCCCATAGGTTGTTAGTATTTTCCACAACTTGTGCCTATCTGCGCGGTCGAACGCTTTTTCCTGATCTACAAATGCAACGTGTAGGTGTTTGTCCGATTCGACAGTCTTTCTACTAACTGCCTGAGGGCGAATGGCCGTCTGTACAGCTTTTGTTCTTCCTGAATCCAATTTGGGAGTCATTAAGCTGTGGCTCGATGATGTGGCGGAGCCTTTCTCAAGTATTTTGCAGAATATTTTCCCAGTGTGGCTCAGCAGCGCTATCCTCTATATTTTGTACAGTCCTCTTGTCTTTCTTCTTCCAGATGGGAACAATTGTAGCATTCCTCCAATATTCTGGTGTTTCTTGTGTGAGTCAGACGTGGTTGAATAGTCTATGGAGCCAGCTGATTCCTACCTCTTTAGCTGCTTTGATTAGGTTGGCAGGATATTGTCTGGGCCTGAGTGTTTACAATGGGGGTGAGGCCATATTTACCCAGCATTTCTAATCTATGATAGTGTTATGCTTGTTATACTTCTGAAGTAACATTTACTGTGTGTTCTTGAGTGTTCAGTTGGTCCTCTTGTTGTAGGTTGAGAAGTTCCTTAAAGTATTACTTGCCATCTGTTCATTATCATTTTGGATCATTAGAGCGTGACAATTTTCATCGTTAATAATTTCAGTTGGGTCATATTATTTCTTGTCTTTCCCGCATATTTAATTTTCTTGTAGGAAAATATCTTGTTGAATTTTTTGTAGTCTGAATTTAATGTTTCTCCATAAAATCTTGCCATGCTTGTATTTTGAACTTCTTTATGATCTCCTTGGCTTGTTTCTAGCTGTTCTATACTCAGTGAGTCGTTTTGGTGTTTGTTTTTGCCCATATATTGTATCTGCGTTTTCTCCTTTACCGCTATATTTCTTCCACATAAGATTTCAACAACAGCGTATTTCTTCTTCAAAAATTGAGTATTCTCTCGAGTTCAAAAATTACTCGTCAGAGGCCCATATACTAACAAGTATAAGACACCAGCTCTGACAGGATGAAACTTATCTTAACTTTCCACCCTCATAGTTCACTGGTGAAAAATGTTTTTTCCTCATCTGTCTATTTTAAGTCAGATCCACTGGGGCCATTCTGTTTTCCCCAACTATCCTTTGGTGGCTTACAGACCCAGGACAGAAGTCTTAAGGATATGTTGAGGTACCTGATCGCCTAAGTCTAATATCCAGAGTCATTTTAGCACTGACCAGTGTGGCCATCGTCGTTGCAATACTGGGCTTATATAGCTCTAGATTCATTACTGTATCTTTTCCATTAGGTCCTCGAAATTCGTCATTCTTGTTGTATTGTTTGCTTGATAAAGGCCTTTGGTCGAAACGTTGCTGTTTATCGTCACTGTTTCTGTATTTTGTAAAACTATAGTACTTGTTTTTACGTGTTTAGCTACTTTTCCATTAGCGTTTGTTATTGAAGATGGTTTCGTACGGGTCGAAATATTATCTACGCTATCACTTTATTGGTGTGTTAATGCATATATCGGCGAAACAGGCAAAATGACCAGTGATTGTTTCGACCAACGCGCATGATATACGCCAATGCTCTGTGACCCCTGTAACAACTCATTTCAATGGAACTGGCCATTTGGGTGCTCACTGACATTCAGGTCACTGCCATCCGATCATGTTCCTCTGATGATCGCAGTTGATTTGCCTGGAGAATCGTTTTATTTCGTTATATGGTACATTGCAACCTCATGGACTCAACGCTCTACATTCCTATGCTTCTTAGTACTTTCTCTTCTCATGTTCCATATTTTATATGTGTATATATTAAATGTATATAAGTCATATATTTTACTGGATTCTTATTGTTTCTCTTCTTTTTCCACTTCTAGTTTTCTGTATTTATTTCGTTATTCGTTTTTGTCACATAATTTCATTCATTTTAAAAGGCCTTTTTGATCGAAACGTTGTTGTGTATTGTCATTGTATTTGCATTTTGTAAAACGACAGTACTTTGTTATTACGTGCTTCGCTATTCTCTCTAGTGATGCCAGTATTAAACAAATGCCATCATTATGAACACGTTAAATGTACTCACATTATGATCACGATATCGTGAGAATGCTCAACTTTTCAGAAACCACGGATATAATTCAGTGATGAACAAAAGTACACGCATTCACTGTAATATGTTCTGTTTGTGGACAGAAAAAATCCTTTAAAGACACTCTTAAAGTGTCAAAGTGTCTCTGAAATGCTTCGTTATACACACCATGTGATGGGAATCCATGGCACACGATCGTCAAATGTGGCACTGTAACAACACAAGAGGAACCCGCATAGCTGAGAATCATCGTGCCGATGAGGCGCAGTCAAATGTGGCACTGTAACACCACAGAGGAACCCGCATGGCTGAGAATCATCGTGCCGGTGAGCACGATCAAATGTAGCCTTTGTAACAACACAAGAGGAACCCGCATAGCTGAGAATCATCGTGCCGATGAGGCTCAAAGAAAACGAGCTGCTGCGCGAAAGATAGAACATACAACACGCACATGTTTAACCTTGATCCATGTCCCACCTGTGGTAGGTATTGTGTTCTAGGATTGGACTCTATGGGAGTCCTCCGCACACACCAGAGGTGCATCAGCCCACGTCTGAGGCTGTTGTCATCATCGCTTGCAATGGACGCTATTATTATTATGTATGTCATCTTACAGCTTTCAATGTCGTGATAACTCTATTGCCGCTACTACAACTTTCAATGTCGTAATAACTCTATGAAGCTCTGACTCTCATTTTAAACGATATGTTTATATATGATAATCTGCAGTCAAGGGTTTCAAATACAATGTAGCACACAAACTGTCAAGACTGTTGATCTCGTGTCGAAATTCCATTGGTTATTGGTTATAGTACAGACGTCTTTACACTCAGGGCAACCTCCTTGGTTTGTAGTCCCCCAACAGATGTCAAAAAGTATGCATAGTGATGGTTCTTGTGGCTCGTTGATTAAATAAACTTCTGGCGCTCTGCCCTCCATTCAGTTCTACTTGTACGGTGTGTAATTTCAGATGTCTTAATCTCTACCAGATTGATTCAACATCTATTTTGTACCTTCTTCCAAAATGCAGCCGTGAAGAGATAAAAACATCTCCTTTATCCAATTTTTCAACTCCCCAGCAATCAATATTGTTGATGCAAGTTTCCGCTCTCTCATTGCCGCGAACACCCCCATGTCCAGGACAGTAGATCCACGTAAGTCTCTGGAGATTAGAAACTTCAATATAGGTCATCTACTCATACCGAGTTCAGCCATTTTGGATCTTTGGAAGCATCGATTGAGAGTCCCAGTAAACGGTGTGAAGAGACAAAGAGAGTAGCATTAACAGCATCAACTTCCATCACCATGTTAAGTAGTTGTCTGTATGCTCCACTTTGTGTTGCAACAACTCTACAATACGCGCTACAACCAAGACACCCCAGCCTGACTTCTCACACATGATGCCTTACCCACCGTTATAAACATTAATATCATAACCACTTGCTTTTATCTTATATCAGCTGCTTAATACTTGAGTTCCAACTTTCCACGTTTCCACAATTTCTTTATTCTTTTCCATGAGTAATGATAACTTTGCGATAGTTGGTTGAATATATGATAATAAATAAAGGACTAAACTCGGGATTACAGAACCGATATATCTGTTCAGAATAATGTTTATGATGTTGCAAAACCGATATATCGACTTTTGGATGCCTATTGGCCAAAAACGGATGTATCTTCCCATCCTGTTAAAGTCGAGACATATTTTTTTAAAAGGATGTTTCCGACATTTGCCAACCTTGTCATAAAGTAAAATGAGTTTTATACAATGCAATCTTGAGTATTGCTAGATCAAATTATAATTTGTGATAAAAATGAAGTCGATTTAATTGATGGTATTGACGACATTTCATTGTTTATAGAATGCAATATCGATAGTTGTAATTCTAAGTCTAATGTAATAATTACATCTAAAGAATGATCGTTACACATACCATTTGTTGACATGTCTGCACTAAAAAGTGATTATTATAAAAATTACTGAACCTAATTATATGAAACTTATAGAATATGTTCACACATGGATTATCTTCATTTGCCACTGCTTTTGGAAGATCTATAAATATTAAGATGCAATAAAACCCAAGAGTATAAATATGTTTTACGATTTTATTTTCAAAATAGTTATGCTACAATAATTTAATTTTAAGGTAATAATAATCTAATAATCTAAGGTACATCACCTGATGTAGGATGTTATTATATTACTGTATTCCACATCCAATTAGTAACGATTTAATATATAATATATATGTACTTTAGAAGAAACAGTACAGAGTTATACAGAAGTTTGAACTACTTAACATTGAATGTTAAATTTGAATTGCAAAATAAAGGCGTCCAGAGGTCAAAATAATACAGAGCGAAAGGGTTAGCTAAGATAAGATGACGATACAGTGTTACTGTCAACATCGCAGAAAGGGAATTGAGAAATTAATAATGAAAGTGTAAAAAGAAAAATCGAAATAATATCAATGTAGCAAACAAAAATCATGAAAGACATGCACTTTCTAACACACATAATACAACTCACAGAATCTCTATACACGAACAACAGAACAACCATTAAAATAGGAGGTGAAATAGCTGAATGGTTCGAGATTCAAAAGGGGGTACCACAGGGATGTATTTTGTTACCATACTTATTCAACATATATGCGGAGAACATTATGAGGAATGTAAAAGACGATGCCAGCTATGTGAATTACGACCCTCTCACTATAGGCCTCAAATGCATACCAGAGCTTAGATACGCAGACGATACATTATTATCCACCAGCAAGAAGGTTTGGAAAACCTAATCATGACGACCAGAAACATAATTGAGACCAACATCATATTTGAATATACAAAAAACAAAAATCATGTCAACTGACAAAGCAAAAAGCTCACCTAACATCCAAGTAAACAATGAAGAACTCCAATGTGTAGAAGCTACGAATATCTAGGCTCAATAATTAACAATAGCAGTGACTGCCCCAAAGAGATCTCAAAGAAGATTGGCAATAACAATCAAGTTAAACACAATAAGAACATGTGGCAAGCACCAGCAAGATACTAAAATTAAAAAATGTGAGCATGCATTTCCCAGTGTATAGTTGTGAATCATGGACTATTACACAAAAATTAAGAACGAAAATCCAGTCCTTTGAAAGTAAATGCTACAGAAAGATCCACCAAGATACCATTGACAGAAAAAGAAAGAACACTGATGTCCTGAAAGAACTAAATGTTAAAGAGAATTGGTTGATAAACAACATACTATACAGAAAAATTACATACTTTAGTCAGATCAAGCGTCACCATGGCCTGGAAAGAAGAACAATACTGGGGCAGAGATTTAGAACGCAGAGGCAGACCAAGAAGAAGATAGCTACAAGATATTGAGAAACCATGAACATGACCTTCGACAGAAGAAGTGGGTGAACTGGCAAGAGACGAAGTGAATTTCAAATGTGCTGCAAAGAGGCAGCATCCTTAAAAGGATACACACCTTGATGATGATGAGCAAAAAACCAAAAATAATGACAAATGATAAAAACAAACATGACAAAAGATATTTTTATCAATGGAGAAAACAATAGAAAATGTGAACAATTTTGAATATTTTGTTTCACTGATAACAAGAGATGCAAATGAGATGTATGAAATTAAAGAAGAACAAAATGGCTTTACAAAAAGTTTAACTAATCGCAGTATGCAATGGGACTGTTACGAAAACTAAAATTAGAATACCAAAGGCACTTATGTTCCCCCCTCCCCATGGGGGCCATTACCTTGTAGTGGTAGGAGGCTTGCGTGCTCAATGATACAGTGAGCTAGGATGGATGGAACTTACTGTTCTCGGAAGGGTTACCCAAGCCGGAAAGGTCACTGAAGGGGACAGACAGAAGGCATGGTCTCCTGGTCCTCCAGGTTAGGGCTTGGGACTAACAGTCCCATCCTTTAAAAAAATTTAAATTGGAAACAACAACAAACCTTACAACCTATCTACGGGCATGAATGGCTACCAGAGTCATTGACTCACATGACTAGAAGTGGTGAAAGCCAAAAAAGGCTACTTTCATGAGGACGGAAGTCCTGAATGCAAAACCAAGACCAGGGTGGATGCTGAAATGTAAGAACAATGTGAAACTGGAAGAACTATCACAAATAACAGCAGAAATGAGAAGATATAATCTACATATCTAGGGTTGAGAGCGAATGGACAGGAATGGAAGAGTACCACTGCAGCTGGAGTGAAACAGTCCTTTTTTCTGAGTGGAGACGATGACCTACACCATGAAGGAGTAGCAGTAATCCTAAGAAAAGACGTGGAAAAGTGTCTGTTAGAATGGAAACCTATCAGCAGCCGCTTGATTAAGATCAGACTAAAGGGGAAGAATACAAACATCACAATCCTACAATGCTATGCACCAACTAATGATATCGAGGATACAAAAAGAAGGCCCGTACTACGAAAACCTACAAGTAGAATTAGACAAGTCACCATCCCATGATGTTATCATTGTTATAGGAGATCTCAATGCGAAGGTCGGACAAGACAACACGTATAGTTATATAACTATGGGAAAATATGGATGTGGTATGATGAACGAGAGTAAGGGGAACGTTTAGTAAACTTCTGCAGCATGAACAATCTCTGGGTATAGGAGGAACCTATTTCAACATTTTAACGCGAAGTATCCACAAATCCTATCCACAAATTAACATGGTATTCCCCTAATGGCAGAGATAAAAACCAAATAGACCATATAATTATCAATGGACCCTGGAGACGCTCGCTGCTAGATGTTGTAGTCAAAGAGAGGAGGTGCAGATGTTGGTAGCGACCACCACCTAGTCACAGCTTATGTCAGGCTTAAACTGAAAAACAGGACAACAGAAAAACTTCCAAGAGGTTCAGTGTGGATGAACTAAAGACACCGGAAGTAAGGGATAAGTTTATAAAATGCAGATAAAGGAACAGATTTCAAGCCCTAGAAGCAATGAGAATACGGATGAAACTGTCAACATAGATAGAACATGGGACAATATAGCATCTATATATAGCAAGAGCAGTGAAGCATGTCTAGGGTACCACACAAAGAAAAGAAAAGAACGGATAACACCAACAACATGGAAAATAATAGACAGCCGAAGAATATTAAAAAGAAATTGTTAGAAGAAAAGTCCGAAAGACTGAAAGCAAGATACCAAGAACAGTACAAAGCGCAAGTAAAAGAAATCAAGCAGGCTGTGAGCTGACAAAAGAATGTATGTTGAAGATTACAAGGTACAGGCAGAAGAAGAAGCAAAAAAGTGTGATCAGGGAACAGTGTACAAAATTACAAAGCTAATAAGCAGGAAACATTACAGGAGATCAAATACTCTCATAAAAGGATAAGAATGGAATACTATTTGACAACGGAAAAGAAAAAAGAAATACGATGGACAGAGGCATTTTAAAGGGTGCTAAACAGACCACCCGCCAACATTAGTAGAATACCTTACCAGAACCAGCAGAGGAATTAGAAATTGGCATTGAAACACCCAGCCGGGATGAGATCATTACAGCCATGAAATCTCTTAAGAATAACAAGGCACCAGGGAATACAATGCTTAAAGCACCAAGACTATTCCAAAATAGATCCAGAACTTGCAGCTAATATATTGCAACCCTTATTTTCACTATATGGAATGCCCAAATAATACCTGATGCATGGAACAGAGGAGTCATGTCAAGATACCCAAAAGTGCTCCCTTGCCGGGTTGTAATAATTAGCGTGGGGTGCCACCTGCCTCCTGTCCCAAGTAAAATCTTAAGCAAAATCATCGTACAACGTATTACCGATACTCTGGATAAGAAACAGAAGAAGACAAACAGGATTTCACCGAAGGAGACGGGCTATATGGGCCAAATGTTGCTCTGAAATATCTTGTAGAGCGTGCACAGAATGGCAAATCAAACTCTATTTCAACTTTGTAGATTTTGAAAAAGTTTTTGATAGCATACACCGCGAAAGTCTATGGCGTATCCTAAGATGGTATAGAATCCCACTGTGTTTTATAAATATTATGAAAAGCTGCTACATGAAGTTTGCATGCAGTGTTGAAACCTCAGAACTAAAGTTTGAAGTAAAAACAGGCGTACGACAAGGATGTGTTATGTCAGCCCTATTATTCAACACTGCCATAGATTGGGTGATGCGTAAAACAACGGAAGATGAGCCAGAGGTATTAGATGGACGCTCACATCCACTCTGGAAGACCTAGATTTTACAGATGACATCGCACTCCTATCTCATACATAGAAGATATCCAGGAAAAGACCTTCCGCCTTAACCAATATAGTGAGATGGTTGGGCTGAAAAATAAATCGAAGAAAACTGAAGTAATAGAAACAGACATAGCATCCCCAGCACCAGTCAAACTGAAGGTAAGAGCACCGAGATACAACCGCTTTCACATACCTTGGATGTATTGTGTAATAAGAGGCATGGATACAACATTAAAAACAGACTGATGGTACGAAGTGCATTCGCGACCCCTTCAGACAGCCTGGAAATCTGCCCAATACAGCATCAGAACCAAGACTAGTATCTATAACAGCTGTGTGCTGCTCAGCATTGCTGTACCCAGATCGGAATGCTGGAGAATGACAGAACAGGATATGTCAGACTCTCCACCTTTCGCATACAACTTGTCTGCTAAAAATCTTGCATGTACTGGCCGACTACTATCTCGAATCAGAAATTGCTTGCACGATGCCAACAAGAGAATATTGTCACTATCATCCGAAGACGACACTGGAGATGGATTGGACATGTGATGCGCATGGAGACTGGCTCCGACACACGAAACTGCACTGAGATGGACTCCAGAGGGTAGGCAGAAAGCGTGGAAGACACAAGACGGCCTGGGGAGAACGATAGAGCAAGAACTGAAGGAAATGAATCATAGCTGGGAGACACAATACAGGAAGGCCATGAACAGGGGAAGAATGGTGTACGTTTGTTGCTGCCTAAAGCACCAGGCCTAAAGAGATACATATTCCCATTGGCAACGTATGGGTGGGAAAAATGAACATTTAACAAGGCAGTTGAAAAAAGAACATATATGGGCTTTTGAATATAATTAGCTTGCAGAAGAGTCCTTCGTATATTATGGACAGTGGTCAAAGGCGCAATCCTAGGGGCAACGTTGCGCAAGGTTTAGTGAGCTGGCACTATTCAAGATCTACTCACCTATACATGGTGACCCTGGGGAAACATACCAACAGTTCTGGTCTGGTTTAAGCGGGTAGGGATCGAGAGAGGGCTACAGGTAGAGGTAGTAGTGCAAGTACGGGAAAGTAATACAAGTCCAAGGAAATCCCTGAACAAAAATCACGCATCTCCTGGTCGGTGTCCGACAAAATGTTGCCGAAATAGTTGCTGAAACGCAGAAACAGTGATGTACGACGAGTCGTCTGTGAACGAATACAACAACTCCCTGGAGCAAATGGCCGCAAATAAATTGCCAGCTGTAGGCAGAATCAATGCGAGCAGTGCGCTAACCAATCAAGAGTCTCAGCAAGTGTCTCTGGCTCACTGGCATGTAAATGTCGGCACATGGAAGATTGCGGTAAACTTCGTACAAGAGGTCTAGCGCAGATAAATCTATTGTGTAAAGTTGGCCGAGCGTAAATCCTAAAGATTGCGTTTAGCATCGCGAAACTGCTTTCCTGGAACAACTGGGCTGGTATGTTGTTCTTAACTAACTATCCCGGAAAAACCGGAGATGGTGATGTTTGTAGCGACCGCATTTGATTGCGCTGATAGTGCCTAATAAAACGACCCTCGACATTATTTGTACGTAACCCTAGTCCAGTATTTCAGGGACCGGGAAAAATGCAAACTTATGGTACCAAGTGTCGACACGCGCCTCGAAATTGCACTGAATGTTCCTACTACCCAAGAAATTCAAAGTGGTCAGAAAAGTAAAGCAGACAATATAAAGATTTGACAGGCTGTCTAAATCCAAACATTGGCGAGGTCGGCCTTTTCACGGTGTGTTATACAGGTAAGACGCCGTCCAGGGAAAGCTTATATGCCCCAAAGTAATGAGAATGTTCCCAATCCGGAACGACATCACCAGTCAGAAAGGTGAAATACTCTCATTCTCTTCGGCGTAGATCCATGCCAATATACGGCACAACGGATCGTTGGGACATGCAATCTAGGACAAGCTACCCTAGTAAATAAAATGCTGGCGGAAATCCGGAAGTTTTCTGGCCCCTAGACACCATAGGCGCATAATTGGCACAACGTAAAAAAAACCGTTCTTGGCAAAGGCTGTTTTATATCATAGAAAAGAACGATGAAAATGAGCGAAAAGAAGAAGATATCATGGACAGAAGATATCACTGGACGAAGATATCATGGACAGAGAGATATCATGGACAGAGAAGATATCATGGACATAGAAGATATCATGGACAGAGAAGATATCATGGACAGAGAAGATATATCTATGGACAGAAGATATCATGGACAGAGAGGGGATATCATGGACAGAGAAGATATTATGGGCAGGAGAAGATATCATGGACAGAGAAGATATTATGTGGACGGAGAAGATATGTGGACAGAGAAGATATCATGGACAGAGAAGATAGCATGGACATAGAAGATATCATGGACATAGAAGATATCATGGACATAGAAGATATCATGGACAGAGAAGAAGATATCATGGACAGAAGATATCCTTGAATAGATATCATGGACAGAGAAGATATCATGGACAAGAATATATCATGGACAGAGAAGATATCATGGACAGAGAGGATATCATGAGACAGAGAAGATATGATGGACAGAAGATATCATGGACAGAGAAGATATCATGGACAGAAGATATCATGGACAGAGAAGATATCATGGACAGAAGATATCATGGACAGAGAGGATATCATGGAGCAGAGAAGATATTATGGACAGAGAGATATCATGGACAGAGAAGATATCATGGACAGAAGATATCATGGACAGAGAGAAGATATCATGGACAGAAGATATCATGGACAGAGAGGATATCATGGACAGAAGATATTATGGACGGAGAAGATATCTGGACGAGAGAAGATGTCATGGCCAGAAATATCATGGACAGAGGATATCATGGACAGAGAAGATATCATGGACAGAGAAGATATCATGGACAGAGAAGATATCATGGACAGAAGATATCATGGACAGAGAAGATATCATGGACATAGAAGATATCATGGACAGAGAAGATATCATGGACAGAGAAGATATCATGGACAGAGAAGACAACAAATAGGTCTATCCAAACAGAACTCAATATGAATTAAATCTGACTGATCACTACAATTAAGAATGAGAAAATTGAGGTACACAGTTATTGGTTATTGGTACTATAGTCTGTCCATTAATTCGTGAGCACGTTTGAAATTTATTTTCTCGAAAACTACCTGTTGGATCTCAGTGATTTTTGCAAGCAGCCTTAGAATATCCATGACGCTGAAATATTTTTTTCAAAGAGAAAATTTGATGCTGGTTTTGAAATATTTCTTCTTCAGGTTATGTTAAAATCAACCTCACCGGATTGTACACAATAGTAACAGATCTACAGTACACAGACGCGTTGTTCTAAAAAATACATTATGGTAACATTGAAAAATCGTGAGTAAACAACAATTTCTGGGAATTCCCGTGCACGAACCAGTCGACTTTGAAAGCGGAAAGCATATGACGTTATAATTAGGATACCGTTGTATGGTTATAGGTGTATCTAGCTATTTTGTAGCGAGCTATTATCATATTTGTTGGCTTATCAAAACTGACATTGATATCACATTCATAATGAGTCTGAAGTGCACATTTATAACAATGCAGAAGGTTACAGTTTTTACTATACCAACACTTCCGTAAGGGGAATCTAAGAGAGGTCATCTATATTGCGATATTCATAACCTGAGAAACGAACGCAACTGGCTCTTGGTCTGAATAGAATCCTTTTCCCGATGATTTAGGAACATGGACATCGGATCCTGCACGTATATGCCCGGGATTACCCCAGGGTTCTCTTTCATCACCCGTGTTGTTTAATATTTACACAGCAAATGTAGATAAAATTCAGCAACCGGATTGGGTCGGACATTGACATTTGCAGATGATATCTTAATATATCGGACTGGGTCAGATAGACGAGAGATGGTTGACGACATTCAGAGAGCATTACGTACCATCTCAGGTTGGTGTAGAAGAGTCTCGCTCTCAGGTCAATCCTGAAAAAGCGTGTATGTTGTAGTGCTCGTTGAATAATCACATCGTCAAGGCTGACCTACCCTGTGTAATCTTTGATGAACATACCATCGAGAGCGCAGAGACAGGCTGCGCTATCTTGGGAATAACCTTTGATCGTAGTCTATCTTTCAAACACCATATTGAACAAACGATACAACGGTGCAAGCGAGGTCTTGCGGCACTCAAAGTTATGGTGGCCGCACACATTGTGCGGAGACTACTTGCCATTTTGTTCGATCGACTGGTAATGTCAGTGGTAGATTACGGACGATTCTAACGATATCAAGATCACAATGCTGAGAACGGCTCAACGGGTTCAGAATGAAGGTATGCGTATAGTCATGGGCTGCACTAGAGATACCCCCATTGTGAAGATGAGATATATGCTTAGCCTTCTGTCACTACGCTCCTTCATGCAATCGCACAAACCAAGGCATATATGCGTGTTACTGCGGATAAGAGATCACTACACAAGAACACTAATGATGTTAAGGGCACGAGAATCAAGCGCGGCATGTCGTGGATGGCCCAGGCTGAAGAACAATTGTGGGTAGTACGGTTGCCAGCCCTACCAAAGGAAAGAATGGATCCCAACAGATGGTAGCATGACCAACCATCTCAGCATTATCAATACTCTTGGAAGAGAATGTAGAGATTGGGGCAACATGAAGGCTGATCTCGCAGTTAAACAGCTGATGAAGATAATGCAAGGGATGATGATGTTGTTGTATATACCGATGGGTCGGTTCATCGTGGTGAGAAGTCCGGCTGGGGTTTCTTGGCTAATGCGCATGGTAGTGTTGTTGCAGACCGAAGTGGGGCATACAGGACAACTACTTCTAGTATGAGGATGGAGTTTGAGGCCGTTACTGCTGCCCTCCTGAAGTGATTTCTGGGACTTCATTTACTGGGGCAGTTGTTGTATCTGAGTCGATGCTTCACAAGATCCAGAAGGGCAGGTTTTGGTATGAGTGGATGTCGTCTGTAGAGTTTCTAACCTCCAGCTTAAGTGGATATACTGTGCCACTGGGCATGCAGGTGTTACAGTAATGGGGAAGAGCGAACAGGCTTGTATCAACAGCATCGATTGTTTGGGGAGTTGAAGATGGATAAGGGGATATTCTTCGGTCTCTTCGCGACTGTCTGTTGGATGAGGACACTAAAATCTATGTTGAATCGATCAAGCAATTTAGGCAGTTTGGGTTACCCTTTGTTCAAGACGAACTGGATGCCTGAAGGCAGAGTGAGTGGTGTGTTTAATCAACCGACCACGGGAACCATCAGTATACATACTCTTCGATATCTGTTGGTGGAGACTGAGCACCTATGGGTCTGCCCTGAGTGCAATGACCGTCAGTTTAGTAACCAATAACTAATAACCAATAGGCACACACGAAAATCAGTCAAAAGCGTAATACCAGGCGTCATGATTTTCCATCTGAATTAACAGCGGGTCAATGAGAAGAAGAGAAGAAATCGCTGAATCGATTCAACATCTATTTTAGCGTCTTCATCCAACAGGCAGAAGCGAAGAGACCGAAGAACATCCCCCTTATCCATCTTTAGCTCTACAACAATCGATGCTGTTGGTGCATGTCTAGCCGCCACTCTCATTACCGGCTTTCCCTCGCAGCCAGAACAATAGTGCCTGTAAGCCTCTGGGTTATGGCCTTTTTCGTCTTTACAGACGGTCAATTGACAAGTGTTTTACTGCTGGCAACTTCGGATTTTCAGCTTTTCTCTCGTGTCGTTTCAGCTCATACATAAGTCTCTTCCTAAAACTCTGCGCCCTTTCGTAATTTGGCTTTCCACACAAATCTGTCATCAGCTAGTCTTTCATATGTACCAGGACCTATAGAAAAGTTTTTCATTGAGACTTTGCAGACATCTTTATATCTGAGCAGTGGTCTGCCCTGGTGCCTCTTCCCCTCCGAAAGTTCACAGAACAACATTTGTTTTGGTATGCGATAACTTTCCATTCTTCTCACATGCCCCAACCATCTTAGTCGTCTACTGCACAGAGCATGCCACTGTGATGGAAGGTAGGTTTGCAAGTTGCAGTACTTCAGAGTTGGTTATCTTGTCGTACCACTTGATGTTCATAATCTTGCGGAGACATCGAAGGTGAAGATGTTAAGTCTCCTCTGTTACCTTGAGTAGGCTGTTCATGTTTCTGAGCCATATAGTAAAGAACTAATTACTCGATATATTTGAATCTTCGTCTGCAATGTCGGTTTTGTATTTGTCCCACGCTCACTTTGATAGTTTGCCAGATGTAGTAGCCGCACTCCCTCTACGAGCGTTGATTTCTTCATCAAGAGAAAGGCTGGCAGTGATCATGGACCCGAGATAGCAACATTTTTGAGCTGGTGTTAGATGGTTATCATTTAAAGTGATATGTGTTGTGTTACCTCCTTGACATAGTACAACTGTTTTGGAGACACTTATAGTCAGAGAAAATAGGTCGCATGCCTTTGACAAATTATTGATTAGGTATTGCAGTGTAGTCTCACTGTGGGCGACTAAGACAGCATCGTCAGCGAAAAGGAGGTCCTTGAGAAGAATTTCCGTCGTTTTTGTTTTGGCTCTTAAGCCAAACCAAGTTAAGTGAACCAGTGATGAAAACATCACCATCAGCGTCCTCTAGGGCGTGGTTCTAAGGGCTGCGAAGAAGATGCCAGATGGTGGGGGCAGGACACAACCCTGCTTGACTCCACTCTGAACATCAGAAACTATCATATGTGCTGCCATCGAACTGTATGCTGGCATTCATGCCCTCATGGAAGGAGACAATCAACTGAACAACTTTGGGGGGACAGCCAATATGCTTCAGTATTTTATAAAGACTTGGCCTGCTGACTGTGTCAAATGCCTTAGTTAGATCCACGAAAGCATTACATAAAGGCTTACTCTGCTCTCTGCACTTCTCTTGTAGCTGTCGAAAGGTAAATATCATGTCAGTTGTTGACCGTCCAGCTCTGAATTTACATTGCGATTCTGGGAGAACACGCTCTGCTCGTTCCTTTAGTCGTTTAGAAAGGAATAGTGCAAAAGCCTTGCCTGTGACACTTAAAGGGAGATGCCTCTGTGGTTATTGCAATCCCCCTTATCCCCTTTGTTTTTATAGAGTGTCACTATGCACCATCTCTCATGTCCTGAGGAAATGCTCCTCTCTCAGCACTGAATAAGGAGGAGGGTAGGGTGGAACAGAGGACATCCCTATTATGTTGAGGATTTCTTCAGAATGTTGTCTAGTCCTGATGCCTTGCCATTTGAAAGTTTGTTGATTGCTTTGGAAAGTTCCAACTCTGTGGGTTAATTGTCAGCTCAGTTAGTTCATGATGTTTCGGTATGATCTGATCCGAGGACTGGGTGTGCTGGTTTCTCCACAGAGTAAAGATTTGAATAGTGTTTCACCCGTCTTTCGAGCTGTTTTGGTCATATCTGTTATTGGATCACCTGTTTCCGATCTTAGTGGTGCAATTGTTGTGTTATGTTTTGGTCCCAGAGCTACTCTGATATTTTCGTACATTTCGCTTGGTGTTGCCCATATCACGGCATTTTATCATAGGTATAGATTTGACCAGTATTCATTTGCACACCTCCTTGACTCTCGTTACAATACTGATTTTGTGTGCTGAAGATGGTCGCTTTAAAGACTTTGCGAGGGTTTCTTTTTGTAATTTATTAAGGCTCTTTCTTTTCCTCAAGTAGAGGTCTGAGGTTGTTTCACATTTTGCTCCACCCAGTCTTTGTTGAAGAATTTCTTGGTACCAAAGGAATCAATGGCACAGTCATATATGTTAGATTTTAGAATATTCCACTTTTCGTTTGCTACATTCTCGTTTCATTCTCACACAGTGCAGTACGCATTTCTGAAAGTCTCCCTATTTTCTGCCATCCCCATTTTGGTGACGCTGACTTTGGAGTTGGGTGGTGTTCTTGTTGAATAGGTTTCCTTAGAAGTAATTTGACTTTGCTGATAACTAGTGCATGATCTGTATCACAGTCCGCTGTAGAAAGTACGATGTGGACTTTTCCTGTGTTGAGATATTGTCTGTGTGTGAGTACAAAATCAAACACGACAGGCAAGCTTCTTGAGAAAATCGTGGCACGTCGACTGGCGTGGGACCTTGAAAATCGCCATATCCTACCACCCACTCTCGGAGGTTACAGATCTGGGAAAGAAACATGGTGCAACGCTGCGGTCTTCGCCTATAATGTCTTCGAAGGTTTCCATGCAGGTATTGAAACATGTGCAGTAATGGTGGACTTGGAAGACGCATACAACAGAGTGCCCTATGATTATCTTATGCCAGCTTATCCAGAGCTCCAGGTGCCCTCTCTACATCCGATGGATAGCTGCTGTGCTATTCAAAGGAAGGGTTGTACTGCGATGTAGTAGTTGGTTTTCTGAACAGGTGACTGTACATTCCCGGATTGCCACAGGGCTCTCCCTCTTTCCCTGTCTTATTCAATATATACACGGTGTAATCACAGAACAACAACTCATTAAGAGGTAGAACTCTGTCATTTGCTGAGACATCCTAGAGTGTATAGACAAAGGGAAGAACAGGGATGCAATTGCCGGTGAGATACGGAGGGAACTCGACCGCATCACGAACTGGTGTGATGTAACTGGTACATAGTTAACCCTACCAAAGCAACAGTGACATGGTTTCTCGCCTCAATAATCACACTGTTAACGCATGCTGCGCCTAGTGTGAAACGCAGTAGTGTTTTACCCGTAGATAAATCGATGAAATTTTTGGGTGTGACATTTGACAGCAGTCTATGTTTCCGGGAACATGTTGAGTATGTCATTGTCAAGGCACGCAAAAATTTGGCGGTAATGCGAGTCATGGTGGCTGTTAACATCGAGCAACGACTGCTTGTCATTCTGTATCAGACATTGTTCTCTCCACCATTGAATATACAGTAGCCATCCTCACTGTCAGCAAAACGCAAATTGAAAGACTTGAGAGAATACAGAACGAAGCTATGCGCATCATCCTCAGTTTGCACAAGAGATACACCCTGTGTGGCATCAGTAAGTTTCTCTGGATTTTCCGACCATGGAGTATAGAGTCAAAGTAGCCAGAGCACACACGTGCCTATCTCAAAATAAGTGCCAAAAAGGATCACCCATTGCATGAACAGCTCAGAGCCAGTGGTGGACATCGGTTAAAGCAGGGCAAGTCATGGGTTGGCCGTGCCGCAGATACTGTTCAGCTGGTATGCGGGCTCAATAATGACTATGGAGAAGAATGGATGCCGTGTCTCAATATGCTGGAACACTCTTTTCAACCATCATTAAATTTAACAAAGGTTGCAGAGGGAGAATCCCGCGGCGTTGAATGCAGACGTCAAAGCCATCATCATTAAAGAAATTGCAATGCTGACGACGTTGTGATCTACACGGATGGATCGGTAGTTCGTCACGAAAAGAAGTCTGCATCAGTCTTCTCTGCAAGCCGATGTGGCAGAATAGTCAGGAAGCCAGTGGTGCATTCAGTGGCGTAAACGGCATGACAATGGAAGTACGGCGGTGACCAATGCACTACTCTGGCTAGAGTCACAAAACTACACTCATGCGTGCATTTTGAGTGACTCATTGAGTATGATCCGAAAGGTGGAGACCGGTTCGGTGCGCAGGCAATGGACGGAATCACTGCAGGCGTCAACAATTTGCAGAATTACACTTGTCTTTGTTCTGGGCACATGGTGTCGTTGAAATGAGAGAGCAGACAGGCTGGCTGGCTCTGCCGCTATATCAGACGGCCAGCCAATGGACAGAGCTGACATCGTGAACGCCCTCATAGAGCGTGGCCCGCAGAAGACCTTAATCTAAACCAATCCGCGTCAACTGCTAGATTGCGAGAACTGAGTTTGAAAATTGGTGTGGCAAAGAAAAGAACGGTACAACAGGTATACGAGTAGGCTCATCAATCAAAAATAGAACTGTACGGTCAGTCGCTGGACGCTGATGGAGATATTGCGAAGGAGATCGGAGCACCTATGGACATGTCGGAGTGCAATGAAGATATTAAACTGAAACTGAGGCAGTACAAAATCAAGCTGATGGCAGTGACCTGATCTTAGGTGACACCATGACACTCTGTGTCTGTGTATGACAAGCAAAAAACATATTTATTTACACACATGTTGTTTTGGGAGCAGAATTCAAGCAGTCTTTGACCATTATCATCGATATTTCCAATGCCATGATGACCCAGGCATTCTGACCATGGCTGGTGATCAGATCCTATGCGTGCATTTAAGTCACCCAATATCATGATTGCGCATCCTGGAAATGAGTTAACAACATTCTGTAATGAGTAATAAAACTTATCTTTATCTTCTGCAGACGCTGCTAGGGTTGGCGCGTAGACGCATATAATGTTTAGGAGTCCACCTTTTACATTGAGTCATGAGATGTCCGAGCCACATGTCGTGCACTTGTAGACCGAATTCAAAAAAGTTACGTTGTTCCAGAAAGTTGTCCGAAAATATTTACGGACTTTATGTGACAAATATGTTCTTGTAACGAAATTGAAATATGTCATTCTCTCACTGGTGCATGTACTCTGGGATGTGAACCTGGATTATATAGTCTCAATTATTTCGTCTCGTTGCAGTAAGAACTGTCTTTATGGAGTCTACAAATATGATTCTGGATACTGTTTCCAGTGTGTCCCTGGCTACGTTGGAAATTTGTGCCAGGAAGAATGTATTCCGGGGACTTACGGATCACAATGTCAGTCTAATTGCTCTAGAACCTGCTCTAACATTTGTAACATCAGAGATGGTCGGTGCACATATAAAAAGAATTACAAAGGTTTAATGTGTACAGAATGCGCCCATGGATGGTTTGGAAATAATTGTGCCCAGTCCTGCTCAACATTATGTTACAAAAAGTTATGTAACATATCTACAGGAGCATGTTTGTTGTGTATGGGAGGTCGTGTGGGATCTGAGTGTGAATCGTGGGAGGCGACATTTTATAGGTACATTGTGAAGTTTAAGTGTTCTGTACATTGTTTAAATGGAACGTGCCATCTTGTCTGGACTGTATACACCACTTGTCTGGACTGTGTCATCACTTGTCTGGACTGTGTCACCACTTGTCTGGACTGTGTCACCACTTGTCTGGACCGTGTCACCACTTGTCTGGACTGTGTCACCACTTGTCTGGACTGTCATCTTGTCTGGACTGTGTCACCACTTGTCTGGACTGTGTCATCACTTGTCTGGACTGTGTCACCACTTATCCTGGACTGTCATCACTTGTCTGGACCGTGTCACCACTTGTCTGGACTGTGTCATCACTTGTCTGGACCGTGTCACCACTTGTCTGGACTGTGTCATCACTTGTCTGGACTGTGTCACCACTGTCTGGACTGTCATCACTTGTCTGGACTGTGTCACCCCTTGTCTGGACTGTGTCACCACTTGTCTGGACTGTGTCATCACTTGTCTGGACCGTGTCACCCTTGTCTGGACTGTGTCACCACTTGTCTGGACTGTGTCACCACTTGTCTGGACTGTGTCATCCTTGTCTGGACTGTGTCACCACTTGTCTGGACTGTGTCACCACTTGTCTGGACTGTGTCACCACTTGTCTGGACCGTGTCACCACTTGTCTGGACTGTGTCTGCACTGTCTGGACTGTATCACCACTTGTGGACAGTGTCATCACTTGTCTGGACTGTGTCACCACTTGTCTGGACTGTGTCATCACTTGTCTGGACTGTGTCACCACTTGTCTGGACTGTGTCACCACTTGTCTGGACTGTGTCACCACTTGTCTGGACCGTGTCACCACTTGTCTGGACTGTGTCACCACTTGTCTGGACTGTGTCACCACTTGTCTGGACTGTGTCATCACTTGTCTGGACTGTGTCACCACTTGTCTGGACTGTGTCATCACTTGTCTGGACTGTGTCACCACTTGTCTGGACTGTGTCACCACTTGTCCTGGACATGTCATCACTTGTCTGGACTGTGTCACCACTTGTCTGGACTGTGTCACCACTTGTCTGGACTGTGTCACCACTTGTCTGGACCGTGTCACCCTTGTCTGGACTGTGTCACCACTTGTCTGGACTGTGTCACCACTTGTCTGGACAGTGTCATCACTTGTCTGGACTGTGTCACCACTTGTCTGGACTGTGTCATCACTTGTCTGGACTGTGTCACCACTTGTCTGGACTGTGTCACCACTTGTCTGGACTGTGTCACCACTTGTCTGGACTGTGTCATCACTTGTCTGGACTGTGTCACCACTTGTCCTGGACTAATGTCACCACTTGTCTGGACTGTGTCATCACTTGTCTGGACTGTGTCCCACCTGTAGGAAAGATTTTCGTGGAAATATGTGCTTAATGGCTGTAGATAAAACAGTTGCTTGGGTTGCCCACTTTCACTAGTTCCGTTTTGCTTCTCTTGTTTTGTTTGCATTCCTGGAGGTGGAGATGACGACAGAGATGATGATGATGGTGATGATGATGATGATAAGAACGAAGATCCTAATGATCTTTATGACGATGTTGATGTTGAGGCTGACTCACCCACATAAATTATTGCCCTATACACAGAATATTACCATTTACAACAAGATTCCACATATGTTTGATGCCCTTTCCTCTTTCTCACTCTCCCTCTCTCTTACTCTCTCTCTCTATCTCTCTCTCACTCTCTCTCACTCTATCTCTCTCACTCTCTCTCTCTATCACTCACAAACTCTCTGTCGTGCCTTTTAAGCCCTTGTTGGACATATGCCTTGAAGTAACTCATGTCTAGTATTCCTATCTTTATCTATCTCTTGCAGCCGCCTTCAGTTCTTCCACATATCTTCCAACCTATTCATCTGAATCTCATCTCCGTATATTTCAGTCTTCCTTCTCTTTAACGTTCTGTGCGGGTTCCAGACAAGAACCCTTCTTGTTATATTCTCCTCGTGTGTTCTCAAGATATATCATATCCATCACCAGCATCATTTCTTCACCTCTTGGTTCACTGGGATTTGTCTCGTTCTCTCCATAAGCTTCTTATTTGTGATCGTATCATACCATCACAGTCCATCTAATGCACATACATCAGTTAATCTTCTTCCTCTCTTCCACCATTTACTTCTTTATGGAAGTGTTGGGGGTGGTATGTAGTGATCTTGTGTGTTCTTTTTTAAGGCACTTTGTAGCTGATATTCATGTTCATGAGCTGTTCTTGATGCCCGTTCGCTCCGTATTTTGCGTGGTCTTCATCTTGCCTTGTACTCATTATACTTTTTCTGTATTGCTCTCTGGTAAACTGATAACAGGGCATTCTAGTCAGGTGTCAAACCATTTAATCAGTTGTTCTTTTATGATTGCATAACTGGTTTCATCGATCTCCTTCTGATTTCTTCATTTCTAATTTTGTCTCTTATTGTCACATGCAGCTCTTCTAAGACACCCCTCATCTCTGTCGTTGCAGTTTCTGCTCATTAGCTGATGTTATTGGCAATGTTTTGACACTGAAGGCAACATAGTGTTGACCAGAAAATCGTTCATATGAGATTTGCTTTAGTTGTTAGCGGTATCTCTTTGTGTGGCAACAGTGGTGTTAACTGGTTAGCTTTTGTGCAACGATTGCTGATTTCCCTATCGATACTTCTATCTGCTGCTGGTGCTCCTAAGTATTTGGCCTGAATTGTTTGTTTTAATGAATGATCAGTTAATGAATGTTTATAATTTATTGGTTATTGTTTTAGTTGTTCTTCATGTTTCTTCTAACTCATACAGCGATGTACTTCTCAAGTCTAAGTAAATGTGACTAAGATGATGATTGATATTTTTTTCAAAATTGTGATTTATATATACAATAACATGATCTGCACATGACTGGAAGTACATAGGATTGATAGATAGAATAGGATATGAGGATATAAATAACTCTATGTGTTTGCACATACACTGCTTGATCGAATCTGACCTGATTGTCTTGTGTTCTATAGTCGAGGCTGTTTATAAAAGACACAACTTAGTGAAGCTCTTTTATTATTTAAAGCTTGCTGGCTGTGTTCTTAAACAACGATCGTCTGTAGATTTAGGTAATGGCGACAGGGGACACAAAAAGGGATTGAGAAATTATTCGGAGAAGTGAAATATAAAAGCGAAAAAGAAAATCTATATCTCAATGTGGCAAAAACAAAAATAATGACAACAGATAAAACGAACATGAAAAATTATATTTTTATCAATGGAGAGAAAGTAGAAAATGTGAAAAGTTTTGAATATCTTGGTTCACTGCTAACAACAGATTGAAATGGGATGAAGGAAATTAAAGAAGAACAAACATGGCTTTGCAAAAATTAAACAACCCGAAACAGTATGGAACGGAACTGATAAGAAAACAAAGATCATAATACTAAGAGAATGCATATTCCCAGTGGCAACGTATGGGTGTGAAGCATGGACATTTAATAAAGCAGTGGAAAAACATATATGTGCTTGTGAATATAAGTGTTACAGAAGAGTCCTTCGTATATATTGGACAGAAAAGAGAACAAATAGATCTATCCAGAAAGAACTCAAAATCAAAGAAAACTGGCTGATGCTACAAATAAGAAAGATAAAATTGAGATATCTTGGACATATAAAAAGACATGAAGGGCTGGAGAAGACCATCATGGAAGGAGGCATACCGGCAAAGAGAAACAGAGAAAGGCCATGGAGAAGATGGATTCAGGGTGTAACTGATGGGTTGAACATGACGGCTGCAGAGGCAGGACATCTGGCCTATGAGAGAGAAATTCCGGAGGACTGTTGGGGTGGCAAAGTTCTGCTCAGGACAAGTTGTTTGATGATGATATTCAGGGAGAGAGGATGGAACGCATTTTGAAAGAGTGGGTATAATGAAGACACCTAGAGTAGCAAAGAGCATGTTAGAATGGGAACACATCTAGAATCAGATAATCAGAGCCCGCTTCAGTACCAGACATGTTAATATGACAATACTACAGTGTTACGCACCAACCAAAGAGGCTGACGATGATAAGAAAGACACGTTTTATCAGCAGCACCAGGATCAAATTAACAAGACCCAAAAACATGATCTGTTATTAGTAATGGGAGACTTTAATGCCAAGGTTGGAAGTGATAATGTAGGGGTAGAGAGAGCTATAGGAAAACAAGGAATAAACACAATGAATGAGAATGGAGAAAGACTGACTGAGTTATGTATGCTGTCAAACTTAGTAATTGGAGGTACCATCTTTGTACATAAGAAATTCATAAACTTACTTGGCACTCACCAGATGGAGTGACCAGGAATCTAATTCACCACATATTCATAAATACACAATTTAGAACATCGTTGCTGGATATCCGTGCATACAGAGGGGCAGATGTAGGAAGTGATCATAATTTATACATAAGTAAATTGAAACTGAAATTAAAAAATCATTATACTAAAAAAGGACAACTGCGAATAGACAGTCAAAGGCAACAAAACAAAGAAGTAAAAGAGAAATATAACATCGAACTTCAGAATAGATTCGAGTTACTTGATGAGGAAGATGAATATATGCAAATAAAATTTACAAATATTACAACATTGTACATGTTTTGCTTGTTTGTATTAACATATTTGTTTTCAGGGATAGGGAAGTAGAGAAACTAGAAATATGTATAACCTGTCTCGTACTAATATACATGAGACAGCCCATGGGATTGAGTTCAGACGATGTCATGTGTGCAGCAGTCTGGATCATGCACCATCCGAATGTTCGAGCCCGTGAGCGGCCAGAATGAGGACAATTTACGAGGAAAAAGAGATATACCATTCTGATTTCAACGGTGGAATTGTAGCGAACGTGCAGTCTAGTAAGATGGGCAAGAAGTTTAAGGGAGGCAGGTCAGATGCATGGTCGAATTGGTCTAAAAAGGCTCAGAACGGATCGTATAAATCTAGCATAAGCCATACAGATGATGGAACTTCATCAGACCTCTCAGCATCAACTGGAAACGACGAGATAATGGAGGTTTTCAAAACTGCGGATTGTCTAGATACCAAGCTAAAGTGGTGGGGAAGTGTTAAAGATATTGAGGTAGACTTGGGCCTGGTTAGAGTGCTCTTCAAACTTCATAGAACCTATCAAAGCAGGGTATGAAAAGAGAGTGAATAATGCTGTGGAAAACTTGGTTACCAGAAAGCATCGTTTAAATACGACAGGGGAAACGAGGGAGTTGAAAACGGAAATTGCTGAGGGAGAAGGTCAGCAGGACCATCGATTAGATGAGAGTGAGTCAGATAAGGTTGAAATAACTGACGAGGGTACAGATGAGTTAACAGATAATGTTCGGGAAAGGACATGTTTTCCTAGGATGTCAGATAAGGTTGAAATAACTGAAGAGGATAGAGATGAGTTAACAGATAATGTTCATGTTCGGGAAGGGACATGTTTTCCCAGAGTGTCAGATAAGGTTAAATGAATTTCTTTTGCAGACGATCAGGCAATCATATCAACAACAGAAGAACAGCTACAACAACACATTAACAGACTCCAATTAGCACGTAACGAATACAACATGAGAATAAACATCGACAAAACAGAAGTAATGACATTCGCCAGAGATGAAAGCCCTACCAATATCTCCATCGATAATCACCTACTAAATCAAGTAAAGATTTCACATACCTGGGGAGCTTTTTTTCAGCAAATGGAAGAATAACTAATGAAATTCAACACAGATGCAACATAGCAAATCAAATGATAGGGCAAATGGCGCCAATTGTAAGATGTAAACATGTCACCATGAACACAAAAGAGCAATGTTCAACACAATCTTTCTCCCCACATTATGTTACCAGTGCCAAACCTGGACGCTGACAACAAACGATAGAAGAAAACTAGTCACAACAGAGATGAAGTGTCTACCAGAATGCTGGGTGTAACAAGAAGAGACCGGTTGAGAAATGAAGACATCAGGAAAAAAGTGGGTACAACATCAGTACTAGACTTCATCAGAAACAACAAATTAAATGGTTCGGCCACGTAAGCAGATTACCATCAGACAGTGCACCCAAAGAGCAATGCTGCTCCGATACAATGAGTACAAAGCAAAAGGCCGGCCACGCAAAGATGGACCTCAGAGATAACAGAGGCGACGAAAGAGACTATCTACGAAGCGCATACTAGGCCCGTTTTAGAAATCTCTTCCTGACCTGACGCTGTGAGTCATACATGATTCGAGAAAGAAAGAAATATAAGGTTGAAATAACTGATGAGGGTATAGATGAGTTAGCAGATAATGTTCATGTTCGGAAAGGAAATGTTTTCTTGTGGTATGTTGGGACATATATCCTACCATTGTCGTGAATTTTGTTGTTATGGGTGTAGGAAGCCGGGGCATCTAGTCAGAAACTGTCCTTGGCGCATGATAAATAGACAGGAGAGGGGTTTTGGGGAGAGTAAAGGAAGACACCTGAAGAAATGTTCAACATGTTACGCATGTGGGGGCGTGGGGCATATAGCTAAAATGTGTCCCAGTAGAGATAGAAAATTTCAAGAACCGAAATACTGGCCATTTAGAAGAGATAGATATAGAACTTATTGTAACAACAAGAAATGTTTTAGGTGTAAGAAAATAGGACATATTGTTAGAAACTGTCCCAGGGAGAGATTTTTTGGAGGACGGGGTCCCCATTGAAATGGCTAGAAATAAGATACAGGAAGACCAGAGAAAATGACTCTGAGGACACAAAGGAGTTATGCATTAGGTATTCATGCATCTACTAGAAGAGCGATGACAGGAATGATGGGTGAGGTGAAGCTGGAACGGCCAGCAGAGGGAACTAGAGGGTCGAAACGACATAACGAGATACTAAGGACTGATAGTCAGATAGGTAAGCAGGGTAGGGACAATAGAGCTAATAGGGAATTTAGAGATATAGCTGTAGGAGATGATGAAAGTGAAGGTGACTGGAGAAGTAGGGAAGATAGACATCAAGCCAAGAAAGAATTTAAGGACATAGCTGTAGGAGAGGATGCAAGTGAGGTGACTGGAGAAGTAAGGAAGATAGACATCAAGCCAAGAAAGAATTTAAGGACATAGCTGTAGGAGAGGATGCAAGTGAGGGTGACTGGAGAAGTAGGGAAGATAGACATCAAGCCAAGAAAGAATTTAAGGACATAGCTGTAGGAGATGATGAAAGTGAAGGTGACTGGAGAAGTAGGGAAGATAGACATCAAGCCAAGAAAGAATTTAAGGACATAGCTGTAGGAGATGAGGAAAGTGAGGGTGTATGGAGAGTTGGGGAGGATAGACATGAAACAAAAAGGGAAGTTAAAGATGTAGCGGTAGGGGATGATGTAAGTATGGATGTAAGGAGAATTAAGGAAGATAGAGCTATGATAGAATTTCAAGATAGAGAGAAAGAAAAAAAGGAGACTGCAGGATTAAAGAAGACTATAAAAAATTTACAGAGAGAAGTTAAAGAAAAGCGAGAAGAACTAAAAGAGGTTACAGGTAGACATAGGCGAGCGAGATGAGTTAATAGATAAGCTACACGAGGAGATAAATGAGTTGACAAATATAGAATATGAAGAGGTACAAGGATCATGTAGTGTTGAAGTAAACAGTAAGGAAGAGACATCAGCGTTGAAAAGGCAGGTAAAGATGTTACTAAGGGAGAGAAAGGAAAATCTTGATGGGATGAATGGTCTAGTTAACCGCATTGATGAACTGCAAAGAGAATTAAGGAAGAGAGAGATCAGAAAGTAGATACTCTAAATTATCATCCTTTTTGAAGCAAATGCGTTCTATCAAAAAGAACAAGTATAAATGTGCTGAGGACAGATGTTGTATTTTAGTGGATGAAAGGATTGTCTATCTCTGCCATATCTGAAGGATGAGTGAGGATTTTGGGTGTACAGGGGACATTTTTATGTAGAAGATTTCGGGAAATCTTCTGAAAAGGAAATACAGGGAGGAATGTAACAGTATTACTGTTCCAGGGGGATAAGGGGGGATAAATTCTTGCTTATATTGTAGTTGTTTGTTCCCCTTTTGTTTTATTCCCTTTGTGTCTATTTTGTTGTGATGACAGTTGATGACAGCTCATGAGTTGTCACGAAGATAGGTGAACGAACTCAGGGTATTGGGGATTTTTGAGCGAACAGTCAGAGAGTAGATAGAGTCCGGGACGGTAGAACGAGTGGGACTGTGTTTGCATCTGCGTGATGTATTATATGTTACAAGAAATCTAGGTGATGATATTATATTCTACATGCCTGAAAAATCGTCGTGAGTCCCTATCTTTGATTTGACAACGTAGTTGGTACGGCGTTTACATCTGTGTGATGTATTATATTTTTCAAGAAATCTAGGTGATGATATTATATTCTACATGCCTGAAAAATCGTCGTGAGTCCCTATCTTTGATTTGACAACGTAGTTGGTACTGAGTTTGCATCTGTGTGAGGTATTATATTTTACAATACTGAAAAAAACGTCGTGAGTCCCTGTCTCTTGATTTGACAACGTCATTATTACTGTGGTTACATCTGGGTGAGGTATGATATCTTTCAAGACTGGTATTTGTCGTTGTGAGGTTCCTCTGCTACGAAGGACAAGGAATACGGACCAGGGGATTTAGCTTAAGGTAATATGATTAACTGTTAAATTTGGACTATTTTCAATAAGTTTGATTTGTGTGAGATGTGATTCATTATTATTGTATTATGCTGCATTTGGTTTATGAACAATGATTATGTAAATTTCAATAGATGTTTTGTAATTACTGTTCTTGAATTCGTGACGTTGGCGTTAGTTCTTTTGTGTTGCTGGTAATTAGAGTATATTGATTCATGTGAGTGGAGATACTATTAGGTGTGTTCGTTTTGTTGAAGCAGGTATTAGGAATGTTGTTCGTTTATGTTGTACCAGTTTGGCACAAGGCTAGGTATCACCGTATAAAGGCTAGGTATAACTGTTATAACATTCATTCGGAAATTACTGGTACATATACACGTTCTTGGCAAAGATCAAACATATCACAAAGAATGATTAAAATTGGTCGTAAAGAACGAACGCAAAGAAGAAGAAAGAATATTTAGACTTTTCAAAGCTGATGTTGCCTAGCCAATTCGTATCATAATTTCATTTTAAAATTTCCTATGCAATCATAATTGCTACATAAATAGATGAACTGCTCTGTTATTTTTATCATTTTAGATTCCAAGGTGATATCTGCATTACTTGCCACAGGTGTCTTCATTATATTTGTTTTTTCATATCTTATCTGCAGTCCAACTTTTGATGCTAAAGATGTCAAGTTATCTGTTTTTCTTTGCATATCTTGGCTGTTACCCAGTCAATGGCCACTCCAAACAATAACGGAGATAGAATACAGCCTTGCTTTACTCCGGTTTCAACCATAAACCAGTCGCTGTGTCCACCATCAGGGTGAACTGCACACTGTAAACCATCATAGAGGCTCTTGATAATGTTTATTATATTCTCTGGTATTCCATAGCATCTCAGAATTTTCCACAGGGAGATTATGTGTAGAGTATGGAAAGTTTTTTTTTAAATCGATGAAATTTATTACAAGTGGTTGTTACTTCTCAATATGTTCGTCCAAAATTAGTCGTAGGGTAATTATTTGGTCTAAGCAGCTTCCTCCAGGTCTAAAACCAGCTTATTCTTTTCTCAGTGTTGTGTTCACTGCTCCTTTGATTCTATTAAGAATGATTTTGCAGAAAGACTTGGTCATTACTGACAATAGGGTGATCCCTCTCCAGTTGTTGCAATCTTTGAGATCACATCTACATTTATCATTTCTTCGTTAATTGGTAGAGAGTTGTTTCTTGCCTCTTCGTCAAACTTGAGTAGTACTGGTGGATCATGTCTATTTAAGATTTCTTCAAAATGTTCTGCCCATCTTTTCTTCTGCTCGGTATCTGATGTTGGTACATTACCATCTTTACACTTTATAGGGCACCCTTTGAAACAAAAGTTCCAGTAAGATGTTTTAGTGTATTGTATAGTATTTTACTGTTTCCAGTCTTAGCTGCCTTTTCCCCTTCTTCAGCCAGTCGATTGACATATGCTCTTTTATCTCTTCTAGCCGCTCTTTTCACTACCTTGTCTTTTAGTCTATATTCTTCTTTAGCTTGGAGTTCATTTGTTGCATCCTTAGTATTAAATATCGCTAGTTTCATCTTTCTTCTTTCTTGAATACATTTCCAGGTGTCATCGCTTATCCAGAGTTTTCTGTCTTTCGTCTTTAATCCTGCGCTACTATTTGCTGCCCTCAATAGTGTGTCCTTTATCTTAGTCCATTTGTCTTCAATGTTCAAGAGACTCGCAAGTCTGCACTTCACTCTCCCTCAACATATAGCATGGTATTCAAACATATGTGGAAGAAAAAAACACAAATTAATCTGTCAACAAATTTTCATACAGGCGCAAAATGTCACCCCATACAAATAAATCGCCGCCTCAATCATTAATCCATAAAAATCTTCGCTTTGTAACCTGCTCTCTTCCGCTCTGCAAAGGATGATAATTTAGAGTATCTACTTTCTGATCTCTCTCTTCCTTAATTCTCTTTGCAGTTCATCAATGCGGTTAACTAGACCATTCATCCCATCAAGATTTTCCTTTCTCTCCCTTAGTAACATCTTTACCTGCCTTTTCAACGCTGATGTCTCTTCCTTACTGTTTACTTCAACACTACATGATCCTTGTACCTCTTCATATTCTATATTTGTCAACTCATTTATCTCCTCGTGTAGCTTATCTATTAACTCATCTCGCTCGCCTATGTCTACCTGTAACCTCTCTAGTTCTTCTCGCTTTTCTTTAACTTCTCTCTGTAAATTTTTTATAGTCTTCTTTAATCCTGCAGTCTCCTTTTTTTCTTTCTCTCTATCTTGAAATTCTATCACAGCTCTATCTTCCTTAATTCTCATTACATCCATACTTACATAATCCCCTACCGCTACATCTTTAACTTCCCTTTTTGTTTCATGTCTATCTTCCCTACTTGCCATGATCACCTTCACTTTCATCCTCTCCTACAGCTATGTCCTTAAATTCTTTCTTGGCTTGATGTCTATCTTCCTTACTTCTCCAGTCACCCTCACTTGCATCATCTCCTACAGCTATGTCCTTAAATTCTTTCTTGGCTTGATGTCTATCTTCCTTACTTCTCCAGTCACCTTCACTTTCATCCTCTCCTACAGCTATGTCCTTAAATTCTTTCTTGGCTTGATGTCTATCTTCCCTACTTCTCCAGTCACCTTCACTTTCATCATCTCCTACCGCTATATCTCTAAATTCCCTATTAGCTCTATTGTCCCTACCCTGCTTACATATCTGACTATCAGTCCTTAGTACCTCGTTATGTCGTTTCGACCCTCTAGTTCCCTCTGCTGGCCGTTCCAGCTTCACCTCACCCATCATTCCTGTCATCGCTCTTCTAGTAGATGCATGAATACCTAATGCATAACTCCTTTGAGTCCTCAGAGTCATGTTCTCTGGTCTTCCCCGTATCTTATTTCTAGCCATTTCAATGGGGACCCCGTCCTCAAAAATCTCTCCTTGGACAGTTTCTAACAATATGTCCTATTTTCTTACACCTAAAACATTTCTTGTTGTTACAATAAGTTCTATATCTATCTCTTCTAAATGGCCAGTATTTCGGTTCTTGAAATTTTCTATCTCTACTGGGACACATTTTAGCTATATGCCCCACGCCCCCACAGGCGTAACATTTTGAACATTTCTTCAGGTGTCTTCCTTTACTCTCCCAAAACCCTCTCCTGTCTATTTATCATGCGCCAAGGACAGTTTCTGACTAGATGCCCCGGCTTTCTACACCCATAACAACAAAATTCACGACAATGGTAGGACATATGTCCCAACATACCACAAGAAAAACATTTCCTTTCCCGAACATGAACATTATCTGCTAACTCATCTATACCCTCATCAGTTATTTCAACCTTATATTTCTTTCTTTCTTTCTCGAATCTCTGCAAATCTTTTACTTGATTTAGTAGGTGATTATCGATGGAGATATTGGTAGGGCTTTCCTCTCTGGCGAATGTCATTACTTCTGTTTTGTCGATGTTTATTCTCATGTTGTATTCGTTACGTGCTAATTGGAGTCTGTTAATGTGTTGTTGTAGCTGTTCTTCTGTTGTTGATATGATTGCCTGATCGTCTGCAAAAGAAATTCATTTAACCTTATCTGACACTCTGGGAAAACATGTCCCTTCCCGAACATGAACATTATCTGTTAACTCATCTCTATCCTCTTCAGTTATTTCAACCTTATCTGACATCCTAGGAAAACATGTCCTTTCCCGAACATTATCTGTTAACTCATCTGTACCCTCGTCAGTTATTTCAACCTTATCTGACTCACTCTCATCTAATCGATGGTCCTGCTGACCTTCTCCTCAGCAATTTCCGTTTTCAACTCCTCGTTTCCCTGTCGTATTTAAACGATGCTTTCTGGTAACCAAGTTTTCCACAGCATTATTCACTCTCTTTTCATACCCTGCTTTGATAGGTTCTATGAAGTTTTGAAGAGCACTCCTAACCAGGCCCAAGTCTACCTCAATATCTTTAACACTTCCCACCACTTTAGCTTGGTATCTAGACAATCCGCAGTTTTGAAAACCTCCATTATCTCGTCGTTTCCAGTTGATGCTGAGAGGTCTGATGAAGTTCCATCATCTGTATTGCTTTTGTTAGATTTATACGATCCGTTCTGAGCCTTTTAGACCAATTCAACCATGCATCTGACCTGCCTCCTTAAACTTCTTGCCCGTCTTACTAGACTGCACGTTCGCTACAAGTCCACCGTTAGAATTAGAATGGTATATCCCTTTTTCCTCGTAAATTGTCCTCATTCTGGCCGCTCGCGGGCTCGAACATTCGGATGGTGCATGATCCAGACTGCTGCACACATGACATCGTCTGAACTCAATACCATGGGCTGTCTCATGTATATTAGTACGAGACAGGTTATACATATTTCTAGTTTCTCTACTCTCCCCTATCCCTGAAAACAAATATGTTAATACAAACAAGCAAAACATGTACAATGTTGTAATATTTGTAAATTTTAAATATCTACACTTCCATAAACAATACTACCTGAATAGATACGTTTCCTACCTATTTCAAACCCTAAAGTACACACTCTAATGCAAAACTAAACACTTGAGTCATAACTTATCTGGCACGCTATAGTACACGCTCTAATGCCAAACTAAACACTTGAGTCCTAACACAAACAAACACTGTGGCCAATAGTGGAACGCTACTCTCGTGGCCTAGAAAACAAAACTGCTGAGATCTAAACTTCACAACAAATAGCATGAAGTACTAAATCAACCCAGGTTGGTCGAAATCACTGGCCATTGACACCATTTGTACCAGTAATTTCCGAATGAATGTTATAACAGTTATACCTAGCATTTATACAGTGATACCTAGCCTTGTGCCAAACTGGTACAACATAAACGAACAACACTCCTAATACCTGCTTCAACAAAACGAACACACCTAATAGTATCTCCACTCACATGAATCAATATACTCTAATTACCAGCAACACAAAAGAACTAACGCCAACGTCACGAATTCAAGAACAGTAATTACAAAACATCTATTGAAATTTACATAATCATTGTTCATAAACCAAATGCAGCATAATACAATAATAATGAATCACATCTCACACAAATCAAACTTATTGAAAATAGTCCAAATTTAACAGTTAATCATATTACCTTAAGCTAAATCCCCTGGTCCGTATTCCTTGTCCTTCGTAGCAGAGAAGCCTCACAACGACAAATACCAGTCTTGAAAGATATCATACCTCACCCAGATGCAATCACAGTAGTAATGACGTTGTCAAATCAACAGACAGTGACTCACGACGTTTTTTTCAGTATTGTAAAATATAATACCTCACACAGATGCAAACTCAGTACCAACTACGTTGTCAAATCAACAGACAGTGACTCACGACGTTTTTTCAGTATTGTAAAATATAATACCTCACACAGATGCAAACTCAGTACCAACTACGTTGTCAAATCAAAGATAGGGACTCACGACGATTTTTCAGGCATGTAGAATATAATATCATCACCTAGATTTCTTGTAACATATAATACATCACACAGATGCAAACGCCGTACCAACTACGTTGTCAAATCAAAGACAGGGACTCACGACGATTTCTCAGGCATGTAGAATATAATATCATCACCTAGATTTATGGAAAAAATATAATACATCACACAGATGCAAACGCCGTACCAACTACGTTGTCAAATCAAAGACAGGAGCTCACGACGATTTTTCAGGCATGTAGAATATAATATCATCACCTAGATTTCTTGTAACATATAATACATCACGCAGATGCAAACACAGTCCCACTCGTTCTACCGTCCCGGACTCTATCTACTCTCTGACTGTTCGCTCAAAAATCCCCAATACCCTGAGTTCGTTCACCTATCTTCGTGACAACTCATGAGCTGTCATCAACTGTCATCACAACAAAATAGACACAAGGGGAATAAAACAAAAGGGGAACAAACAACTACAATATAAGCAAGAATTTATCCCCCTTATCCCCTGGAACAGTAATACTGTTAAATATACGTTGCACATTGATTTGGTAGGCCTCTAAACGCATAGACTTCTACATGTTTAGGACACCTGCATCCGATTTCAGCCAAGAAAAGTCTAAATAAAATATGGAACTACAAGTTATATAGTATTAAAACTAAATGACGAATTTTCAATTCAAATGTTGTATTAATCCTAATATATGCCAGCGAGAGTTGGAAAATGACTAAAGATATAGAAAGGAAGTTGATTACATTAAAAATATATGTTTGCAAATAGTAATGAACTTACAATGGAACTAATTCAGGCGAAGGGATGAAATCAGTAAAATGTCTGGTCAGCCAATAGTAACAACTGTTATAAGAAGGAGAAGATGGAGATATGTTGAACACATTTTGAAAATAAATGATCAAAGAATATCCAAGCAATCATTCAAGTGGAATGCAAAGGATTCAAGAAAATGAGAACGGCCTAGGTAGACTCTGATATTAACTGTGGTAAATTACTGTAAATTTGCCATCCGCCTCAAACAACGAAGCTTGTCTTACTTCTCTTGATAGCCCTGTACAATGTAAGCAACTTGCTGATGTAGAGCTACATACTTCTTCTTGATAGCCCTGTACAATGTGAGCAACTTGCTGATGTAGAGCTTCATACTTCTTCTTCTTGATAGCTCTGTACAATGTGAGCAACTTGCTGATGTAGAACTACATACTTCTTCTTGATAGCCCTGTACAAAGTGAGCAACTTGCTGATGTAGAGCTTCATACTTCTTCTTGATAGCCCTGTACAATGTAAGCAACTTGCTGATGTAGAGCTTCATAACTCTTCTTCTTGATAGCCCTGTACAATGTGAGCAACTTGCTGATGTAGATCTTCATTTTTCTTCTTCTTGATAGCCCTGTACAATGTAAGCAACTTGCTGATGTAGAGCTTCATACTTCTTCTTCTTGATAGTCCTTCACAACGTGAGCAACTTGCTGATGTAGAGCTTCATACTTCTTCTTCTTGATAGTCCTGACAACGTGAGCAACTTGCTGATGTAGAGCTTCATACTTCTTCTTCTTGATAGTCCTGCACAACGAAAGCAACTTGCTTATATAGAGCGTCATACTTCTTCTTCTTGATAGTCCTGCACAACGTGAGCAACTTGCTGATGTAGAGCTTCATACTTCTTCTTGATAGCCCTGCACAATGTGAGCAAATTGCTGATGTAGAGCTTCATACTTCTTCTTCTTGATAGCCCTGTACAATGTGAGCAACTTGCTGATGTAGAGCTTCATACTTCTTCTTGATAGCCCTGCACAATGTGAGCAACTTGCTGATGTAGAGCTTCATACTTCTTCTTGATAGCCCTGTACAATGTGAGCAACTTGCTGATGTAGAGCTTCATAACTCTTCTTCTTGATAGCCCTGTACAATGTAAGCAACTTGCTGATGTAGAGCTTCATACTTCTTCTTCTTTATAGCCCTGCACAATGTGAACAACTTCCTGATGTAGAGCTTCATACTTCTTCTTCTTGATAGTCCTGCACAACATGAGCAACTTGCTGATGTAGAGCTTCATACTTCTTCTTGATAGCCCTGTACAATGTGAGCAACTTGCTGATGTAGAGCTTCATAACTCTTCTTCTTGATAGCCCTGTACACTGTGAGCAACTTGCTGATGTAGAGCTTCATACTTCTTCTTCTTGATAGCCCTGTACAATGTAAGCAACTTGCTGATGTAGAGCTTCATACTTCTTCTTCTTGATAGCCCTGCACAATGTGAGCAACTTGCTGATGTAGAGCTTCATACTTCTTCTTCTTGATAGTCCTGTACAATGTAAGCAACTTGCTGATGTAGAGCTTCATACTTCTTCTTCTTGATAGTCCTGTACAATGTAAGCAACTTGCTGATGTAGAGCTTCATACTTCTTCTTCTTGATAGCCCTGCACAATGTGAGCAACTTGCTGATGTAGAGCTTCATACTTCTTCTTGTAAGCCCTGTACAATGTGAGCAACTTGCTGATGTAGAGCTTCATACTTCTTCTTCTTGATAGCCCTGTACAATGTAAGCAACTTGCTGATGTAGAGCTTCATACTTCTTCTTGATAGCCCTGCACAATGTGAGCAACTTGCTGATGTAGAGCTTCATACTTCTTCTTATGGATAGCCCTGCACAACGTAAGCAACTTGCTGATGTAGAGCTTCATACTTCTTCTTGATAGCCCTGTACAATGTAAGCAACTTGCTGATGTAGAGCTTCATACTTCTTCTTATGGATAGCCCTGCACAACGTAAGCAACTTGCTGATGTAGAGCTTCATACTTCTTCTTATGGATAGCCCTGCACAACGTAAGCAACTTGCTGATGTAGAGCTTCATACTTCTTCTTCTTGATAGCCCTGTACAATGTAAGCAACTTGCTGATGTAGAGCTTCATACTTCTTCTTCTTGATAGCCCTGCACATTGTGAGCAACTTGCTGATGTAGAGCTTCATACTTCTTCTTCTTGATAGCCCTGTACAATGTGAGCAACTTGCTGATGTAGAGCATCATACTTCTTCTTGATAGCCCTGTACAAAGTGAGCAACTTGCTGATGTAGAGCTTCATACTTCTTCTTGATAGCCCTGCACAATGTGATCAACTTGCTGATGTAGAGCTTCATACTTCTTCTTCTTGATAGCCCTGTACAATGTGAACAACTTGCTGATGTAGAGCTTCATACTTCTTCTTGATAGCCCTGCACAATGTAAGCAACTTGCTGATGTAGAGCTTCATACTTCTTCTTCTTGATAGCCCTGTACAATGTAAGCAACTTGCTGATGTAGAGCTTCATTCTTCTTCTTCTTGATAGCCCTGTACAATGTGAACAACTTGCTGAAGTAGAGCTTCATACTTCTTCTTCTTGATAGCCCTGCACAATGTGTGCAACTTGCTGATGTAGAGCTTCATACTTCTGCTTCTTGATAGCCCTGTACAATGTGAGCAACTTGCTGATGTAGAGCTTCATACTTCTGCTTCTTGATAGCCCTGTACAATGTGAGCAACTTGCTGATGTAGAGCTTCATACTTCTGCTTCTTGATAGCCCTGCACAATGTGAGCAACTTGCTGGTGTAGAGCTTCATACTTCTTCTTCTTGATAGCCCTGTACAATGTGAGCAACTTGCTGATGTAGAGCTTCATACTTCTTCTTCTTGATCTCTGGCTGTCCTACTCTGAATTTTTTCTCAAGTAAGCTTGTGACATGCCAGATATCTTTCAAACCCATCCAACAACAACCAGATACTTGGATGGCTACAATGTAAGCTTGTGACATGCCAGATCTCTTTCACGCCCATCCAACAATAACCAGATACTTGGATGGCTACAATGAAGCTTGTGACATGCCAGATCTCTTTCAAGCCCATCCAACAATAACCAGATACTTATATAGTGATTCCAAACTCTTAATGGGAATTGTGGAACTCTCCCAGTTGCACCTTCAGTGTAATTGGAGATGAACTATGTCAAATTTTCATTGTACCTCTCTTCATTTGGAAAGAACATTGCAATGAGACCAAATGCTGGTCTAATCTCATTGCTTGGCACAAAGGCCAACGCTGCAAGGGATTTTAGTTTTAATTTTTCATCAATGTCTGATTCGTACTCGACTTTCAGACCGACACTGTTAACTTTTCTTATGATGCTTTGACATAAGTGAAAATATCATCCCTTGACTTCTGCATCTGGTATGCTAAGTGAACTGCACTGATGAAAACCTTTTCAAAATCAAGCAAAACTGTCTGTAGAAACAGGTTTGGAAGCAGACATTTCAGAACTTCAAACATTCTAATACGTTAAAACATAATAAGTTAAAAGACTTTTCCTTTGTAAAAGAAAGTAGATACAAGGTAGATAAGAATTGTCAACTTTGGCATGCCAGCTGTAAAGCTGAATGAACATTCTGGGAACTTTGTCAAATGTGCAATCTCCATTAGATAGTTGTGTTTCTATCTAATGTTTGCATCAAATCAAAGTCTACAAATGTCAACATTCTATCAAGATTATCTGCCCCTGAATCATGAAGAATCAGATGGACATACTTTTCTGGAATTGAAAAATTAGGTGTGCCTAGATTCGGCAGTTGATCAACTTCTCTATGTCTCAGCAGATTTCTTGTAATAGAAAAATTAGGTGTGCCTAGATTCGGCAGTTGATCAACTTCTTTGTGTCTCAGCAGATTTCTTGTAATAGATGACATCTTTGGAAGCTGAGCTAAAATATCACTATTCAGGTAAATCAGTTCATTTCCAATCACATGTCTTGCAGTAGCACCTACGTGCTTTATAAACTCTTTCATTTTTCTCATTGCAATGTTTGCTTGGGGCTTATTGTGGGCAGGAATCGTGAGAGTGTAAGGATGGTGCTTCTACAATACTGTCATCATTTGTTTTGGCAAAAGCTTTGCAGCGGCTCGATTTACACTCTCTGCATCTCCAAGTTATCACACCAGTCGTTTACTTTCTTTAAATTTGTTGTACTCAAAACCAAGATACATCAAAACAGTATTTCCATTCTGATTTGTTGAAAACTCTATGTCGACTCTAAAAATAAAAGAACATTTTAAAAATGTATTAATAATCAATACTGTAATGTAAATATCAATACTGTGAAGTAAATATCAATACTGTGATGTAAATATCAATAATACTGTGAAGTAAATATCAATACTGTGATGTAAATATCAATACTGTGATGTAAATATCAATACTGTGAAGTAAATATCAATACTGTGATGTAAATATCAATACTGTAATGTAAATATCAATACTGTAATGTAAATATCAATAATAATAATAATAAGTCCTCTCGTAATGTTATACGTTACATAGGGCCTGCAGAAAATTTCTCCATACCGCTCTATCCTGGGCAACTCGCTCAATCTCCTCCAAGGAACTGAGACCGATATTTCTTGCCTTTCTCAGCAAAGTTCGTTTCAGGGTCTCCTAGGTTGTCCTCTCTTTTGAACCCTTTGCATCCCACTTCAATGCCTACTTTGATATACGTTGATCATTTCTTCTCAAGGTGTGATCAACATATCTTCATCTTCTCTTTCTTATAACAGTTGTTACTAGTGGTTGACCAGACATTTCTCTGACTTTATCACTTCTCCTGAATGCGTTCCATTTTATATTCATTATTTTTCGCAGACATCTGTTTTCAAATGCAATCAACTCGCGTTCTATACTTTTGGTCATTTTCCAACTCTCGCTGGCATATTGGTAAAACATTTGAATTTATAATTCGTAATTTAGTTTTAATACTATATAACTAGCAGTTCCATATTTTATTTAGACTTTTAAAAGCTGATGTTCCTTGCCAATTCGTATAATAATTTCCTTTTTAACATTTCCTGTGCAATCAAAATTGCTACCTGAATAGGTGAACTGCTCTGTTATTTTTATCATTTTAGATTTCAGGGTGATATTTGCATTACTTGCCATAGGTAAATATCGAAAAAGAGGGAGGCTGCAGTAAAACTTGGTAAAATAGCGAAACACGTAAAAGCAAAGCACTATAGTTTTACAAAATACAGAAATAGTGACGATAAACAGCGACGTTTCGACAAAGAGGCATTTATCAAGCAAATGATACAACAGGAGTGGGAGTTAAAAACATTACATATGGACGATTACGTACGGAAACATTCAAACGTATCTAATGAAAATCTGGGAATAAAACGAATAACGAAATGAGTGCAACACAAAACTAGAAGTGGAAAAGAAGAGAAACAATACAAAACGTAAAGTGAATATATATCATATATATGAAGCAAATACACATATATATTACAAGATATGAGATGAGAAAGTACTAAGAAGCATACGAATGTAATGCGTTGTCCAAGAGGTCGCAAGGTACCATACAACGAAATAAAACAGTTCTCCAGAACAAATCGACTGCGATCATCAGAGGAACACGATCGGATGGCTGTGACCTGAACATCGCAAGTCCTGAATGGCCAGTATCATTGAAATGAGTGTCCACGGCGTTAAAAGAGCATTGACCTATATCGCGCAAGTGTTTGGCGAATCGGTCACTGAGCCACTTGCCGGTCTCATCAATATATCCCTTGCTACAGGGCGTCACGTCCAGCATACTGGTTGCTGATCATTCTTGTCAAGCCTCATGGTGACCTTGTCGAACTCTAGGGATATATTATCAATCCTGCATCTAGCGTCAGGATCGTCTTTGGCAAGCACAACTTTGCAGTAATCGTTGAAGATCACCTCGTTTTCCAGCGAGTCTCCCAGCGTGCTCTTCTAGAAAGGCATGTGGCTTTCGAGAAGCTCAAAGTCTAGTTGTATGTACAACCGATTCCCATAGACATTCACCGTAACCTTGTGTCCTGTGATGTTAGAATCAGCATTCCCGGCACCAACTCACAGCTTGTTAACATTTCCCTCAGTGGCTGTGTCGATGCCTTGATAAACAGATTCGTTCTCTGGCCCGATGTCATTTACGTGTCGGAATAACAGCCCAACATGTCAGAGTGTTCAATTGAGAGAACCTCAATAACATCCCAACATGTCAGAGTGTTCAATTGAGAGAACCTCAATAACAGCCCAACATGTCAGAGTGTTCAATTGAGAGAAACTCAATAACAGCCCAACATGTCAGAGTGGTCAATTGAGAGAAACTCAATAACAGCCCAACATGTCAGAGTGGTCAATTGAGAGAACCTCAATAACAGCCCAACATGTCAGAGTGGTCAATTGAGAGAAACGCATTGCTGTTGAGCCGAATGACTGTTTTCCATACAATGGTTTGACCCAGGTTTTGAACCAAAGTCCTGTTCGGATCCGTCGATGTGAGGCTAATCGTGAACGCTAACTGAACCGTTCCAGGCACGATAACGTCGAGAGGTCACATGTTAGGAAACCATACCAATGGCTGCTGATTCTGGTAAATAGTGCTTGGGTTATTCGTGATAACCGCGCTTTGCCGATCTCCCTTGACTCCAAAATATTCTCTGACTCGACGGTGTGGGCTAAACGTACGCCCTATGCTGACGACATGCTTAAAATTAAACATCGCACATTGTGAGTCTAATATAGACACAATGGCTGATGAATTTGGTCGGAATTATTTTGAGTTAACAGGAGAGGATTAACAACTTCCGGATGAGAACGTAGACGAGGCTGAGACAAGCTTCCTCGAGCCTTTTGATGCCGATCAGCCCCCTCCACCCTTCCGGTAGTGAACTTTGATCGGTTGCATACGCCCCCCTCTAGGGCCCATGGAAAGGCCTAGAAGCCAGTTAGAGAGGCTGCAACAGGACAGTGCCCTTGGTAAGCTCGTAGAAAAGTATAATACCGATCTGGTAGAGAAAGTTGAGAAAATACCGGATACCGTCGCTTATGATGTCTTTGAGATTGATGGTGAGTGTAAACTGCGGTTAAGTTACTAATATATCAAACTAATATCAAGTTCATAGGGGCTAAGGGCCAGTCTGTCGCACTTTCGTCGATACGCATTCGTGGTCTGCTTGATACGCGGGCTTTAAAAATCGGCGAATGGGAAGCAGAGAGAACACACTTATGCAGGAATTATCTGATCAACTGGCATCAGTGGAGGATGCTATAAAAAAAATTCGGCAATTGAGTATATTCCACAAACTGCAATCTAGGCTATCAACACTCTAGAACAGTGTTTCTCAACCTTTTTTTTGTCATACCCCACCTAAACCTTTCTAACATTTTTATGCCTCCTAAGTCCCATATATATCATTTTAATATTCAAAAATTGAATTGTTCAATTGACAAATTGCCCCCCTTAACAATCAAATTGCCCCCTGTGGGTGTGGGCCCCACGTTGGGAAACACTGCTCTATAAGATTTCAAAGACCATGCTTTAGCCACCATAGAAATTTATGTCACAAATATACTCGAACCGAACACGCAGAGACTACGAGACCCATAGCGAGCCATAATACAGACAGAAAACGATATGACAACGCAGCATATGACAGAGGAAGATGTGCAAAGGGTTTTAACCAATTTTGACCCACGACTGAAGCTTAGAGAACTTACAGCGTTCGGCAAAGTCCTGCAGGGAACTCGAGGTGAACTCACTAACCATCTAGTCCAAGCTTCAGAGTATAATAAAGCTATCTCTATGAGACAGCGTTAAATGCTGTCGGCGCCAAATGTGGAAGCCAGAGAGTTTCAGAAGTTGGGGCTAGCCAATCTTGAAATGAGAATGACGAAACATTTGGCGATTGCGTCGGAATGACGTGAGGAATTGAGCTCACAGATTAACCGAATTCGTGACATTATAGATCGGGTTCTTAATGAAGATACAACCCTAGGCCAGCGAAATCGCACCCTCTTTCGCGAACAAGACTTGTGATAGCGGATTCAGTCCCACGTCTCAGCATACACAAAGAACTAAATATTCACCTGACTGGCCTGTCTACGTATGAGAATCGACACAACAGTTTTCCCTCGACACTGTTGCGAGTTATCCCTGTGGGGCAGGAAGAGTGTAACGGTGGCCGACAGATCACCTTCGCCACACAAAACTTCTAATGTCTGGAGACGGGGACACATTCATCAACTGAAGTCTCAGTCAGGGGTGATGATGGTAGCCAGGGGAAGCTGGTATATCTATCTCTGATTCTAGAGATTAGACGTAATGACCGACTCTGAAGGGCCCAGGCGCCATGTGCCGCGTATGTGCTCTACACTAACGCTTGCAGATCTCGGGGACACCATAGGATGGAGAGCGCATGAAGACGCCACTAACGCCTATGGCTTTCGTATAGACGACAAAGGTATTTCGCTCGGCAGCTATTGATAAACCCACCACAATGAGGATTGAGATCTTCATCTCGAGCTACGACGTGGAGTTTCCTACTTTGAACACAACAGCATGCTCCAAAGCCTTGAGAACATGGGCAAATGTCTTGTCTCATATCAAGCAAGTAGAATGGTTACTACTACAGACAAGACCGTTAGTATTATTAACCAAACATTTCTCAAAGCGGGTATTTTTAAGCCTCTCTTGTACGGGGTTGTCGCCACTGAGATCAAACCGCGAACACTGAGTTTCCTGCTGATCTCAAACATCTTGCTCAACCCCCGAAAGGGTAGTCAATATATATCTCCAACTATGCATTTTATTCGCTGCACAAACGGAACCGCTAACTGTTCTCCGCGGTATCTCCATCAAATGGGCTGCATCGCAACAGCCTAGGCATATTGCACTGGTGATTACTTCTAGTTCGGACGAAAAGTGGGTGACATTTGCGACAGAGGAGGATGTTGTAACACTCCTCGCAGAGAGTGGGCGGAACAAAATTATCTTGCATACCACGTGCATTCGTTCGACTCCTCTTCTCGTCTAACCCAGTTAAATAGTAGTCGCTTTGAGAATCTCGTCTCACAGTTGAAGAATTCTCTTCTCGTCTAAACTAGTCAAATAGTAGTCGCGTTGAGCATCTCGTCTCACGGTTGAAGAATCCTCTTCTCGTCTAACCCAGTCAAATAGTAGTCACGTTGAGAATCTCGTCTCACAGTTGAAGAATTCTCTTCTCGTCTAACCCAGTCAAACAGTAGTCGCGTTGAGCATCTCGTTTCACGGTTGAAGAATCTCTTCTCGTCTAACCCAGTCAAATAGTAGTCGCGTTGAGAATATCGTCTCGCAGTTCAAGAATTCTCTTCTCGTCTAAACCAGTCCAATAGTAGTCACGTTGAGCATCTCGTCTCACAGTCGAAGAATTCTCTTCTCTTCTAACCCAGTCAAACAGTAGTCGCGTTGAGCATCTCGTCTCACGGTTGAAGAATCCTCTTCTCGTCTAACCCAGTCAAATAGTAGTCGCGTTGAGCATCTCGTCTCACAGTTGAAGAATTCTCTTCTCGTCTAACCCAGTCAAATAGTAGTCGCGTTGAGCATCTCGTCTCACAGTTGAAGAATTCTCTTCTCGTCTAACCCAGTCAAATAGTAGTCACGTTGAGAATCTCGTCTCACAGTTGAAGAATTCTCTTCTCGTCTAACCCAGTCAAACAGTAGTCGCGTTGAGCATCTCGTTTCACGGTTGAAGAATCCTCTTCTCGTCTAACCCAGTCAAATAGTAGTCGCGTTGAGAATATCGTCTCGCAGTTCAAGAATTCTCTTCTCGTCTAAACCAGTCCAATAGTAGTCACGTTGAGCATCTCGTCTCACAGTAGAAGAATTCTCTTCTCTTCTAACCCAGTCAAACAGTAGTCGCGTTGAGCATCTCGTCTCACGGTTGAAGAATCCTCTTCTCGTCTAACCCAGTCAAATAGTAGTCGCGTTGAGCATCTCGTCTCACAGTTGAAGAATTCTCTTCTCGTCTAACCCAGTCAAATAGTAGTCGCGTTGAGCATCTCATCTCACAGTTGAAGAATTCTCTTCTTATCTAACACAGTCAAATAGTAGTCGCGTTGAGCATCTCGTCTCACACTTGAAGAAATGAACGCTAGCAATAAGATTACACGATGCATAAATTATATCCTAGTGTTACAGAGAGCATAACCGTTGATCAAAGCTTTATCCTCCAAGAAATCATACAACTTAGACAGGTCTTGGAGGATGAGCGAGACAAACGTGCTGTCTCGCTATGGTACAAGAAAACTGACGCGGAGTCAATGTTTTGGGTGGACGTGATACCAGATTTCTCACAGCCAGTGTTGGGCTGGGATTCGGCGGTATTGGGCTTCTCACAACTATAATCGCGGCTCCAGTGGTTCTTGAGCTGGAGATTGAAGCGCTTGTTTGTGGTGCCTTGGGTGGGGCAGACAAACTGATATCTCGTCGATTGGCTGGGAAGGGGAAAAACATGATGAGATTCGCGTTTTGACCGAAAGTAAACTAAATACTATCGCCGCTATGGTATTCACAGTTTTACAAGATGGGACGATATCCGATATGAAATTTCGTCTTGTTGTGGACGAGGTTGCGAAATATCAGCAGATGACAAAAGATATTCATGAAAAGGCCTCAACAGCATTAGACTCCGAGACAGAGAAGTCACTCATGTAGAAGGGCCTAGACAGAGAAGTCACTCATGTAGAAGGGCCTAGACAGAGAAATCACTCATGTAGAAGGGCCGAGACAGAGAAGTCACTCATGTAGAAGGGCCGAGACAGAGAAGTCACTCATGTAGAAGGGCCTAGACAGAGAAGTCATTAATAAAGAAGGGCCTAGACAGAGAAGTCACTCATGTAGAAGGGCCTAGACAGAGAAGTCACTCATGTAGAAGGGCCTAGACAGAGAAGCCACTCATGTAGAAGGGCCTATACTGAGAAATCACTCATATAGAACTGCCGAGACAGAGATGTCACTCATGCAGAAGGGCCGAGACAGAGAAGTCACTCATGTAGAAGGGCCGAGACAAAGAAGTCACTCATGTAGAAGGGCCAAGACAGAGAAGTCACTCATGTAGAAGGGCTGAGACAGAGAAGTCACTCATGTAGAATGGCCGAAACAGAGAAGTCACTAATGTAGAAGGGCCTAGACAGAGAAGTCACTCATGTAGAAGGGCCTAGACAGAGAAGTCACTCATGTAGAAGGGCCGAGACAGAGAAGTCACTCATGTAGAAGGGCCTAGACAGAGAAGTCACTCATGCAGAAGGGCCTATACTGAGAAGTCACTCATATAGAACTGCCGAGACAGAGAAGTCACTCATGCAGAAGGGCCGAGACAGAGAAGTCACTCATGTAGAAGGGCCGAGACAAAGAAGTCACTCATGTAGAAGGGCCGAGACAAAGAAGTCACTCATGTAGAAGGGCCGAGACAGAGAAGTCACTCATGTAGAAGGGCCGAGACAAAGAAGTCACTCATGTAGAAGGGCCGAGACAAAGAAGTCACTCATGTAGAAGGGCCGAGACAAAGAAGTCACTCATGTAGAAGGGCCGAGACAAAGAAGTCACTCATGTAGAAGGGCCAAGACAGAGAAGTCACTCATGTAGAAGGGCTGAGACAGAGAAGTCACTCATGTAGAATGGCCGAAACAGAGAAGTCACTAATGTAGAAGGGCCTAGACAGAGAAGTCACTCATGTAGAAGGGCCTAGACAGAGAAGTCACTCATGTAGAAGGGCCGAGACAGAGAAGTCACTCATGTAGAAGGGCCTAGACAGAGAAGTCACTCATGTAGAAGGGCCGAGACAGAGAAGTCACTCATGTAGAAGGGCCTAGACAGAGAAATCACTCATGTAGAAGGACCGAGACAGAGAAGTCACTCATGTAGAAGAGCCTAGACAGAGAAGTCACTCATGTAGAAGGACCGTGACAGAGAAGTCACTCATGTAGAAGGGCCTAGACAAAGAGGTCACTCATGTAGAAGGGCCTAGACAGAGAAGTCACTCATGTAGAAGGGCCGAGACAGAGAAGTCACTCATGTAGAAGGGCCTAGACAGAGAAGGCACTCATGTAGAAGAACCTAGACAGAGAAGTGACTCGTATAGATAGGCCGAGACAGAGAAATTCATGTACAAGGTCCTAGACAGAGAAGTCACTCATGTAGAAGGGCCTAGACAGAGAAGTCACTCATGTAGAAGGGGCGAACATGAGAAGACACTCATGCAGAAGGGCCTAGACAGAGAAGTCACTCATGTAGAAGGACCGAGACAGAGAAGTCACTCATGTAGAAGGGCCTAGACAGAGAAGTCACTCATGTAGAAGGGCCTAGACAGAGAAGTCACTCATGTAGAAGGGCCTAGACAGAGAAGTCACTCATGTAGAAGGACAGAGACAGAGAAGTCACTCATGTAGAAGGGCCGAGACAGAGAAGTCACTCATGTAGAAGGACCGAGACAGAGAAGTCACTCATGTAGAAGGGCCCAGACAGAGAAGTCACTCATGTAGAAGGGCCGAGACAGAGAAGTCACTCATGTAGAAGGACCGAGACAGAGAAGTCACTCATGTAGAAGGGCCTAGACAGAGAAGTCACTCATGTAGAAGGGCCGAGTCAGAGAAGTCACTCATGTAGAATGGCCAAAACAGAGAAGTCACTAATGTAGAGGGCCTAGACAGAGAAGTCACTCATGTAGAAGGGCCTAGACAGAGGAGTCACTCATGTAGAAGGGCCGAGACAGAGAAGTCACTCATGTAGAAGGGCCTAGACAGAGAAGTCACTCATGCAGAAGGGCCTATACTGAGAAGTCACTCATATAGAACTGCCGAGACAGAGAAGTCACTCATGCAGAAGGGCCGAGACAAAGAAGTCACTCATGTAGAAGGGCCAAGACAAAGAAGTCACTCATGTAGAAGGGCTGAGACAGAGAAGTCACTCATGTAGAATGGCCGAAACAGAGAAGTCACTAATGTAGAAGGGCCTAGACAGAGAAGTCACTCATGTAGAAGGGCCTAGACAGAGAAGTCACTCATGTAGAAGGGCCGAGACAGAGAAGTCACTCATGTCTGAAGGGCCTAGACAGAGAAGTCACTCATGTAGAAGGGCCGAGACAGAGAAGTCACTCATGTAGAAGGGCCAAGACAAAGAAGTCACTCATGTAGAAGGGCTGAGACAGAGAAGTCACTCATGTAGAATGGCCGAAACAGAGAAGTCACTAATGTAGAAGGGCCTAGACAGAGAAGTCACTCATGTAGAAGGGCCTAGACAGAGAAGTCACTCATGTAGAAGGGCCGAGACAGAGAAGTCACTCATGTCTGAAGGCCTAGACAGAGAAGTCACTCATGTAGAAGGGCCGAGACAGAGAAGTCACTCATGTAGAAGGGCCTAGACAGAGAAATCACTCATGTAGAAGGACCGAGACAGAGAAGTCACTCATGTAGAAGGGCCGAGACAGAGAAGTCACTCATGTAGAAGGGCCTAGACAGAGAAGGCACTCATGCCGAAGGGCCTAGACAGAGAAGTCACTCATGTAGAAAGGCCGAGACAAAGCCCGTGCAGAATTCATGGCTGAAATTGCATCCCAAAAATCTCAATGAGTTGCTGTCTCTCCCCATATGATGAAGACCCACCCCAATATATAGTTTTGCCATTAAGGCAAACTGCGCCTGAGCGCATGTAACAAAGACAGCGGGGTGTCTTAATGTGGGAAACATTGGCTGTAGCGATCTATATGTAGTATGCTTAGTATATATAAAATAAGGCTCCCAAGTCACCCGGTCCTAAGTGTGAGCTGTGAGTGGGGGGCTCCTGGCTCCTCTTGGTGGCACAGGGGACTTGGGAGTCTTATTTTACATCTACTAAAGTCAATACGCACCGGTGCGCATTATACTATAATACAGCCTCGGTTTCGCATGTCATTTCCGTTCAAAATATAACCAATTGTTTATATTAAGGAAACATGCTTTGTGTACTTGCAATAGACATTTATAATTGATGGTCATACAACGGCATGCGTTCAACATGAATTAGCTACATCAGTAGGTTTCAGTTTCCATATTGGTTGTTTGTATGTTGCATGTTTACCTTCTCCTGATTGTCCTTCAGACAGTACCCGTTATTTTGCAAGAATGTCCAGATAAATGGTTTGGACCTGGATGCAGGTTACCCTGCTATTGCGCCTCGCCCAGCACGTGTACCTCATTTGGAATATGCTCAAATAACGGTCGATGCAAATATCACCAATTCGGTCCAGGTTGTCAGTATATAGACATATTATCGTGGAATAATGAACCACAGGTTCCTCAATATTTATTTGACTCCAATGATAAAACTTGTAATCCAAACATACATGCAAACACAGTTGAGGTGTCCATAACTAGACCAACACCTTTTACCTGGTTTCGGATAATCGTGAATGATGCCAGGCATGTTCTAAATGTTACTACAACATTCAATAATGGAGAAACATGTTGGAACGAGAAAAAGTATGTAGTGGACGACAACACTGTAGACGTCACGTGTGATACACAAGTCCTTCTGACCGTTCTACGAGTTTCAGGAGCTATAGCACCAAGTATATGTGATATCTATATCAGTGCGGGACGTAACGTAGCACTTAAGCAAAACACATGGCAATCGAGCAATCTTAATACCAATCTGAGAACTTGCGGATCAGGTAACGCTGTTGACAATGACAGGAATGCGGCAGCTAATAGTCTCTCTTGTTCACAAACACAAAGAGGCCAGAGGTCCACAGTGGGGTGTTAAATTCAACCAACCAGCTAGAATTGCTTTAATTAATGTTTATAACGCTGATGATAATATGCACCGACTCAAAGGATTCCATTTGCAAATGTATGATAGCAACGACAACATGGACACAGCTTTGACTGACAACAAAATAAATTCGTATTATACATTTACTGTTAATTCCTATACACCAATCAGTTACATAGTGATCAAACAGTCAACGCAAGTGAATATCTCTGAACGAATGCTGAAACTTTGCGAGGTGAAAATATGGCGACCCAATATGTCCTGATGATACATACGGAGTTTTCTGTGAAGGAAAATGTACCTGCAACAAAACTGATGCATGTAATTTTGTGACTGGTGCATGTACTTTAGGATGTCAACCTGGTTTCTATGGATTCAATTGCTCACAACGTTGTAGCGAGCACTGTGTGGCTGACATATGTAACTATTTTTCTGGATCATGTTCTCCGTGTACGTATGGCTACTTTGGAGACAAGTGTGATAAGGAATGTTTGTCAGGTACTTTCGGAACAGAATTTCCTTGCAGTTTTTGTTCTTCGAGTTGCGTTGACATATGCGACACAAGAACTGGACATTGCCGATTCTGTCATCAAGGCACTTTCGGAACAAGCTGTGAGTCAAACTGTTCTAACGGTTGCACTGACATATGCGACAAAATAACTGGACATTGCCGATTATGTCGTCCAGGCACTTTCGGAACAACTTGTGAGTTCAACTGTTCTAACGGTTGCACTGACATATGCAACAAAAGAACTGGACATTGCCGATTATGTCGTCCAGGCACTTTCGGAACATACTGTGAGTTCAACTGTTCTAACGATTGCGCTGATGTCTGCGACAGAATAACTGGACATTGCCGATTATGTCATCCAGGCACTTTCGGAACATACTGTGAGTTCAACTGTTCTAACGATTGCGCTGATGTCTGCGACAGAATAACTGGACATTGCCGATTATGTCATCCAGGCACTTTCGGAACATACTGTGAGTTCAACTGTTCTAACGGTTGCGCTGACATATGCAACAGCACAAATGGTCATTGCACTTGTAAGACCGAATTTAAAGGATTACGTTGTTCAGAAAAGGATTGTCCGGAAAATATTTACGGTCTTTTATGTGACAAAATATGTTCTTGCAACGAAAGTGAAATATGTCATTCTCTCACTGGTGCATGTACTCTGGGATGTGAACCTGGATTATATGGTCTCAATTGTTCGTCTCGTTGCAGTAAGAACTGTCTTTATGGAGTCTGCAAATATGATTCTGGATACTGTTTCCAGTGTGTCCCTGGCTACGTTGAAATTTGTGCCGGAAGAATGTATGCCGGGAACTTACGGATCACAATGTCAGTCTAATTGCTCTAGAACCTGCTCTAACATTTGTAACATCACCGATGGTCGTGCATATGTAAAAGAAATACAAAGGTTTAATGTGCACAGAATGCGCTCATGGATGGTTTGGAAAGAATTGTGACGAGTCCTGCTCAACATTATGTTACAGAAAGTTATGTAACATTTCTACAGGAGCATGTTTGTTGTGTATGGGAGGTCGTGTGGGACCTGAATGTGAATCGTGTGAGGCGACATTTTATGGATTACATTGTGAGTTTAAGTGTTCAGCAAATTGCATAAATGGGACGTGCCATCACTTGACTGGACTCTGCCCTGGCTGTGGGAAAGGTTATCAAGGAATTATGTGTTTAATGTCTATAGATAAACCAGTTGCTTGGGTTGCCCCACTTTCACTGGTTCCGTTTTTGCTTCTCTTGTTTATTTGTATTCCTGGAGGCGGAAATGACGACGAAGATGATGATGATACATATGATGATGACGATGATGTGTACGATGTTTCTTCACATAACGAAGATGATAATGATGTTGATGGCTCTACCAAAAGGAAGAATGGATCCCAACAGATGGAAGCATGATGAACTATCTCAACGTTATCATTACTCTTGGAAGAGAATGTAGAGATTGGGGCAACATGAAGGCTGATCTCGCAGTTAAGCAGCTGATAGAAGATAATGCAAGGGATGATGATGTTGTTGTAAATACCGATGGGTCGGTTCAACGTGGTGAGAAATCCGGCTGGGGTTTCTTGGCTAATGCGCATGGTAGGGTTGTTGCAGAGCGAAGTGGGGCATACAGGACAACTACTTCTAGTATGAGGATGGAGGTTGAGGCCGTTACTGCTGCCCTCCATTGGATTTCTGGGACTTCATTTACTGGGGCAGTTGTTGTATCTGACTCTCAGTCGATGCTTCACAAGATCCAGAAGGGCAGGTTTCGGTATGAGTGGATGTCGTCTATAGAAGTTTCTAACCTCCAGCGGCTTACGTGGATATACTGTCCTGGGCATGCGGGTGTTTACGGTAATGAGAGAGCGGACAGGCTTGCATCAACAGCATCGATTGTTGGGAGTTGAAGATGGATAAGGGGATATTCTTCGGTCTCTTCGAGACTCTCTGTTGGATGAGGACACTAAAATCGATGTTGAATCGATCAAGCGATTTAAGCAGTTTGGAATTACCCTTTGTTCAAGTCGAACTGGATGCCTGAGAGGCAGAGTGAGAGGTGTGTTTAATCAGCGAGCCACGGAACCATCAGTATGCATACTCTTCGATATCTGTTGGGGAGACTGAGCACCTATGGGTTTGCCCGGAGTGCAATGACGTCAGTTTAGTAACCAATAACCAATAACCAATAACCAATGATGGCTCTCCACATGACCTATCGAATATAGAGAATATTACCGACACATATGTTTGATGCCATTCTCTCTTTCTCTCTCTTTCTCTCTCTTTCTCTCTCTATCTATCTATCTTTCTATGTCGTGCCCTTTAAACCCATGTTTCAACATATATCCTTATACAACTCATACTTAGTCTTCCTTTATTTATCTGTTTCGTGCAGTCATCTTCAATTTTCGCATATCTTTAATCTTTTCCTCCGAATATCTTCTCTATATATGTATAGTCATCCTTCTCTTTTCTTGTTATATTCCTTCCCCTTGTGTGTTCTTAAGACATGTCACTTCCAGTGCAAGCGTCTTTACTTCATCTCTTTGCTTACTGCAATCTCGATCTCTCTATAACCCTGTTTCCCAACGTGGGGCCCACGCACCACAGGAGGGCATTTTAATCATTTAGGGGGGCAATGGACTCGTTCAGAGTTCAACTTATGTCCATTATATTGCAAAACCGATATATCGGCTTTTTGGATGTCTGTTGACAAAAACGAATGTTGCTTCACAATCACGTTACTGAATTTTAAAAATCTCCAATAAATGGAAAGTACTTATATCTAGGTACATTTCTACCTCCTTTTAACAAAGCTTGAAAGAGGCAAAGCATGTGTTATTGTGTTAAAATTGAGTGATATTTTTTTTAAAACGGTAATGGGTCCGATATTTGCCAACTTTGTCATGAAGATCAAAATTAGTTTATACAGTGCAAAATTGAGTATGTAATATCATTGGACAAAGCCACCCGTATCACATTTCCGCCAAAGAAAGCAGATTCAAAGTTTGATTTGGCTTGGAATGTTAAGTACTATGGGAAAAGCAACCAAGAAACATCAAGGGCTTTGACTCAAATACAAGTGATGAGCCATTAGTTTGATTACTGAAGATCAGAAAGACTACAAGAGAGACAAAGCATTTTCACAACTGCTGGCCTCAATCTGAAATAAGAAATATAAGAAATAAAACACTCGCTGAAATAAAGCAATAGCTGCCTTTTCAATGAATGGAGATGTCTGCTGGCTTCTTCTGTAACCCATGTCCGCAGGAGTTAAGAGCGGTTCCGATATTATCAACGCCAACATCAAAGTTTGGACGGAAATCGATCAGCTGATGCTTCTTTATATGATTGCTTGCGAGGATACTTGTTAAACCGACGCGTTTAGTAGGCAAAGAGGACAGGACATGACAGGAAGAAGAAAGGCAAATAGATTACAGGAAGAAAAAAAAAAGATCAAGAATAAAAAATAAAAAGTATTCAGGAAAAGAGGAGAAAAACATTAAGAATAGAGAAAAAAACAGTATGAAGAATAGAGAAGAAAATGACAGCATGAAGAATAGAGAAGAAAATGACAGTATGAAGAATAGAGAAGAAAATGACAGTATGAAGAATAGAGAAGAAAATGACAGTATGAAGAACAGAGAAGAAAAAAACAGTATGAAGAATAGAGAAGAAAATGACAGTATGAAGAATAGAGAAGAAAATGACAGTATGAAGAGTAGAGAAGAAAATGACAGTATGAAGAATAGAGAAGAAAATGACAGTATGAAGAATAGAGAAGAAAATGACAGTATGAAGAATAGAGAAGAAAATGACAGTATGAAAAATAGAGAAGAAAATGAGAGTATGAAGAGTAGAGAAGAAAATAACAGTATGAAGAGTAGAGAAGAAAAAGACAGTATGAAGAGTAGAGAAGAAAATGACAGTATGAAGAATAGAGAAGAAAATGACAGTATGAAGAGTAGAGAAGAAAATGACAGTATGAAGAATAGAAAATAACAGTATGAAGAGTAGAGAAGAAAATGACAGTATGAAGAATAGAGAAGAAAAAGACAGTATGAAGAGTAGAGAAGAAAATGACAGTATGAAGAATAGAGAAGAAAAGGACAGTATGAAGAGTAGAAGAAAAAAGACAGTATGAAGAGTAGAGAAGAAAATGACAGTATGAAGAATAGAGAAGAAAAAGACAGTATGAAGAGTAGAGAAGAAAATGACAGTATGAAGAATAGAGAAGAAAATGACAGTATGAAGAGTAGAGAAGAAAATGACAGTATGAAGAATAGAAAATGACAGTATGAAGAGTAGAGAAGAAAAAGACAGTATGAAGAGTAGAGAAGAAAATGACAGTATGAAGAATAGAGAAGAAAAAGACAGTATGAAGAGTAGAGAAGAAAATGACAGTATGAAGAATAGAGAAGAAAATGACAGTATGAAGAGTAGAGAAGAAAATGACAGTATGAAGAATAGAAAATGACAGTATGAAGAGTAGAGAAGAAAAAGACAGTATGAAGAGTAGAGAAGAAAATGACAGTATGAAGAATAGAGAAGAAAATAGTATGAAGAATAGAGAAGAAAATAACAGTATGAAGAATAGAGAAGAAAATGACAGTATGAAGAATAGAGAAGAAAAAGACAGTATGAAGAATAGAGAAGAAAATAACAGTATGAAGAGTAGAGAAGAAAATGAGAGTATGAAGAGTAGAGAAGAAAAAGACAGTATGAAGAATAGAGAAAAAAACAGTATGAAGAATAGAGAAGAAAATGACAGTATGAAGAATAGTGAAGAAAAAGACAGTATGAAGAGAGAGAAGAAAATGACAGTATGAAAAATAGAGAAAAAACAGTATGAAGAATAGAAAAGAAAATGACAGTATGAAGAATAGAGAAGAAAAAGACAGTATGAAGAATACAGAAGAAAATGACAGTATGAAGAATAGAGAAGAAAATGACAGTATGAAGAGTAGAGAAGAAAATGACAGTATGAAGAATAGAGAAGAAAATGACAGTATGAAGAGTAGAGAAGAAAAAGACAGTATGAAAAGTAGAGAAGAAAATGACAGTATGAAGAATAGAGAAGAAAATGACAGTATGAAGAATAGAGAAGAAAATGACAGTATGAAAAATAGAGAAGAAAATGACAGTATGAAGAATAGAAAATGACAGTATGAAGAGTAGAGAAGAAAAAGACAGTATGAAGAGTAGAGAAGAAAATGACAGTATGAAGAATAGAGAAGAAAATAGTATGAAGAATAGAGAAGAAAATAACAGTATGAAGAATAGAGAAGAAAATGACAGTATGAAGAATAGAGAAGAAAATGACAGTATGAAGAATAGAGAAGAAAATGACAGTATGAAGTAGTAGAAGAAAATGACAGTATGAAGAATAGAGAAGAAAATGACAGTATGAAGAATAGAGAAGAAAATGACAGCATGAAGAGTAGAGAAGAAAATGACAGTATGAAGAGTAGAAAAGAAAATGACAGTATGAAGAATAGAGAAGAAAAGACAGTATGAAGAGTAGAAGAAAATGACAGTATGAAAAGTAGAGAAGAAAATGACAGTATGAAGAGTAGAGAAGAAAAAGACAGTATGAAAAGTAGAGAAGAGAAAGACAGTATGAAGAATAGAGAAGAAAAATATTTCTCCTGTTCTAATGAAGTACTAAATTCAGTTATAAAGTGTATCAATGCTATTAAAGCTAATCTCAAATGTGAGCTTCTTTTCAAGCTATTTTGTGAAGAACAAAATCCAGACCGTGTGAGACTTTTACTTCACACTGAAGTAAAATGGCTCTCGAAAGGGAACTGCTTGAAACGATTTATGAAACTATTTGATACTCTTAGTAATTTTTAACAACAAACCTGAAATAAAGTATCTGTTAACGGTCAATGGTAAAGAATTTGTGAGTTATCTAGCCCATATCTTTGAAAAACTGAATATATTTAAATAACCAACTTCAAAGAACAAATAAAATTCTTGTTGATGCAAAAGCAAAGATATTTGCTTTCATTACCTTTATTGAATTATGTCAGAAATATACTTGAGACCAAAATTTTGAAAAGTTTCATTGGTTCCAGAAATGTGAAGTGACTGATACCGTTATACTGATACTTTTTATTGTCGATCATTTGAAAATTCTATCTGCTGATTTAAAAGAAAGATTTTCTGATTTTCTGAAACAAATTGATTTTCCAACTTGGATGTTGCAGCCAATGTTAGTGGGTTGGTCTGATATTTCACATATGCAGTATCAGGAAGAACTCGCAGAATTGCAAAAATGATGTGTCAGTTAAAACTTTATTTAATATAAAAGGAGCGATGGCATGGCTTTGTGAGGAAACAGAAATCAAATATACAAATTCAACTAAATGTGCAAGAAAACTGTTATTACCATTTCCATCTTCATATTTAGCTGAATGTGGATTTAGTGCCATAACTAATTTGCTGCTAAAAAACAAGAAAGAAATCGGCTGGATATAACACAATGGGAGACTTGAGACTGAAGCTAACTAAATTGGAACCTAACATTAAATATCTTTGCAGCATGTATCAATCGCAATGATCTCACTAAATGTAAGTAATAAATATTTACTAATAACTAAAATAATATAGAAAAATCTGTCATTAAAATTATTTCGTACTTGAATTTCAGTTCTCCAGTTCTCCATTATATGTTTTGAAAATTTACTTGCTGTGTTTCCTTGTCAATTTTCTAGTGATTTCTTCCTAAAACCTATCATTTAAGTTTCTTCAGTGAACAATTCAATTTTTGGAAATTAAAAATCTTTGTAATTGTTACATAGGGGGATACAGAATTTTTGAAAGGCTTTGGTGGGGCATGGCACAAAAAGGTTTGAAACACTGCTCCATAGGCTCCTTATTTCCGACCCTATCATACCATCTCAGTTCATCTATTCTGCTCAGATACCAGTTAAAAGGCGGGAGATCTGCCCAGATCAAGGGTTATCTTTTTTTTTAAATTAAAAGGAAAATAACTGGGGATCTCTGTGGCTAAATGGTTAAGCTCTTTGCCTTGTGAGTCGAAGGTCGTGGGTTCGAATCCGGACTGTTCACGAGTGCAGTTTTTTCCAGAGACCCCTATGATTATTGCTGGAGCTACGGAGTTCGTGCTGTGTGCAATACTCTTGGCAGGTGGCTTGCCATTTCTGCGGAGAGGGACCTAGTCATATGGGATAAAATCCGATGCAATGAAGTCAATCCTTCGGCTTTAAAACCCTCTGTAAGAAAAATAACTAACAAACATATTGTCGTTTAGTGTATTCATTGTAATTATGTATTGAAAAAATAATTAATTGCTTTGGAAATATATATATTTTTAAAAACCCTGTCATCGTGCGGTAGATTTCTCTAACATAAGAAGAACAAAGAATGCCAAGCTAGCATATGATGTACATATCACTCATAAGTATAGCATGAACCTCCACTTTTTTCTAAACTGTATATAAGCAGAGATATTGATGTTCTAATTTGATTATTTGTTTTATTTCGAAGGGTTATATTGCAAGAGCCATATCTACAAAACCATTTGGGTTATACATTTTGGGAGGTTCACGTTATAATTATGTGTGATATGTACATGATATGATGGTATGGTATTCTTTGCACTTCTTATGTTAGTGAAATCCACTGCACGATGCAGGATTTAGAGGTGGCGTGGAGGGGGGGAGTAAACGGGTTTCGTTTAAAATATGTTTTCAAGTAACATTGTTTTTAAATAACTGATAACAATGCATACACTAAACGTTGTTTATCATCAAAAACAATGTCTTATGCAACATATGACCAAATTGTATAACAATATGTTTGTTTGTTTGTTTTTCTGTTAATAAATGTTTATAATTTATTGGCTATTGTTTTAGTTGTTCTTCATGTTTCTAACTCATACAGCGATGTACTTGTCAAGACTAAGTAAATGTGACTAAGATGATGATTGACATGTGTTCAAAGTTTTGATTTATATATACAATAACATGATCTGCACATGACTGGAAGTACATAGTATTAATAGATAGGATAGAATATGAGGATATTTATATCGCTCTATGTGTTTGTGCATACACTATTTGATCAAATCTGACCTGATTGTCTTGTGTTCTATAGTCGACGCTGTTTATAAAGCACAACTTATGAAGCTCTTTTATTATTTAGAGCTTGCTGGTTGTGTTCTTAAACAACGATCGTCTGTAGGTCTAGGTAATGCGGGCAGTAAGAAATAAAAGTTTGTGGTTCAAATCCTGTGTTTGGTCATTTATTTTTTATGAAGTCCCTAATACTTGCTCACTATTTATAGATCATATTCATTGGCTCTGGTGCTTTCCTTGAGGTTCTTAATACTCCTTATTCTCTTCTATATATATCATAATACGATACAAATATCGATAGGCTTGCATATATGGCTGCTGTATAAAGCGGACGAGTAATAGACAAGGTTGATATTTTGGATTACCTAACGGAAGGTGGAAGTGTAAATGATTCAAGTAATGGTGGTGAATCTACATCACTAAACAAACTGCAAGAATTCCAAGTCAAATGTGGTGTATCTAGACAAGAGAACTATTCTGGTAGCCAAAGAAGAATATCAAACGAACATGGAACCGGTGTCGTTAGTCGCAACATGCTGAGAGACATACTGAGGTGAAGATTGGAGCACTTATGAACAAATTGGTTCGACATGCAGTGATGATGATCCGACTACTAAACTAAACTGAGAGACATACTGAGAAGGAGATTGGAACACTTATGAACAAATTGGTTCGACATGCAGTGATGATGATCCGACTACTAAACTAAACTGAGAGACATACTGAGGTGAAGATTGGAGCACTTATGAACAAATTGGTTCGACATGCAGTGATGATGATCCGACGACTAAACTGAGAGACATACTGAGAGGAGATTGGACACTTATGAACAAATTGGTTCGACATGCAGTGATGATCTCGAACTAAACTGAGAGACATACGAAGGAGATTGAACACTTATGAACAAATTGGTTCGACATGCAGTGATGATGATCCGACGACTAAACTAAACTATTCAGATACATTTACATTCTGGACAGCAGCTGATTCCACAGTGGACGTGCAATATATTTCCAACCGTAAGAACTATCAGATCGAACCAGTCTTAATTGGATACAAGAAAAGAACTGAATGGTAAAGGTGCCTGGATGTTACATCACTAATTGTGGTTCGAAGGTCAATGAAAGTAACGGGTCTTCTTTCTACTTTCTCTTCGACGTCCACATCGACCAGCACTGTCAGATGTAGAGCTCATACTTGCTTCTTGATAGCTCCGGCACCACTGTATAACTTGTTGATGGTAGAGCTACTATACACTTTTCATGGAGGAGTTCACACAAAGCAGAGTAACTTGCTGATGAGACAGTCTACATTTTCTTCTGATCTGCACAAATAGCAGAGCAATCACTGTGTGGGGAGTTTCAATGTTTCTTCTTCTTGACAGCCTGAAGGCACCAGAGCAACTCACATGGGTAGAGCCTAAACTTCTTCTTGATAGTCTGTGCCAACGTAAGCAATTTGCTGATGTACTACACTTCTGCTTCTTGATAGCCCGGCACAATGTGATAACTTGCTGAGCAGAGAGCTGGGTCAAGGCCTTCATGGATAGACACCTGTACAAAGTAGCAGAACTTGCTGAGACCTTCACATTTTCATGGATAGCCCACACGTCATGAGCAACTTGCTGATGTAGAGCTTAATATTTTCTTCAGATAGTAATGTGGCAATGAGCAAACTTGCTTGATGTAGAGCTTCATACGTTTCTTTTACAGTCCTGCACAACGTACTAAACTTATTGATGTAGAGAGTCTGTTCTGTCTGATGGTCTATACAATGTATAACTTGTTGAGTAGAGCTCAAACTTTCTTGATAGTCCCGGTAACAACGTAAGAACCTAAGCTTGATGAAGAGAGCTTCATACTTTCTTCTTGATATTCGGGCACAATGTGAGCAACTTGCTGATGAGAGGCCACTTTTCTTTGATAGTATTCACAAAGTGAGAGAACTTGGCGATGTATGAGCTCATACTGATAGCAATGCCAACGATGATCTGATGTGATTTGCACTTCTTCTTCTTGATAGTCCCACAACGTAAGGTTAACTTGATGTAGAGCCCATACTTCCTGCCTTCATAGCCCGGTACAATAAGCTAAACTTGCTGATGTAGAGTCAAATTCTTCTTCTGACAGCCCACAATGTGACAAATCTGCCACATGTGATCAACCCTTGTCCAGCACAACTAATAACTATTATGAGAGTCATACCTCTTTCTCTTGATATGCCCAATATCAGGAGAACCTGATGTACTGAAACCTCTCTCTGATAGGTCCTGGCACAATGAGCAACTGGCTGATGGAGAGCTCACTAGCTTGATAGCCTGGGCACACGTGAAAGGAACTTGCTGATGTATCTCACTCTTCTTCTTATAGTCTGCACAACAAGCAACTTGCTGATGAGAGCGTCATACTTTCATGACAGCCCACAAAGTGAGTACTTATTGATAGAGACTCACATTTTCATGATAGCCTGCACAACATGGAGAGCAACTTGCTGATGGAGCAGTCACTTTCTGGAGGCAGCAATGTACAAATAATGGGAGAACTTGCTGATGAGAGCTTCATACTCTCTTTTGATAGTCCTGCACAACGTAAGAACTTATGATGTGAGAGCCTACACTGGCTGACAGCTGGCAACAATGAGTAACTTGCTGATGAGCTCAAACTCTTCTTCTGATAGTCCTGCACAACGCACTGAGTGATGGAGCTTCATACTTCTGCTTCGATAGGCCGAATACAATGGAGCAACTGCTGACAGAGGCCATGTCATACCCTTCTTATGGATAGTCCTGCACAAAAAGTGGAGAACTTGTTTAAGGCAGACCCATACTTCTAGAGGATAGCCTAAACAACATGATAACTGTCGATGCAGAGTCATACTGCTTCTTGATATTCCAAGACAATGTGAAAGAACCACACGTAGAGCTCATACTCTTCTTTGATAGCCCAAGTCAATGTGATAAACTCGCTGATGGTATTTCATACTTCTTCTTTTGATAGGCCTCACACAACGTATAACTCTGCTGATGAGAGCCACTTCTTCAGTATGAGGCACACGCAGCCACGACAGATCCTGCTGATGTAGAGCTGGTACTTTCTGATATTCCTGCACAAACTATAATACAGGAGTCTGTACTTGCCTCTGATATCTGCATTGCCCATAGAACTTGCTGATGGAGCTCACATCTTTCTTTCTGATAGCCCACACACCAAAGAGCAACTTAAGGATGTAGAGTTTACATTTCTTTCTTTTGGATGTTCTGGAAAATAACGAGAGAATCTCTGTTGACAGTAGAGGCCACTTTTTCTCTGTACAATGAATGACAACTGCTTGATGTAGGCTTCATACTTTCTATTAGGTCCAACACAATGGTAAGAACTCTGATGCAGAGAGTCATACTGTTTGATATCTGCACAATGGTTAACTGGGTTGATGTGAGCCCACACTCTCTCTTCTGGATAAATGCATTACTTTATAATCTAAGATGCAGAGCTCATGTTTCTTTCTCTTGAGGTCCCAATAACTATAACTGATGAGATGGTATTTATGTCGCTTTGAGAATGCACAATGGAGAATTTAATAATGTAGAGCTTCAACTTTTTTTCTTTTGATAGTCTCAACAACGTAGCAATTTGCTGACAGAGAGCTCATTTCTGCTTGAGCATATCAGCAAAGGCACACAGATTGTGACAACTTACATGTAGAGCACACACTTCTTCTATGATATCGCATGTGTGAGTAACTCACATGTAAGACACCTTCTTCTTTCTCGATAGCCTGGCACAAGACAAGACACCCTGCTGATGAGAGCTGACACTTTTCTTCTGGATATGCAACAGTACACCAGGTGAGCACTTGTTGATGTAGAGTTTCATTTCTGTTTTGATAGTCGCACAATGGGAGCTGAATTGCTGAAGGGAGTCACATTCTTCTTCTCTGGATAGTAATGCACAAAGAGCAACTGTTGATGTGGTGAGAGCATCATACGCTTTTCTTGATAGTCCTGGCACAACGAGCAACTTGTTTACGGTGAGTCATACTTCTTCTTCTTGATTGTCCTGCAAAAACAACAGGCAATCTTGTTGACAGAGGCACTACACTGCTTCTTGATAGCTCAATAATGATAAACTTGCTGATGTAGAGCTCATACTTTCTCTTGACATCTGCACAACGTGGGCAACTGCTGATGTGGAGCTCATACTTCTGGTTTTTGATAAACTGGTACAATAGAGACAACTATTGATGAGAGTCACACTTTCTTCTTACTGGTCCTGTACAACGCAACTTGCTGACAGAGCCATACTTCTGCTTTGATAGCCCGGTGCTGGTCGAAAACTTGCTGATGATACTTTAAACTTTTCTGATAGTCCTGTACAACTGTAAGCACCACTGTAGAGTTCAGGCTTCTTCTCTTGAGCAGCTCTCCACAATGTGAGACCAACACAGAGAGCTGCTTTTCTTTCTTGATAGTCCTGTACAACGAGCATCCCATTGATGCAGATTTCATACTTCTAGTTTCTTGATAGCCCGGCACAGAGCAACTTGCTGATGCAGGTCATACTTCTCCTCTTGCTAGCCTCCTGGCAATAACGCATGAACTTGCTGATGCAGAGATGTCACTATGGATAACTACTGTACTGATAACTGGCTAACGCAGACCTCACATTTTCATGATATTCTGCACAACATACAATCTGATGAGATTTTGACACTTCTTTCTGGATACAATGCACACGTGAGCAAATCCTGTTGATGGAGAGCCATACTCTCTTCTGATAGTCCTGCACAACGCCAACCACTGATGAGCTTCACACTTCTGCTTGACAGCTCAATGCTAACCTGCTTATAGAGCTTCACATTTCTTCTTCTTGAGCAGCCCGCATACAATGGGAGCAACCTGAGTTGACAGAGTCAAACTTCTCTTGATAGTCCAAATAACGCAACTGTTGGATGCAGATTCACATTTCTTGCCTTTGATGGCCTTTTGTTAAAGGTGTGATGAACTGGTTGATGAGACCTTCATACTTCTTCTTATGGATAGTCTTTACATTGTCAAGGATGTTCCACGATAGAGTTTACACTTTTCTTCTGATAGTTCTATACAATGGCAACTTGCTGATGTAGGGAGCCTGTACTTCTATTTGACAGCCTGGCACAATGTGGGATACAACCCCACATGAGATATTTCAAACTCTTTTTTGATAGCCCCAACAAAGTGAGCAACTTTGTCGATGGTAGAGCTTCATATTTCTTCTTCTGGAGAGGCAAATGCACAAGGTGAGAACTTGCTGATGGCAGAGCTGACACTTCTTTCTCTATATAGCCCTGCACAACGGTAAGCAATCTGCATATGTAGAGCCACACTTTGATAGGTTCAATAATGTGACAGATCCTGCTGGATGTAGAGCTTCAAACTTTTCTTCCTTGATAGTCCTGCACGCTGTATAACTTGTTGATGCAGAGCTTCATACTTTCTTCTGATAGCCCAGATAATAATATGAGCAACTCACTGATGCAGAGCTTAATACTTCTTCTGACAGAATGCATTAAATTGTCAAAGAATCACATGTAGAGTCACATAATTTTCTTGATAGTCCAATGAACGAGTTAACTTGCTGATGTAGAGGCTACACTTGTTTTTGACAGTTCTCGGCACAATGGAGCAAACTTGGGTTATAGAGCTTATGTTTCTTTCTTCATGATAGTCTGGTGACAATGTGATAACTTAAGGATGGTGAGGCTCAAACTTTCTCTGATAGTCTCTTCACAACGTAGAAAGAACTTGCTGGTGAGTTTTTCATACTTTCTTTCTTTATAGCCCTGCACATGAGGACTTAGCTTGATATGAGCATCATATTTCTTCTTCTGATAGCAATGTACAATGTACAACTTATGGACAGAGGTTTCATACTTTTCTATATATATTCCTGGTACAACGTAAGCAACTGCTGATGAGCAAAATCCTTCTCTTGATAGTCCTACACAATGTGATAACTACTGACAGTTTATACTTCTGATAGTCTCAAATTAAAAGTAGATAATGATGTGGTTTCACATTTCTGACAATGACAGCTATAATTTACTGATGAGTTTCAACTTTAGTCCTATACAACGGGATAGCTTTGCAGTAGAGCTTTCAGTATACTTCTTCTTACAGCCTCACTGAAAGTGAGTAATTGCATGTGTAGAGTTTCGCTTTCTTTTATATAACGCACAGTTTACAACCCATGATGGTAGCTTACATTTTTCGCCTGAGGTCCAATAGATCGTCAGTGCAATCTTGCTGATGTAGAGTTTACATTTGCTTCGATAGCCTTCAACAATACAGAGAGCAACTTGCTGATGTGGAGTCACACTTGCTTTACAAGGGCTGTACACATGCATAAATCACAGAGCATCGCATTTTCTTGATATAGTCCTATATTGTTGGATAATTGTTACGTAGAGCTATACTTCTTCTTTCATATTTCTAGCACAACGAAGAACTTGCCTGGTGAGGTCTACATTTGATATTCATACAATGTGTAAAACTTGTGATGTATGGTCAGAACTTGATAACCCAGTAACAACGAGGCAACTTATGATGAAATACTGCTTTTGACAGTCTCAGCGTGATAATCCTGCTGATGCGACTTCATACTTTCTATGATAGCCTCACAACACTTATTAGTCCTGCTGATGTAGAGTCAATACTTTCTTTCGACAGACACGCACAATGGAGTAACTTGCTGATGTAGACTAAACTTCTTCTTCTGGATAGTCCTGTACAACGTAAGTAACTTAATGATGTAGAGTTTCATACTTGCTTGATATTCATACTGTCAGAGCACCTGCATGAGAGCCTACACTTCTGATATAGCCCGGCAATGTGAGCAACTGAAGGATGGAGAGCTTCACTTTTTTGATATCCCAGAACAGGAGCAACTTGCCGATGCGAGAGCCACTTGCTTCTGGATAGCACACAAAGGAGCAACTTCTGCTGATGAGCCATACTTCTTCATGGCCCTGCAATAACGTAAGCAACTTGTTTATAGAGTTTCATACTCTGACAGCCCTGTACAATGAGATAACTTGTTGATGGAGCTTCAAACTTCTTCTTGATAGCCCTACACAGAAAAACTGCATAGAGTTTATACTTCTTCTTTTTGATAGCCCTGCACAAAGTGAGAATCATTGATGTAGAGCTTACATTTTCTTCTGGATAGTTCTGCATGTTCTTAAGCAACTGGCTGATGGAGAGTCACATTTCTTCTTGATAGTCCGCACAACGTAAGAATCATGATGAGCTTGGCCTTCTGCTTTGATATCTGGAATGTCGTGTGAGAGCAACTGCTGATGTAGACTGTTACTTTCTGATATTCGTACAATGTGAGCAGTTCGCCGATGAGTCAAACTTTCGATATCCAGGCTAACGTGTATAACTTACAGGAGAGCCTGCACTTCTTTCGATAGCCCTGCAATAAAGAGTGGACTTGATGAAGATCATGATTGCTTTTTCTGAAGGCAAATGCACAATGCAGTGAGCAACTTGTTGATGAGAGCTTCATTCTTCTTTCTTGAGGCAGTTCACAACGTGTTAACTTGCTGGATGGTGAGCTTCAAACTTTCTTCTGATAGGTCCCATGCCAAACGAGCAACTTACTGGGATGTAGAGCTCATTACTCTTCTCTCTTGATAGTCCTGCAAAGGAGGCACCAAGATGGAGAGTTTGATATTTTTCTCTGAGCAGTACGCCAATGCATAACAATACGTGGGTTTCAATTTTCTTCTATATCCTGGTAGCAATCAATTTTATATTTGCCAGGTGTAAAAGAGCTTCATACTTCTTCTTTGATAGCCCTGCAAAGTGAGAATCACATGCAGAGTCACTTTCTTCTGACATGCACAATGTGATAACCTGATGATGTGAGTCACACTTTCTGATAGTCTTGCACAACGTCGAGGCAACTCATTGAGTTGTAGAGCCGATACTTTTGCTTCTGATAGCTCCTGCACACCGTGAGCAACTGCTGATGTAAGCCACTTCTTCTTCTGGTCTTCTGCAACAACGTAAGCAACTGCTTATAGAGCCACACGCCACTTTTCTTCTTGATAGTTTGCACAAATGTATGAGCAACTCGCTGATGAGTCAAACCCTTTCTTCTTTGATAGTCCTGGGCACAATGGCATCTTTACTGACAGAGCTTACACTTACATTTATATTTTATACAATGTGGAGCAACTTATTGATGTAGACTGTTTCTTCTTATGGATAGTTCCTTGTACAACATGAGCAATTGCTGATAGACAATACTGATAAAATGCACAATGTATAATCTACTGATACAGAGCTTCACACTTTTCTGAGTAGTCCCACAATGTGTTAACTTACATGTAGAGCTCTATATTTATTTCTTGGATAGCCTGGGCACAATGTGACAGCTGCTGATGTAGAGTCTGACATTTCTTCTTCATAGGCCCAAGGTCATCATGACAACTTGCTTATGTGAGCTTACTTTTCTGATAGCCCGGTACAATGAGATAAACTTATTGATGTAGAGAGGCTCATACTTTTTCTTCGAATATAGTCCCGCACAACGTGAGCAACTTGCCACAGAGCTTCACACTTCTGCTTCTGGATAGCACGCACAAAGTGAGTTAACGTTGATGAAAGAGCTTCATACTTTCTTTTCCATACCTCTACAACGTAAGTAACTTTTACTATGTAGGAGTCACACTTTCTCTTGACAGCTCCAAAGACAATGAAAGAACTGTTGATTGTATAGGAGTCTAACTTTCTTGATAGCTCACAATGAGCAACTTGCTGGGTGAGATTGTTTTTTGATATCTACACTGTGATATCCATTGACAGAGCTGCATTTTCTGGATAGTCCTGCACAACGATAATCTACATGTAGAGCTTCACTTTCCTTCTGATATTTCTGCACAACTACACAATTTGTTGATGAGAGCCATACTTTTGCTTCTTATAGCCCGGCATTAATATGGAGCAATTTGCTGATGTAGACATTTTTATACTTCTCTTCTTGAGCACCCAAGTACAATGTGTATAAATTTGCTGATGTAGAGCTCAAACTTTTCTTCTGAGTCCCAATAATTTATTAACTTATGGTGTAGAGCTCATTTCTTTTTGATATTCTGCACAAAGTGAGAACTTGTTTGATGTGTAGAGTATCATACTTTCTCTGAGCAGCAGACGCACAATGAGCAACTTGCTGATGTAGAGCTTCATACTTCTTTCTTCTTGTTAGCCCCACAGAACGAAGCACTTATTAGATGTAGAGCTGAAACTTCTTCTTCGATAGTCCGCAACGATAACTTATTGATGAGCTCACACTTCTTCTTGATAAATCTTTGCAGGTGATGAACCATTGATAGTTCATACTTTCTTGAGTAATGCACAATGATAAACTATTGGATGGAGCCAAATCTGATAGTCCTGCACAGCCTGTACACGTCGCTGTGAGCTCATACTCTTCTTTAGCCCACACAAAGTGAGAAGAATCATTAAGTAGAGAGTTTACTACTTTTCTTCTTGGATAGCATAATAATGTGATAATTTAATGATGTAGAGCTTATACTTTCTTCTATAGTCCTATATTAATACTAGCAATGTTTGATAGATTTAAATACTTCTGCTTCTCACCCTGTAACACATGATAACTTGTTGATGATAGGTCATATACTTGCTTCTTGATACATGTCAATATGAGCAATCTGGTTGATGAAAGCATCATACTTTTCTGATGTCCTGTACAATGAGACAATTTGGCCATGTAGATGTCACACTTCTTCTTTTATATTTCATATTAACGTAAGCAAACTTGCTGCGTAGAGAGCTACATACTTCTTTCTTCTTGATAGCCCGGGTACAATGAGTAAACTGGGTTACGTAGAGCTTCAACTGAGAACTTATACAATGAGCACCTGCTGATGTAGAGCCATACTTGCCTGACAGCTCATACAATGTTAAAACTTGGTTGATGTGAGACCTTTCATACTGCTTGGATGATTTGCACAATGATTTAGGAGCAATGCTGATGAGAGCCACTTTCTGAGACAGGGGAATACTGCTCAGTTTACAACTGTTGATGGAGATTACACTTCTTCTGATAGTCCTATACACCGTAAGACTTAGAATGACAGAGCTCATACTTCTGCTTTGATAGCCCTGGCACAATGTTAACTTGCTGACAGAGCTCATACTTCTTCTTGTTGTCTTGTACACAACGTGAGAGTAACTGTTTGTATGTAGAGCTTATACTTTTCTTGATAGTGCCTGGCATTACATGAGTAAATTTGTTATGTAGAGTTTACATTTTTTGTTGGTCCTGCACACACGTGGGAGAATACATGAATATTGATACTATTTTCTGGATAGTAAATAATAAAGTGAGCAACTTGTCATGAGAGCTTTCACATTTTCTATGTTAGCTCCTACATTAACTGTGAAGAACTTCTGTTATAGAGAGTCATACTTTCTGATAGTCTGCACACGCATGAGCAACTGCTGACAGAGCTCTTCAAACTTCTTGATAGCCCCAAAAATAAATGTGAGTGGAATTTAATAAGGGGAGAGCAAAACTGTGATATCTATGCAACGATAATTTAGTTACGTAGAGTTTGACATTCTTCTTATAGCTCACATGAGAGAGTAAACAAGATGTAGATTTATACTTCTTCTGACAGCAATACATTAAATGTGAGCAACTTAAGGATGTAGAGCTCAAAACTCTCTTTCTTGATAGTCCCACACACCAAGAAAGAATCTGGTGAGTCATACTTTCTCTTTATATCTTCTGCACAAAGTGAGAATCTAAGATAGAGCTTCACACTTTTCTTCTGATAGTCCCACACAACGTGAGGCAACCCACAGAGAGTCATACTTTCTTCTTTCTTGATATTTCAATAACTTACAACTACTGATGTAGAGTTTACAATTTCTGCTTGAGAGCCAGGCACCATGTGGGAGCAACTTCTGCTGATGAGCTGTACTCTTTCTTCTTGATAGTCCTAAACAACGCTAACTGTGTTTATGTAGACTCAGGCTTCTTCATGATAGTCGCATGTTGTGAGCAACCTATTATGCAGAGTTTCATTTTCTGGATAAATTCTGTATGATAAACTATGTTAACTCATTGAAGGCAGACCCACTTCTACTTTTGACATTCATAGCACAATGTAGACAACCCTGCCTGATGAGAGAGCCAAACTCTTCTTCGATATTCCAATGCAGTAACTTGCTGGTGAGAGCTCATACTTTTGATAGCCTGGCCACAAAGTGAGAACTGCTGACATGGCTTCACTTTTGCTCTTCTGATAATGCAATGTATAAAATTTGTTGATGGAGCTCAACTTTCTTCTTGATGTCCAAAGAACGTAATAATCACATGCAGAGTCTTCACACTTCTTGACACCCACAATGGAGAGACTTTGCTGGTGTAGAGCTTCTATATTTCTTGATAGTCTCACATGAGTAATCTGCTGATATGTAGAGTTTACATTTTCTGGATAGCAATGCACAATGAGCAAATCTGTTGTAGAGCTCATATTTCTTCTTGATATCCTATACTACAACTGGTTGAGTGGTAGTTTCATACTCTTTCTTCTTATACTAGCTCCAACGTAGGGTTAAACTCTGCTGGTGCAGAGAGCCTCTCAGGCTTCATGAGTCTCATGTTTTGGCTAATCCCACATGCTGTAGATTTGAACTCTTCTTCTGAGGAGTCCACAACGTGAGCAACTTACTGGCAGAGCTCACATTTTTGAGCAGATACACTGCACGTATGAGTAATTTATTGATGTAGAGGCACGGGCACTTTCTTCTGATAGTAATGGCAATGATGTCTCTGCTGATAGACAACTTGATGTCCTGTACAACGACACTTAGTTGAAGGAAGAGCCTCATACTCGCTTTGATAAACACATGTGGGAGGCACTATGATGTGAGATTTACATTTTCTGACAGTGAATGCACAAAGTGAGCAACCTACATGTGAGCTATACTTTCATAGTCCTGCACAACGTGAGTAACTTGTTTGATGTAGAGCTGTGTTTTCTTGAAACCACAACATAGATAATGGTATTGATGGAGTCGATGATTTCTAAGCTTTCTTGATATTCTGCACTGTGACAACTGCTGATGGAGTTTCAACTGATAGTTCCAAAAATAATCTTGGAGAGCAATTCTACTGATGAGTTATACTCTTTCAAGGATAGCCCTACACACAGATAGAACTTAATGATGCTAGAGAGTTTGCTGACTTTCTTCCAGATAGTAATGCACAACGTATAACTTGCCATGTAGAGCTTCGGGAACTCTTTCTTCTTGATAGTCCCGGCACAAATCTAGTTAAACTGCTGCGGAGAGAGCTCATACTTTTGATAGCCTCACACAAAGTGAGAATCCTAATGATGTAGAGCTCATACTTCTGGTAGCAATGCACAATATGTGAGCAACTCACTGATGCAGATTTACACTTTCTTCTGATAGGTCCTACAACGTCAGTGATCTGTTGATTGTAGAAACTTCCATCTGTTTCTGATAGCCCTGCACAAATATGGACACCTATTGAGCAGAGAGCATCATACTGCTTGACAGTAATGTGTCAATGAGAGCAACTTGTTGATGTAGAGTATCATACTTTCTTTCTTAATAGCCTAGACAATGTGGTAAGTAATCTGTTTATGTAGAGCTCATGTTTCTTCTTCGATATCACAAATAATGGATGAAACTTGAAGGATGTAGAGCTTCAAACCTTCTGAGGTTCTGTACTGTACAACTTGCTTATGAGAGCCTATACTTTTCAGACAGTGTCTGGCAACAAATGAGCAACCCACATAGAGACGCCTAAAACTTCTTCTTCTTGATAGCCCCATAGACAATGTGAGCAACTTCACTGATGAGCTCAAACTCTCTTGAGATATCCCAACGTATTAACTGTTGATGGTGAGCCTGCTTTCTTCCGGATATAATGCACAATGTATAACTCATGCTGACAGAGCTCAAACTCTTCTCTTCTGATAGTCCCACAAACAGAGTTAACCTATTGGTGTAGAGCCTACACTGACATCTGCAATGGCATGAGTAACTTACATGTAGAGCTTTGTACTTTTCTGATAGGTCCTGCACAACGAGCACCACATAAGATAGCTCATACTGATATTTCTGCACAAGATCAAGCAATTGCTGATGTAGAGCCATACTTGCTTCTTGATACAGGTGCTGTCGTGAGCAACTTGCTGATGTAGAGCTTCAAACTTTTCAGGAGGCCTAGCACCTGGTAAAGGAACCTGCAGAGACTGCATTGTCGCCTTGATCAAAATAATGTGAGAGCAAAATCACTGATGTAGAGCTCAAACTTCTTCTTCTGATAGTCCTGCACAACGATAAACTTGCTGACAGTAGAGCTCATACTTTGCCTGATAGCCCATGTTGTAACGTGATAATTATTGATGTAAGAGACTCACATTTTCTTATGGATAGCCCCACAATATGAGCACTATTAATGTAGAGCCACTACTTTCTCTCTGGATAGAAAAGAATACACAATGCAGCAACTTACATGGCATATTTCACTTCTTCTTCTGATAGTCCCCAACGTAAGCAATCATGTAGAGTTTCATACTAAATGTTTTTGACAGCACAATGGTGAGCAACTTTGCTGATGCAGAGCTTCACATTTCTTCTTATATTCACAATGTAGTTAAACTGCTGCAGAGCCATTCTTTGATAGTCAAAACAATGTGAGCAACTGCTGATGGAGCTTCAACTCTTCTTCTTGATAGTCCCACACTACAACTTGTTATGTAGAGCTTCATACTTTTTTCTGATATTCATGATGTATGATAACTTGCTGATGAGAGCCATACTTTTTTCTGGATAGCACTGCACATCAGAGCAACCTTCGATGTGAAAGAGCTCATTTCTGATGTCCTGCACATCGTGATAACTAATGATTTAGAGCTTGCTACTTCAGTTTTCATAGCCTGGCACAATTGGAGCAACTGATGTAGAGAGCCATACTTTCTGGATATAATGCACAAAGAGCAATCATTGATATAGAGCTTGTTACTTCTTCTTGATAGTCCGCACAACGGGAGCAACCCACATGTAGAGCCACTTTTTCTTTCGGTTATATTCCAATGTGAGCAACTGTGCTGATGAGAGCCTATGTCTCTTTTCGATAGCAATGCAATATATGAGCACTGCTGATGTAGTATCACATCTCTTCTTATTCTAGCACAACGTGGCAATCTGTTATGAGAGTCACATTTCTTCTGATAGCCTGCACAACAGAGCAGAACTTATGATGGAGTTTCAAACTCTTCTTTCTTTGATAGGTCCCGGCACATCGTGAGCAATCATTGGCAGAGCCATACTTTTCTTGATAGCCCGCGCGAGAATTATTGATGTAGAGAGCTTCATACGCTTTCTGAAGAAGTAGATTGTACACCGATAACCCTACTGACGGAGTTTGGCACCACTTGATATCCCAACAAGTAATTTGTTGATGTAGATTTACTGCTCTTGATAGTCTATACACAATGGGAGCAATCTGTTACAGAGCTTATACTTTCTGGATAGCAATGCACAAAGATAAATTTTGCTGATGGAGCTTCACATTCTCTTGATAGTCCTGCACACAACGAGCAAACTTGCTGAATGGTATTTATACTGCTGATAGTCCTGGCACAACGACAGAACTGCTGATGGTATCGATACTTGTTTCTGGACAGCAATGGGCCTGTCAAAGTGAGCAACTGTTGATGTAGAGTCATGATTTTCTGTTGAGGCTATATAATAACGTAAGCAACTTGCTGATGCAGAGCCACATTTCTTGACAGGTTTCAAGTCAATGTGAGCAATCTGACATGAGAGCCCAAACTTCTTCTGATAGCCCTGCAGCAATGTATATACAAATCATATTGACAGTAGAGCTTCAAACTTGATAGTCCTGCACAACGGAGCAACTTAATAGATGAGCCACACTTTTCTTCTGGACAGCAACAAATGTGAGCAACTTGCTGATGTAGAGCCTGAAACTTCTTCTTGATAGTCCTGCAGAACGTGAGTACTTGCTGGTAGAGCTCATACTTTCTTTTTGATATCTCACATGTATAGAGGGGAACTATTTCATGTAGAGCTTCATGTACTTTCTTCTTCTGGATATCTCAGACAACGTGAGAGCAACTGTTGATGAGCTTCATACTTCTTTCTTTCTTGATATTTCTGGCAACAACGTAAGCAACTTGATGATGGTGAGCCTACTTGCTTGATAATAAAAATACCGAGCAACCTGTTGATGCAGAGCTTCAAAACTTTCTTGATAGGTCCCAAACATGTAACGTGAAGCAACTCATTGATGGAGAGCTTCACTGCTTGATAGCCACACAATGTGAGCAACTTGCTGATGTAGAGTCACACACCTTCTCTGATAGTCCTGCACAACGCAAGGAATTTGTTTATGTAGAGCTGATACTCTTCTTCTTTGATAGCTCCGGCACACGTATGAAATCACATGTAGAGCTCAACTTTCTTTCTTCTTGATAGTCCACAACGAGCGACTTGCTGATGTAGATTTAATACTGGCTTTGATAGCTCCGGCACAATGTGATAAACTTGCTGATGGGAGACCTTTATACTTATGGATAGCCCTGCACAATATGAGCAACTTGCTGATGAAGATTATATACTTCTTCTAGACAGCCTGGCAATGTGATAACTTATTGGATGAGAGCTTCAACTTCTAGTGAACTCATACTTTTTCTTCTGATAGTCTGGCACATTTGTGAGCAACTTGCTGATGTAGAGCTCAAACTCTTCTGATAGGCCTGGCACTAACGCGAGCAACTTGCTACGATGAGAGCTCACTCTGGGCTTCTGATAGCCTGGCACAATGCAGAGCAACCTGCTGATGGTAGACGCCATACTTTTCTCATAGCCCTGGCACAGACTGCAAGCAACTTCACTGATGAGCGTCATACTTTCATGGATAGCCTAACAGGTATGAGAACTTGCTGATGTGAGACCACACTTTTCTTATGGATAGCCTAACATGAGCAACTTACTGATGTAGAGCGTATTACTTTCTAGATAGTACGACAATGTAGATAAATCTGCATGAGAGATATTTACATTTTCTTGATAGTCCTAAGACAACTAGAGCAACTTATGCTGATATGAAGAGAGTTTACATTGCTTTGATAGTCTGTACAGAATATGAGCAACTTACATGAGAGTTTCTGAAATTTCTTCTTTGATAGTCCTGCACAACGTACAACTCATTATGAGAGCTCACTACATTTTCTCTGATAGCTCAGTACAAATGAGTGAACTATGAGAGAGGCTTCAAACTTTTCTTCTTGATAGTCCCGCATACTAATCTATAACTTGCTGGTGTAGAGTCATACTTCTTCTTTTTGATAACTGCACAGTGACAACTTGTCACAAAGAGCTCATACTTCTTCTTCTGAGCAGCAATGCACAATGTGAGCAACTTACATGTAGAGAGCCTGGGCATTTCTGCTTCTTGACACTAAGGCACTGTAGAGTAACTATTATGTAGACCTTCTATACTTTCTTCTTATGGAGTAGCCTGCAATGTATTATGACATTCTGTTGATGAGAGCTATACTTTCTTTCTTGATAGTCTGCACAACGTAGTTAACTATTGATGAGCTTCATGTTTCTGCTTTGAGGCCCGGCACAACTGTGAGCAACTTGCTGATGTAGAGCTCAAACTTCTGATAGTCTCAGACAACGAGCAACTTCTGCTGTGAGATTTCACACTTTTGATAGTCTCTGGTACAAAGGAAAGAACTGCTTGATGGTATCACACTTGATAACCCGCAAGAACGGCACCGTTTGCAGGAGTCACTTTCTCTCATATAGTCCCACACAATCGTGATACTTGCTGCGTGTAGAGCTCACACTTTCTTTAGATAGTCTTATGGTGTACCTGCTGATGGTATTTACATTTTTCTGAGCAGTAGACGCACAATGTGAGCAATCATACATGCAGAGCTTCAAACTTCTTCTTCCCGATAGTCCTACACAACGATAAATCGATGTGAGATTTACATTTCGCTTCGATAGCCCTGGCACAATGTGAGCAACTTACTGATGTAGAGCTCATTTTCTTCTTCATAGTCTTATACACAATGGGCACTAGTTGATGTAGAGCGTCACACTTTCTTATGGATAGCCCTGCACAAAGTGTATAACTTGCTACGTGAGATTAACCGCGATACATCCTATACATCCAGGTTAACCGCTTATGTAGAGCTGCTTCTTTCTCTTGATAGTCTAGCACAATGAGCAACTTGCCGATGTAGATTCAAACTTTCTGATAATGTCCCACACAACGAGAGTAACTGCTATGAGCCACTTTCTTCTTTCTGATAGTCCTGAGTACACCGAGCAACTGTTGTGAGAGCTGTTACTTTCTTGATAATACAGTCTCACATTAATGATAAATTTACTGATGGAGAGTCAAACTTTTCTTGATAGTCCTGGCACAACATGGGAAGCAACTTGCTGCACAGAGCTCATACTTTTCTTGATATTCACAATGTGAGCAACTGCTGATGAAGAGCTTACACTTGACAGGCAATGCACAATGATAATCCACAGATACAGAGAGCTTCAAACTTCTTTCTTGATAGTCCTGGCAATAACGTGAAGATCTGTTTGTGAGCTTCATACTTCTTCTTCTTACAAACTAGTAACAACGAGCAAATTTGCTGCAGAGCTCATACTTTTTGATAGCCCTGTACAAAGTGAGAACTTGCTGATGCAGAGCTTCATACTTTTTCTCTGACAGATAATGGGCAATAATGTGAAAGAAATTGCTGATGAGAGCTTCAAACTTTCTTCTGATAGTCCCACAGAGAATAATATGATCTGATGATTTAGAAGTCATACTTGGGTTTTTGACAGCCCCCTGTTAAATGGGAGCAACTTGTTGATGTAGAGCCAAACTTTCTTCTTAGATAGTCCCAGTAGCAATGGAGCAACTTACTGATGTAGAGCCCATACTTTCTGGGATAAGATTGCATGTCGTACAATTTATTATGTAGACATACATTTTTTCTTCTTGAGTAGCTCAGTACAATGTATGTTAAACTTGCTGATGTATAGAGCTAAACTTCTTTCTTCTTGATAGTCCTATACATCGAGCAAACTTACTGATGCACATTTTGGCATTTGCTTGACAGCCCGGCACAATGTGAGCAACTGCTGATGTAATTTCATACTCTCTTAGGATGTGCCCTGCACAACACAGATAACTTGTTGATGTAGAGCTTGCACCTTGATAGTCCCAATATAACGTGAGCAACCATGAGAGAGTTCATGGCTTTTCTTGATAATGTGCCAAAGTGGAGACAAATTCTGCAGGGAGAGCTTATACTTTCTGGATAGCAACAATGTGAGCAACTTTGCTGATGAGAGCTCAATCTTCTTTCTTTCTGATAGTCCTGCATTGATATTAACTTGCTGATGTGAGAGAGTCTATACTTCGCTTTTGATGTATTCCACAAAGTTTATAACTTGCCGATGGAGGCTCATACTGCCTTTTGGATAGCAACTATACAAAGGGAGCAACTTGCTGACGAGAGTTTATACTTTCTAGATAGCAATGCACAATGAGCAACTTACATGTAGAGCCAATCTTCTTTCTGATAGGTCCACAACATGATAACTATTATTGTAGATTCATACTTGCTCTGATATTCATTGCGCGGAGAACTGCTGATGTAGAGCTTCATACTTCTTCTGGAGAGAATAATAATGGAGCAAATTTGTACATGGGAGTCATACTTCTTCTAGATAGGTCCCACAAACAACGTAAAGAACTTACAGATGAGTTTACTGCTTTCTGACAGCCTGGCAACATCGGATAACTTGTTGACAGAGCGCCTATACTTTTCTTCTGATATAATGCACAGTGAGCAACTTAATATGTAGAGCATCATATTTCTTCTTTCTGATAGTTCCAGACACAACGTGATAAACTTGCTTATAGAGCTTTATATTTCTTCTTCTTATAGTCCACACCGTGAGCAAATTTATTGATGTAGAGCTACATTTGCTTTGATAGTCTTCTGCACAATGAACAAATTTAATATGAGTCTGAACTCTTCTTGATAGTCCTGTTAATATTAACTTATTACGGTGAGAGTTTGCATTTCTTCTTGATAATGGTATAATGTAAAGGCAACCCATTATGTAGATTACATACTTTCTCTTTCTTGAGCAGCTCTGGCACAATGGAGCAACTGTTGATGTAGAGAGCCTCAAACCTTTCGATAGTCCTGTACAACGTGAGCAAATTTGATGGATGGTGAGCTTCATACTTCTGCTTGATAGTCTGCATACTATGTGAGCAACTTGGCTGATGAGACCCTTTCATACTTTCTTATGGATAGCCTCAGTACAACATGAGCAACTTGAAGGATAGAGTCTACACTTTCTGGATAGTTCTGCACAACGTGTTAACTACTGATGTAGAGCTTCATACTTCTGCTTCTTGATAGTCTGGCACACGAGATAACTTAAGATTGTAGAGTTTCAACTTCTTCTTGATAGTCCTGCACACTTAGTAACTTGCTGATGTAGAGCTCATACTTCAGGCTTTTGATAGCCTGGGTACAATGAGCAACTTGCTGATGTAGACCTTCATACTTTCTGAGATAGTTCCACATATAGGAGAACTGCTGTTGTAGAGTATCACACTTCTTCTTCTTGATAGTTCTGGCACAACGTGTTAACTTGCTGATGTAGAGCTTACATTGCTCTTTGATAGATCTGGCACAATGTGAAAGGAACTTGATGATGTAGAGCTTCAAACTTTCTTCTGATAGTCCAACAACGATAGTCTGTTATGTAGAGCTACACTTTTCTTTTTTGATAGTCCCACAAAGTGAGCAACTGGCTGGATGTAGAGTCGTTTCTTCTTCTGATAGTACGCACAATGCGAGCAACTTGCTGATGTGAGAGTTTAAACTTCTTCTGATAGTCCTGTACACGTAAGGCAACTGCTGCAGGAGAGCTTCATACTTTTCTGATAGTTCATAGGCACAACGTGGGAGACTCTTTGTTGGTGTAGAGCTCATACTTCTTTTGATAGCCTCTGCACTAAAGTAGAAAGAATTCTGCTGGAGATGTAGAGCTTATACTTCTGATAGCAATACAATGAGCAACTTGCTGATGTAGAGCCTGAACCTTCTTTCTTTCTGATAGTCCCATGCACAACGTGAGTAACTTGCTGATGTAGAGCTCATACTAGTTTTGATAGGCCCACACAATGTATAATCTGCTGATGGTAGAGATTTATACTTTTCTCTTTATAGTCTCTGCACAACGTACAATTTTATTGATAGAATGTCATACTCTTCTATGATAATCAACAGAAAGTGATGAATTTGAATGATGTAGAGTTTAACTTCTTCTTGATAAATATCCCACAATGTGTTAACTATTTATAGAGCTACCACTTCTTCTTCACTTGATAGCCCGGCACACAGATAATCGATTTAGAGTCGAACTTCTTTCTTCTGATAGTCCTGCACAACGTGTATAGTTGAAACTTAGTTGATGTGAGCTCATACTTCTGATAGTCCTGCACAACGACACTGCTGCAGAGCTCACTTCTTTTGAGGTTCTGCACAACGACAACTGCTGACAGAGAGAGCCTAAACTTTCTTCTTGATAGTCCTGCACAACGTGGCTAACTTGCTATGTGAGCCATACTTTCTTTGATAGTCTCAGCACATAGAGTTGGGGGAACTTGCTGATGTAGAGCTTTACATTTTCTGATAGCAATGCATCAATAGATAACGATTACAGAGCTCAAACTCTTCTTTCTGATAGTCCTGCACAACGTGCTAAACTTGCTTATGTAGAGCCTCATACTTTTCTGACAGTTCTGCGGTCAACGAGCAACTTATTGTAGAGCCATACTTTTTTTTGACAGTCCCAGGCGCGAGAACTTGCTGATGGAGCTCATACTTCTGATAGTAATGGCAATGGTGAGCAACTCTGTCGATGAGAGCTCAACCTTCACAGTCCTGTACAACGACACCGCTGATGTAGAGCCTGCGCCTGCTTCTGGATAGTTCTGCACACAACAGAGCAACTTGCTGATGTAGTCAACTTCTTTCTGATAGTCCTGGCACAACGCATAACTTATTGATGAGAGCTTCATACTTGATAGCTCCAGGTCATGGGAACTGTTGACACATGAGCTCATACTTTCTTCTTCTTGATAGATAATGCACAATGAGCAACTTGGTTGACAGAGGAGCTTCAAACTTCTGATAGGTCTGGTACAACGATAACTTATGTGTAGAGCTTCATACTTCTTTCTTTGATATTCTGCGCTGTATGAGAATCTATTGATGAGAGTTTCATACTTTCTTCTGGATATCTCACATGAATGATAAACTTTGCTGATGAGAGTCGCATTTTCTTTCTGATATTTTCACAGAATAACGAAAAAGAACTGCTGATGTAGGAGCTCATACTTTCTGCTTGACAGTTGTGGGCACACTGCAGTGCAACTTACTGATGTGAGAGCTAAAATCTTCTTCTACAGTCCTCCAATGGCAACGGTGTTAATTTGTTTATGAAAGAGCTACATATTTCTTCTTGATAGCTCCGGAGACACAGAGCAACTGCGATGTAGAGGCTCAACTTTTCTTGATAATGGCACAACGAGCAATTGCTGATGGAGTCAGCTACTCGTTTTGAGAGTCTGCACTGTTGTGTATAAATCTGCTGATGTAGACCATACTTATGGATAGCCCTCAGACAAATATGAGCGGAATCATTAGATGGAGCTTACATTCTTCTTCTGGATGAGGTAATGCATAATGTGAGCAACTTATTGATGAGAGCTTTGAACTCTTTCTTGATAGTCCCATACAACGTAGCAACCTATAGCTGACAAGAGGAGTCATCTCTGCTTTCTGATAGCCCGCACAATGAGCACCCTAAGGATGTAGAGCTAAAACTGCCTTGATATCCCAGCACAATGTAAGCAACTTGCTATGCAGAGCTTCACACTCTTCTGAGGAATGCCCAAATAATGTAGAGCAACTTGCTACGAGAGCTTCAAACTTCTTCTTGATAGTCCTGTACAACGTAGAGTTGAACTTGCTGATGTAGAGCTTCACACTTCTTCTTGATGGGTCCAACAACGTGAGATAACTTGCTGGGTGGAGAGTTTCACTTCTTTTGATAGTTCTGGCACTGTACTGTGAGCAACTCATTGATGTAGAGCCTAAACTCTTTCTTCTTGATAGTCTCAAAATAACGGCAAGCAACTTGCTGACAGTAGAGCTCATACTTCTTTCTTTTGATAGCCCAGACAAAGTGAGCAACTTGCTGATGTAGAGATTTACATTTCTTCTTTCTGACAAGAATAACAATGTGAGCAACCTGTTGATGTAGATTTAAACTTCTTCTTCTTGATAGTCTTATACAACAAGCAAATTTGCTGGTGAGCTTCTATACTTTCTTTTCTTGATAGCCCTACACAACGTGAGCAACCCTGCTGGTGTAGAGCTTCACACTTTTTTTTGATAGTCCCGCACAAAAAGCAGAGTAGACTTGTTGATGGTAGAGCTTCATACTTCTTCTTTCGATAGCAATGCAGCCAATGGAGCAACTCCAACATGTAGAGCCCAAACTTTCTTCTTGATAGTCCTGAGGCACAACGTGAGTTAAACTTGGTTGATACGTAGAGCCTACACTTCAGTTTTTGATGTGCCCTGCACAACGCAGAGCAACTTGATGATGGCAGAGCTCAAATGCTGATAGTCCTGCAACGTGAGCAACTTACATGCAGATAGCCTACTTTTCTTGATAGCCTTACACAAAGCAGAGAACTTACTGATGAGAGCTTCATACTCTTCTTCTGATAAAGAATGCAACAATGTGAGGCAACTGCTGATGGTAGCTTCAACTGATATCCTGCATGAACATGAGCACCTGCTGTGGTAGTAGAGCTTCACTTTCTTGAGAGCCTGCACATGCGGGAGTAACTTGCTGATGAGCTTCATACTTCTAACCTGCACAATGTGAGCAACTTGCTGATGAGAGTCACATTTCTTCTTGCATATTTCTGCACAACGAAAGAATTTGCTGATGAGCTTCATACTTGTTTTTGACAGTTGCAATGTACGTAGAGCAATCATTATTTGTGAAAGAGTTTAAAATCTTTCTGATAGGTCCTGTACAACGTACAACTTGCTTATGTAGACTTCTGTTACTTCGCTTCTGATAGCCCGGCAACAATGATAACTACGATGTAGAGCTGATACTCTTCTTCTGTTAGCCTCAGACAATGTAACAACTTGTTGAGAGAAATATACTTTTCTTGTGATAGCCTGCATTGTGTGAGAGTAATCTATTGATGTAGACCTCATACTTTTCTGATGGATAGTCTATGTCAATATGAGCAACTTGCTGATGTAGAGTTGAATACTTTCTTCTGACAGCAATGCACTAATGAGTAACTGATGATGTAGAGGCCATACTTCTTCTTCTGTTAGTCCATAACAATTCAATGTGAACTTGCTGATGTAGAGCTATACTTGCTTGATAGCTCTGCACAATGTGAGCAAATCTGTTGATGAGTTTCAACTTTCTTCTTGATAGGTCCTGGCACAATGCGAGCAATCTGTTTGGTGAGTCATACTCTTTGATAGCCCTGCAACAAAGTGAGAGCAATCTGTTACGTAGAGCTTCATACTTCTGATAGTAGAATGTGCACTAAATGAAAGCAATCTGCTGACAGAGCTTCATACTGCTTCTTCAGACAGTCCTTACACTAATGGTTAACTTCACGATGAGAGAGCTAAACTTTCTTCTTGAGGTCCTACAATGTGAGCAACTGCTGATGTAGAGCCTGTTTCGCTTCTGATAGAGTCACAGCCGCAGGAGCAAATTTGGCTGATGAGAGTTTATACTTTCTTCTGAATAGCTCCTATGACAACGGGGTTAAATTTGCTGATGTGGGAGAGTGCTGTACTTTCTGTTGGAGGCTCTGTACATGGGAGCAACTTGCTGATGAGATTTAAACCTTCCGATATCCACAACGTAAGCAACTGTTTATGTAGAGCCACACTTTTTCTTGATGGCTCACACAACACAGCAACTCACAGATGAGAGTTTCAAACTTCTTTCTTGATAGTCCTGCACAACGATAACTGTTTACAGAGCCTACACTTCTTCTCTTGATAGTCCTATACAACGTGATAAACTTGCTGGTGTAGAGCTTCATACTTTTCTCTTGATAGCCCCGGCACAATGAGTAAATCATTGATGATTTCAACCCGCCGCCTGAGGTCCACACACCCTGTCACTTATTATGTAGAGCCTACACTTTTCTTGATAGCCCCGGTACAGTATGAGAACTTGCTGATGCAGAGTCATACTCTTCTTCTGGATAGGCAATGGCACAATGTGAGCAACTTATTGATGTAGCTTCAACTCTTTCTGCTTGATAGTCCTAAGACAACGCATAAACTGTTATGAAGAGTCATTTTTCTGATAGCTCTGCACAACGTGAGCAACTGCGATGTAGAGCTTACTTTCTTCATGGACAGCAGTCACACAACGTAATGAATTTACTGATGTAGAGCCATACTTCTGCTTCTGATAGCCAGGCACAATGTCGTGACAATCTTGCTGACAAGAGAGCTTTCAATAATCTTTCTGATAGTCCTGCACAACGTAAGCAATTCTGCTTTTATAGAGCACACATTTCTTCTTGATAGCTCACACAGATAGAACTTGCTGATGAGAGCTTCAAACTTCTTCTTGATAGTCCGCACAACGTGGAGCAACTTATTGATGTAGAGTCATACTTGCTCTTGATACCTACACAATGTGAGCAACCTGTTGACAGACCTCACTTCTTCTGCTGTGATATCCCACAACATGCATAAATTTGCTGGATGTAGAGCTATTTTCTTCTGGATAGCAACGTCAATGTGAGCAACTGCTGATGTAAGAGCCTATGCTACTTTTGATAGTCCCACAACGTAAGAATCTTCTGGTTGATGTAGAGCTTCATGATTTGCTTGAGCAGCCCGGACACAATGTGAGCAACTTGGCTGAGATGAGAGCTCAACTCTTTCTTGATAGTCCTGCACAACAAGCAACTTGCTTATGGTGAGTCATACTTCTTCTGATAGCTCCGGCACAATGGGAGCACTTGCTGATGAGTTTCTGAAACTTTTTTCTGATAGCCCGCACAACGTGATAACTATTTGATGTATATAGAGCTTCGAAGGTACTTCGCTTTTCTGATATTCATATTTTGAGCAACTTGCTGGGATGAGAGCTCATACTCTTCTTCTGTTGTCACCCACGCGGATAGAATCTGCTGACGAGACTCGTTTGCGGATAGCCCCGCACGTACTACGAGCAATTTGCTGATGCAGAGCCATTACTTTTCTTCTGATAGCAACGCACAATGTGAGCAATTTGCTGATGGAGTCATACTTCTTCTCTGAGATGTCCTGCACAACACAATCTGCTTATGTAGAGCTTCACACTTTTCTGATATTCGTACAATGTGAGCAACTTGCTGACGAGAGCGCTGAACCTTTCTTTTGATAGTCCTGCACAACGTGAGCAACTGCTGATGAGAGCCTACTTCTGCTTCTTGATAGCTCCAAGGCACCGTGATAACTGCTGACGGTGATGTCATAATTTCTTTCATGGATGTATCTCACAAAAAGTGAGGAACTTGCTGATGTAGACCTTCATACTTTCTATGGATAGCCCTGTACAACATGATAACTTTATGATGTAGATTTACACTTCTCTCTTCAGATAGCAATGCACAATGTGAGCAACTGCTGATGTAGAGTCACACTTTTCTTCTGATAGTCCTGGCAGGCATTGATCTGTAGCAACTTATTGATGTAGAGCCTGCTGCCTGTTTCTGGATAGCTCCGGCACACGTGAGCAACTCTGCTGATGGTGGCTCAAACTTCTTCTTTCTTGATAGTCCAGCACAACGAGTTAACTTGCCATGGTAGAGCTCATACTTGATACTGCTCTGGCACAACATAGAGAGCAACTTGCTATATGTAGAACTCATACTTTTGTTTGACAGCCCTGACAAAGTGGAGCAACTTGCTGATGTAGAGCTTCAAAACTTTCTTCTTGACAACTACAACGTACAATCATGATGGAGCTACATACTCTTTCTTCTGATAAATGTCCTGCACAACGTAAGCAACTTACTATGTAGAGCTTCATACTTCGCCTCTTGAGCTCCGGCACAATGTGCAGATAACCCTGCTGATGCAGATCTGCACTTTTCTTCTGATAGTCCTATCACCCAAGCAACTTGGTTTATGAAAGAGTCACATACTTTCTGAGGTCTGGGCAGTCAATGTGACAACTGCTGATGTAGACCTCCACTTTTCTATAGATAGAGCTCGCACAATATAGAGCAACTAAGGATGCATGAGTTTAATATTCTTCTTCTGGAGCAATGACAATGTGAGCAAACTTGCTGATGTAGAGCTTTACACTTCTTCTTCTTATATCCTGGGTACAACGTAGAAGCAACTTGCTGATGGAGCTCATACTTGCCTGATAGCCCGGCACAATGTAGGAGCAACTTGTACATGCAGAGTCAAAACTTTCTTCTTTGATAGTCCTGCACAACGCAAGGAACTTGTTTATGCGAGCTTGATACTTTTCCTGATAGCCCACAATGTGACAATCGCACATGTGAGAGCTTCTAAACTTCTTCTGATATCTCAATAACGTGAGCAACTTGCTGATGTAGAGCTCACTTCTGCTTTTCAGACAGCCTGGCACAAATACAGATAACCACATGAGAGATTACTTTTTCTGTGTTACAGCCCTGCACAAAGTGAGAGAGTACTGCTGTAGATGCAGACTCATACTTTCTCTCATGGATAGTAGCCCTGCACAACATGTGAGCAACTGGTTGACGAGGAGCTTGGTTCTTCTGGGATGGCAAATGCACAACAGAGCAACTGGTTGACGTAGTATTTCCACATTCTCTTCTTGATAGTCCTGCACAGATATGTTAATTTCATTGATGGAGATTTACTACTGTTTTGATAGCCCGGCACAATGTGAGCAACTGTTGGATGGTAGAGCTCCCAAACTCTTTCTTCTGATATAGTCCTGCACAACGTAAGCAACTTGCTATGGTAGCTTCATACTCTTTCTTCTTGACAGCCTGCACAATGTGGAGCAACTTGCCGATGCAGAGCTCAAACTTCTCTTCTTCTGATAGTCTGGCAACACAACGTGGAGCAACTTGCTACGCAGATTTGTTTTCTGCTTTGACAGCCCGGCAACAATGCACAACTGTTGATACAGGAGTTATTGATACTTCTTATGATAGCCCTGCACAAAGTGATAGTCTTGCTGATGTAGACCTTCATACTCTTCTCTATGGATAGCCCCAGCAACATGATAACTGCTGATGTAGAGCTGCTACTCTTCAGATAGCACCAGCTGAATGTGAGCAACTGCTGATGTAGAGCCCATACTCTTTCTTTGAGCCAGGTCTCGCAGTCAACGTAAGTAACTTGGTTGATGAGACTATACTGCCTTTCTTGATAGCTCCAAGACCAATGTGATAACTTTTGATGGTGGTAGAGCTTCAAACTTCTTTCTTCTTGATAGTCCTAGCCAACGTAGCAACTTGTTTATGTGAGCTTCACACGCTCTTGATATCTATAACAACGTGAGCAACTTGCTATGTAGAACTTCCATACTGTTTGATATCTCAGTAATATGACAACTTTGGTTGACAGAGAGCTTCAAACCTTGATAGTCCCAGCAACGGGACAACTATATTGATGAGAGCTCATACTGGACAGCAATGCACAAAGTGACACCAGTTGATGTAGAGCACTGTTACTTTTTCTTCTGATAGTCCGCAACAATGTGAGCAACTTGTTATGGTGAGCTTCACTTCTTGATGAGGCCCTGCACAACGAGAGCAATCCTGCAGATGTAGAGCTTCATACTTTCTTTGGAGGTCCTGCACAAAGTGAGTAATCTGCTGATGTAGAGCTTGTACTTTTCTGATAAAGGCATCTGCCAAAGTGAGCACCTGTACTGATGTAGAGTCATACTTCTTCTTCTTGATAATATCCAGAACAAACGATAACCCTACTGATAGAGCTTTCATGTTTCTTTTTCTGAGCAGCTCCTGCACAAAGTGATAATCACATTGATGTAGAGCTCACTTCTTCTCTTCTGGATAGCAATGCACAATGTGAGCAACTTAAGATGTAGAGTATCATACTTTCTTGATAGTTCTGCACAACGCAGAGCAATCACATGAGAGTTTCATACTTTCTTGATATTTCTGGCACAACGAGCAACTGGTTGATGAGTTTACATTTGCTTCTGATGGCTAAAGAATAATGGAAAGAACTGTTGATGTGTAGAGCGTCAAAATCTTTCTGATATGTCCTGCAACAAACGAAGAACTTACATGAGAGTATCATATTTCTCTTCTGCATGGATAGCCTCACACAAAGTGACAACTAATGATGTAGAGGCCAACTTCTGACAGGTCCTGCACAACGTAAGCAACTGTTATGTAGAGCTAAGATACTTCTTTCTGATAGTTCAAAATGGAATAACTGTTGATGTAGAGCTAAAACTCTTTCTTCTTGATAGTCCTGCACAATCGTGAGCAGCACTTGCTGATGAGAGCTTTCATACTGCTTTCGATAGCCTCAGGAAGAATGTGAGGCAACCCTGTTGGATGAGACCTTTATGATTTGAGGATAGCCTGCACTAGCCATGATAACTGGTTGATGCAGAGCTATCTTTCTCTGGATAATAGCAACAACAATTTATAACTCGTTGATGTAGAGCTTCTACATTTCTTCTTCTGATATTAGTCTCAAACAACGGGCAACTTGCTGAGAGCTTCATACTTGCTCTTGATGAAATCATATACTACTTAGAGTTAACCATTGATGTAGAGCTTCAAACTTTCTTCTTGATAGTCCTGCAACAAATGTGGATAACTGCTATGAGAGCCTACCTCTTTCTTTGATAGTCTTGCACAAAGTGATGAGCAACTTGCTGATGTAGAGCTCACTTCTTCTTCTGGACAGCAACGCACAACGTATATCTTACTGATGGTAGAGCCCAAACTTTCTTCTGATAGTCCCATACACAACGCAAGGAACTTGCCATGCAGAGCTTCATACTCTGATAATCATAATTAACGAGACTCCTGCTGTGTAGAGCTTACACTTTTCTTTGATAGGCTCCCAGGCTGAAAGTGAGTAACTTATTGATGAGAGCTTCATACTTCTTCTTCTCTGATAGCAACATGTGACATGTATAACCTATTGATGTAGAGCTTCAAACTTTCTCTTGATATGTCCTGCACAACGGAGCAGAACTTGTTGATGCAGAGCTCACTTCAGCTTCATAGTCTAATAATGTGAGCAACTTGCTGATGTAGAGCTCACACTTCTTCTGATAGTCCTGCACAAATTGAGCAACTGTTGATGATAGATACTGATACTGATAGTCCTGTACAACGAGCCACTTGCCACTGGCAAGAGCTTCACACTTTTCTTGATAGTCCTGTACAACAAGCACTTGCTGACGTGTAGAGCCCATACTTGCTTGATGGCAATGGCACACAAGTGACATCTGCTGATGTGGAGAGTTTACTGCTTTTCTTGATATGTCCTGCACAAAGTGAGCACCCCATGATGTGGTGAGTACCATGCTTTTCTTTCTGATAGTCTGCACAACGTATATTACGATGTAGAGCTTTCATCTGATATTTTCAACGGCAACCTTCATTGTGTAGATTTATGTTTTTTATAGTCTTTAAAATAACATAGGCAACTTACAGATGTAGAGCACACACGTCTCTATGGATAGCCTCAATAATACAGAGTAACTGCTGATGGAGCTTCATACTTAGGATAGTCCACAATGGATAACTTACATGTAGAGCTTCATATTTTTCTTCTTCTGGATAGCAATGCACAAGTGAGCAACTTAAGCGATGTGAGCATCATACTTTCTGAGGTTCCTGCACAACGTGAGCAACTCTGCTGATGTAGAGCCTCACTTCTTCTTTCTTGATAGTCCTGCACAACGTAAGTAAACTTGCTGACAGAGCTCATACTTCTTCTTGATCTCACAGATAGCAAATCTCTGCTGATGTGGAGCCATACTTGCTTCTGATAGCCTGCAAGAATGGAGCAACTTGCTGATGTAGAGTTTCATGGCATTTCTTCCGATAATAACCATACTGAATGACAACTGATGGAGTTTCAAACTCTCTTCTTCTGATAGTCCCGCACAACGTAAGCAACTTGCCTAGAGCTCACACTTCTTCTTCTGAGACTCAGCAACGTGGGCAACTTATTGATGAGAGAGTTTCATGATTTCTTCTGATGATAGCCGCCTCCAACGTGAGTAACTGCTGATGAGAGCTTACTTCTGGGCTTTGATAGCCTGGCACACGGGGAGCAATCTGTTACGTTGAGAGCGTCACATTTTCTTGCGGATATTCAACATGAGCAACTTGCTGATGTAGAGTCACACTTCGCTTGATAGCAATGACAACATGAGCAACTATGATGAGCTTCGAGCTACTTCTTCTTCTTGATAGTCCAAGACAAAGGAAAGAACGGTTGATTTGAGAGAGCATCATAATTTCTTCTGATAGTCCTGCACGTGAGCAGCTGACGTAGAGCTTTGCTACTTTTTCTTCTTATTTCCTGCAACAACGCTAACTGCTTATGTAGATCGTGTTTTCTTCCTACAGTCTCTGCACAACGTAAGCACTTGTTGGCAGAGCACGTCATACGTCTCTTTATGATAGCCCTCACAACATGAGCAACTACATGTAGATCTCACATTTCTCTTCTTATGGATAGTCCGGCATGAATGGGAGCAACTTTCATATTGATGAAGCTTCATACTTGCTTCCTGATAGCCTGCACAATGGGAGCAACTTGCTGATGAGAGTCTGTTAATTTCTTTCTTCTGGATAGCAATGCACAGCGAGCAACTTGTTGATGTAGAGCACTGAGCTACTTTGATAGGTCCCACAACGTGAGAGCAACTTGCTGATGTAGAGGCCTTTATACTTGATAGTCCTGTACAACGAAGCAGTCCTAATGATGGGAAGCTTCATACTTCTGCTTGATAGCCCGGCAACAGCCATGGGAGCAACCTGCATGCAGAGCCAAACTTTCTTCTTCTTTGATAGTCCCACACAACGATACAACTGCTGATGTAGAGCTTCACTACTTCTTCTTCTCATAGCCTCACAAAGTGAGAGCAACTTGCTGATGTAGAGCCACTTCTGCTTGATAGGTCTGGGCACAAATGGGAGCAACTGTTTATTGGTAGGAGTTTCATACTTTTCTTCCGATAACACTGTACAATGAGCAACTTGCTGATGGAGAGTTTCAAACTCTTCTTCTTGATAGTCCCATGAACGCATGCAACCTGCTCATGGTGAGCTCACACTTCTTCTTCAGATAGCCCTGCACAAATGGAAGCAACCTGCTGATGTAGAGGCTCATACTTTTCATGGATAGCCCCTCCAGCAACGAGCAACTTGCTGATGTAGAGCCTGCACTTCTGTTTTAGATAAAGCCCGGCACAATGTAGAGCAACTGATGATGTTGAGCGTCATATTTATGATATCCCACAACATGAGCAATCATTGATAAGAGCTTTCACATTCTTGATAGCCCTGCAATAAAGTGAAAGCAACTTGCTGATGTAGAGCATCATACTTCTTCTTCTGATAGTCCTAATAACGTGAGCAAATTTGCTGATGGTAGAGCTTCATACTTCTTCTTATGGATAGCCCCCAATAAAGATGAGCAACTTGCTGATGTAGAGACATTACATTTCTTCTAGTGCGGATAGCTCTGCACAACGTGAGCAACTTGCTGACAGAAGAGTTTACTTCTTCTTCTGAGATAAATAGAGCAGTTATATAACTTATGCTGATGAAGATTTACACTTTCTTCTTCTGATAGGCCATAGCACAACGTGAGCAACCCTGCTGATGTAGAGCTTCAGGCTTTTCTGATAGTTCTGCACGTATGCAGATAACTTGCTGACAGAGCATCATACTTTTCTCAGATAGTCCAACAACGTGAGCAACTTATTGACAGAGCCTGCGATTCTTCTGATAATCCGGCAATGGGAGAATTTGCTGGATGTAGAGCCATACTTTCTTATGATAGTCTGCACATATGGGGGCAACTTGTTGACAGAGCGTCATACTTTTCTTATGGATAGCCCAATAACGTAGAGCAACCCACATGAAGAGTTTCATACTTTTCTGGATACAGTACTGATATAGATGAATGAGCGAATTTGCTGATGTGAGAGTTTCTGTTATCGTTTTTGAGGTCCCAAACAATGTGAGCACCACATGGAGAGCCTACATAACTCTTCTTTTGATAAGAAGCCTCCAATGTGTAGAGCAATCTCTGCTCCTTCTCTTGGTGACTCATTTTTGCGATTATAATTGTTACAGACGCTGTTCTATGATGTAAACCGACTGTTGTCTGAGCCCATCCTAGCCATGGCTTTGACGAGTGGCTGTGGTTAGAGGGCCACGACCTTCCTGGGAGACATACAGGGGCAGTCTGGCATAGATCCAGTTGACGCCAGGCAGGTGAGTGTGTTGTGAGCAATCAGCCTGTGCAGGGTGTTTGTCTGGCCCGTTGGTGACTTCATCCTGAAATGGAAGATGATAGTCTGTCCTGTCACGGCGGAGCCACCGCTGGATGGTGGTGTCTTTTTCACGTCCATGATAGCCTGGGCAGCAGACGGCCATCTATTTGTTCACTAATCTGCTCCCTAGCAGCTGTCTACATCTATACTCCAGCAGTGATGGTGACCAACTGAAGTGTAACTTTGGTTGGTAGAGATCTACGAGTTTCTCAGGATGGATGGTTACTCAGAATGGCAACAGAGCAGTACATCTGGTGAAAAATACCACTCTTGCTGGTGGCAGCTGAGTTGGGAATTATTGACTGATGAGGCCTGTATTATACTCTTGAACCTCTGCGGTAGAATATTTCTGAACAAAATTACCAGGTGTATTGATGCACTTTAGCTCATGGTGATTGTTGGGATATGTAATATAGATACCAGCCCCTCCGTTCTTAATTGCATCTGTTGAAGATCCATCGGTGTAGGCGTGGATCCATGATTGTTTAGGGTAGTTTTCTTGGATCAGGCACATAGTGGCTGTTCTCTTCTACAGGTCATTGTGTATTTCTCCAGTTGTGATTCCACTAATTGTTGTGATGAATTTTGCTGTATCGCTAACTTGTTCCCAGGGAACAGGGTCGAGACTAGGTATCAACGGTGTTGTGTGCATTGGTAGGTCATCTTGGTACTGTCTTTTTTAGTCGCTTTCCCCGATGGACGAAGCTGCTGCGTTTTAATCTTCCAAGTGCCAGATCATTTAATCTTGCTTTCATTGGATGCAAGGGCATACTGGTGTATTTCTCCATCTGGATCATATTTTTGGTTTCCCTTCTGTGAGCCAGGGCTTGTACTCCAGTGGTTTTTTGCATCTCTGTGATAGGCGTAGATTTCATGGCTCCAGTGATGATCCTGAGTGCTTGATTTTGCACTCTGTCCAATGTCTGCAGGTGTGTGTTAGCAGCTGTAGCCCATGCAGTTGAGCCGAACTCTAGGTGAGGTCTAATTGTTCCGCTGTAGACTTTCTTAAGTGTGTGTTCATTAGCTTCCCAGTTGGTACCTGCCGATTCTGGTAAACAGTGCTTGGGTTGTTCGTGATAACCGTGCTTTGCCGATCTCCTTGACTCAAGGGATTCTCTGACTCGACGGTGTGGCTAAACGTAGCCCTATGCTGACGACATGCTTAAAATTAAACATCGCACATTGTGAGTCTAATATAGACACAATGGCTGATGAATTCGGTCGGAATAATTTTGAGTTAACAGGAGAGGATTAACGACTTCCGGATGAGAACGTAGACGAGGCTGAGACAAGCTTCCTCGAGCCTTTTGATGCCAATCAGCCCCCTCCACCCTTCCGGTAGTGAACTTTGATCGGTTGCATACGCCCCTCAGTGCCCATGGAAAGGCCTAGAAGCCAGTTAGAGAGGCTGCAACAGGACAGTGCCCTTGGTAAGCTCGTAGAAAAGTATACTACCGATCTGGTAGAGAAAGGTGAGAAAATACCGGATACTGTCGCTTATGATGTCTTTGAGATTGATGGGTAGTGTAAACTGCGGTCAAGTTACTAATATATCAAACTAATATCAAGTTCATAGGGGCTAAGGGCCAGTCTCTCTCACTTTCGTCGATACGCATTCGTGGTCTGCTTGATACGCGGGCTTTAAAAATCTGCGAATGAGAAGCAGAGAGAACACACTTATGCAGGAATTATCTGATCAACTGGCATCAGTGGAGGATGCTATAAAAAAAATTCGGCAATTGAGTATATTCCACAAACTGCAATCTAGGCTATCAACACTCTAGAACAGTGTTTCTCAACCTTTTTTGTCATACCCACCTAAGCTTTTCTAACATTTTTATGCCTCCTAAGTCACATATATATCATTTTTAATATTCAAAAATTGAATTGTTCAATTGACAAATTGCCCCCCTTAACAATCAAATTGCCCCCTGTGGGGTGTGGACCCCATGTTGGGAAACACTGCTCTATAAGATTTCAAAGACCATGCTTTAGCCACCATGGGAATTTATGTCACAGATATACTCGATCCGAACACGCAGAGACTACGAGACCCATAGCGAGCCATAATACAGACAGAAAACGATATGACAACGCAACATATAACAGAGGAAGATGTGCAAAGGGTTTTAACCAATTTTGACCCACGACTGAAGCTTAGAGAACTTACAGCGTTCGGTAAAGTCCTGCAGGGAGCTCGAGGTGAACTCACTAACCATCTAGTCCAAGTTTCAGAGTATAATAAAGCCATCTCTATGAGACAGCGTTAAATGCTGTCGGCGCCAAATGAGGAAGCCAGAGAGTTTCAGAAGTTGGGGCTAGCCAATCTTGAAATGAGAAGGACGAAACATTTGGCGATTGCGTCGGAATGACGTGAGGAATTGAGCTCACAGATTAACCGAATTCGTGACATTATAGATCGGGTTCTTAATGAAGACACAACCCTAGGCCAGCGAAATCCCACCCTCTTTCGCGAACAAGTCTGGTGACAGCGGATTCAGTCCCACGCCTCAGCATACACAAAGAGCTAAATATTCACCTGACTGGACTGTCTACGTATAAGAATCGACACAACAGTTTTCCCTCGACACTGTAGCGAGTTATCCCTGTGGGGCAGGAAGAGTGTAACGGTGGCCGACAGATCACCTTCGCCACACAAAACTTCTAATGTCTGGAGACGGGGACACATTCATCAACTGAAGTCTCAGTCAGGGGTGATGATGGTAGCCAGGAGAAGCTGGTATATCTATCTCTGATTCTAGAGATTAGACGTAATGACCGACTCTGAAGGGCCCAGGCGCCATGTGCCGCGTATGTGCTCTACACTAACCCTTGCAGATCTCGGGGACACCGTAGGATGGAGAGCGCGTGGAGACGCCACTAACACCTATTGCTTTTGTATAGACAACAAAGTGTATTTCACTCGGGCGACTATTGATCACCCACCACGATGAGGATTGAGATCAACATCTCGAGCTACGACGTGGAGTTTTCTACTTTGAACACAACAGCATGCTCCAAAACCTTGAGAACATGGGCAAATGTCTTGTCTCATATCAAGCAAGTAGAATGGTTACTACTACAGACAAGACCGTTAGTATTATTAACCAAACATTTCTCAAAGCGGGTATTTTTAAGCCTCTCTTGTACGGGGTTGTCACCACTGAGATCAAACCGCGAACACTGAGTTTCCTGCTGATCTCAAACATCTTGCTAAACCCCCGAAAGGGTAGTCAATATATATCTCCAACTATGCATTTTACCCACTGCACAAACGGAACCGCTAATTGTTCTCCGCGGTATCTCCATCAAATGGGCTGCATTGCAACAGCCTAGGCATATTGCAATGGTGATTACTTCTAGTTCGGACGAAAAGTGGGTGACATTTGCGACAGAGGAGGATGTTGTAACACTCCTCGCAGAGAGTGGGCGGAACGAAATTATCTTGCATACGACGTGCATTCGTTAGACTCCTCTTCTCGTCTAACCCAGTCAAATAGTAGTCGCGTTGAGCATCTCGTCTCACAGTTGAAGAATTCTCTTCTCGTCTAACCCAGTCAAATAGTAGTCGCGTTGAAAATCTCGTCTCACAGTTGAAGAATTCTCTTCTCGTCTAAGCCAGTCAAATAGTAGTCGCGTTGAGCATCTCGTCTCACGGTTGAAGAATCCTCTTCGTCTCAAGCCAGTCAAATAGTAGTCGAGTTTAGCATCTCGTCTCACAGTTGAAGAATTCTCTTCTCGTCTAACCCAGTCAAATAGTAGTCGAGTTTAGCATCTCGTCTCACAGTTGAAGAATTCTCTTCTCGTCTAAGCCAGTCAAATAGTAGTCGCGTTGAGCATCTCGTCTCACGGTTGAAGAATCCTCTTCTCGTCTAAGCCAGTCAAATAGTAGTCGGGTTTAGCATCTCGTCTCACAGTTGAAGAATTCTCTTCTCGTCTAACCCAGTCAAATAGTAGTCGCGTTGAGAATCTCGTCTCACAGTTGAAGAATTCTCTTCTCGTCTAACCCAGTCAAATAGTAGTCGAGTTTAGCATCTCGTCTCACAGTTAAAGAATTCTCTTCTCGTCTAACCCAGTCAAATAGTAGTCGCGTTGAGCATATCGTCTCACACTTGAAAAAATGAACGCTAACAATAAGATTACATGCATAAATTATATCCTAGTGTTACAGAGAGCATAACCGTTGATCAAAGCTTTATCCTCCAAGAAATCACACAAACTTAGACAGGTCTTGGAGGATGTGCGAGACAAACGTGCTGTCTCGCTATGGTACAAGAAAACTGACGCGGTGTCAATGTTTTGGGTGGACTTGATACCAGATTTCTCACAGCCAGTGTTGGGCTGGGATTCGGCGGTATTGGTCTTCTCACAACTATAATCGCAGCCCCAGTGGTTCTTGAGCTGGAGATCGGAGTGCTTGTTTGTGGTGCCTTGGGTGGGACAGCCAAGCTGATATCGCTTCGATTGGCTGTGATAGGAAAAAAACATGATGAGATTCGCGTTTTGACCGAAAGTAAACTAAATACTATCGCCGCTATGGTATTCACAGTTTTACAAGATGGGACGATATCCGATATGGAATTTCGTCTTGTTGTGGACGAGGTTGCGAAATATCAGCAGATGACAAAAGATATTCATGAAAAGGCCTCAACAGCATTAGACTCCGAGACAGAGAAGTCACTCGTGTAGAAGGGCCGAGACAGAGAAGTCACTCATGTAGAAGGGCCTAGACAGAGAACTCACTCATGTAGAAGGGCCGAGACAGAGAAGTCACTCATGTAGAAGGGCCTAGACAGAGAAGTCACTCATGTAGAAGGGCCTAGACAGAGAAGTCAATCATGTAGAAGGGCCTAGACAGAGAAGTCACTCATGTAGAAGAACCGAGACAGAGAAGTCACTCATGTAGAAGGGCCTAGACAGAGAAGTCACTCATGTAGAAGGGCCTAGACAGAGAAGTCAATCATGTAGAAGGGCCTAGACAGAGAAGTCACTCATGTAGAAGAACCGAGACAGAGAAGTCACTCATGTAGAAGGGCCTAGACAGAGAAGTCACTCATGTAGAAGGGCCTAGACAGAGAAGTCACTCATGTAGAAGGGCCTTGACAGAGAAGTCACTCATGTAGAAGGGTCGAGACAGAGAAGTCACTCATGTAGAAAGGCCGAGACAGAGAAGTCACTAATGTAGAAGGGCCGAGACAGAGAAGTCACTAATGTAGAAGGGCCTAGACAGAGAAGTCACTCATGTAGAAGGGTCGAGACAGAGAAGTCACTCATGTAGAAGGGTCGAGACAGAAAAGTCACTCATGTAGAAGGGCCGAGACAGAGAAGTCACTCATGTAGAAGGGCCGAGACAGAGAAGTCACTCATGTAGAAGGGCCGAGACAGAGAAGTCACTCATGTAGAAGGGCCTAGACAGAGAAGTCACTCATGTAGAAGGACCGAGACAGAGAAGTCACTCATGTAGAAGGGTCGAGACAGAGAAGTCACTCATGTAGAAGGACCGAGACAGAGAAGTCACTCATGTAGAAGGGCCGAGACAAAGCCGCGCAGAATTGATGGCTGAAATTGCATCACAAAATATCAATGAGTTGCTGTCTCTCCCCATATGGAGGAAGACCCACCCAATATATAGTTTTGTATTGGCTCCCAAGTCAACCTGGCCACTAAGTGGGAGCTTGGAGTGGGGGCTCCTTATAGCTCCTCTTGGTGGCACAGGGGACTTGGGAGTCTTATTTTACATCTACTAAAGTCAATACGCACCAGTGCGCATCATACATAATAATACAGCCTCGGTTTCGCATGTCATTTCCGTTCAAAATATAACGAACTGTTTATACTAAGAAACTGCTTGTGTACTTGCAATAGACGTTTCTAATTTATAGAAATACAACGGCATGTGTTCAAGATGAAATAACTAATTCAAAAAGTTCCATTTTCCAAATTGGTTGTTTGTATGTTGCATGTTTACCTTCTCCTGATTGCCCTTCAGACGGTACCCGTTATTTTGCAAGAATGTCCATATGGATGGTTCGGACCTAGATGCAGGTTATACTGCTATTGCACCTCGCCCAGCACATGTAACTCATTAGGAATATGTTCAAATAACGGTCGATGTGAATATCACCAATTCGGTCCAGGTTGTCAGTATATAGACATATTATCGTGGAATGCTGAATCACATGTTCCTCGATATTTAATTGATTTCAATAAAGCAACTTGTAATCCAAACATACATGCAAACACAGTTGAGGTATTCATTTCTAGAGCAACACCTTTTACCTGGTTT